>PVHY01000021.1:0-335821 GCA_004024945.1 Uropsilus gracilis
TCCTTGGCACTGAAAATAAAACCAAGGAATGATAGTCTTCTGTGCTTCTGGATCTTATCATAAATTTATGATCTTATCATTAAATACATCTATCCATATCTATTTACTATTATCAACTGTTGAGAGATCTGAAACCCTCTGAAGGTCTTTAACACTAATGTGGCATTATGGATTTAAGGATTTTGCTCCCTCAAGTGCCCATGTTGAAGTCCTACTCCCTGTCCAGCCCCCCCCCAAGTGGAATATTAGGATGTGGGAATATTTGAAGATTTGGAATTAGGTTTTGATGAGTACATGAGGATGATGTACTCAGGATTCTATGAAAAGAGATTACAGAACAATTTCTCTTTGTTCTCTATCCCTCTCTGATCTCTTTCCCTCTCTCCCTTTCTCTCTCCATCCCCATTGTGTTTTTTTAAATTCATTTTATTGATTTGTCACAATTGTGCATTAATTGATCCCTCCACCATTGTGTGTTTATGTGTGTATGTTTGTTTCTTTTCTCTCCCTTCTTTCTCCTTTCTTCTTCTCCTCCCCTCATCTCTCTCTCTCTCTCTCTCTCTCTCCATTTCTCTATGTTATGTGATAATCCATAGAGAAGTCAGTCATCAGGAGTCAGGGAGAGAGATGTCAGCAGGACACAGCTATGCTAGCAGCTTGATCTCCTGCTTCATGAGCTTCAAAGCTGAGAGGAATAAATTTCTATGATTTATGACACCTAGTCTCAGCTATTTTGTTACAGTGACCCAAGCTAAGACATGCAGTATTTAGATAGTGACTTACACATAATGACTATTCAGCAATATGAGCACTGCTGTCACCACTGTGTATCTGTGTTGGAAACTAGGGACTAGGGACAGTTTGTACAATGTTTATCTACATCATCACTACCCATGTAGAATATTTCTAGTGTTTCAAAAGAACCATATCCTTCTGCTATGAAGTAGATTTTCAATCACTTGTTTTTGCATTCATGTCAGAAATCATTTGCAATACCTTCATTATTCGCTTATGAAAGAAGCCTTTGTTAGCTTAAAATGTAGCTGTAACAATTAGTTTTCAAAAAAAAAGCCCTCAATACAACACTTTCAAACCCTTTTTGATTACCTCAAATTTTCCCCCCAGAAAGTGAATATGGACTTAAATCCATTTTTCATAAAAAAGATTAACCATTGTTTCTTGTAATCATTCTCAGTGAGAGTTGAACAATAGCATCTCCATTTGAAATAGACTTTTGCTATGAAAGTGAAATTAACTTTAACTTCTTTTTAAATGGTTTAAAAATAACTCAAACATAGTGGTTATCTTGGAGGTGAGAATTATCTGTTTTATTAAGTCTCTTAAGTTGTACTTCACAGAAAAGTTCTCTTGATTTACTAATGTATTTCAATGCATTATTTGGAAAGCACTGGATAACAACTGAAAAGATAACAGTTAAAAGCCATAAAGATGTTGGAAACTGAGGTTTTCATTATTGTAGTATTTGGTTATCTATATTTCATTCAACAGCATTATTTAAAAAAGTATCACACTGGCTATTGTATAAAGTAGAAAATTTAAAAGACTCTCAGCCATTGCATACTCTTTAAATATTGTGATAATATTTTATATTCCAAGTCATTAAAAATATAATCTAAATACATAAAAAAGATAAAAATATGCATAAAGATAGTCAGTGTTTGGTAGGTCTATACCTTAGGGCATAATTCAATGATTTGAGTTAAAGATTGAAAACCTACTTAGACCTTCTGATTTTTTCTCTTTTTGATTATTTAAGGTTTATCAAGGTAGTAAGAAGGAAAACCATGCAAATGTGCATTGGCTAATCAGGAAACATAGCTCAAGTCAACATAATAACCAACATAATGGCTAGTGACCCATAATAACAGAGGAAGAGGAGACCAGATTGCATAAGAAGGAAATACATCATCATTGTTCACAATCTCATTGCCCCTGTGAGTGATGAATGTAAGAGAAGATAAACCCACGAATGTCCAGAAATTAAACTGGCAACAAGATAGAGTCATTGAGTCAAGCCTCAGAGCCAGATGTATAAGGCTTAAGCTACCAAATAGTAGTGCCTCAGACTGCCAGCAGATTTATGGTGTAACTCAGCTGGGAGGACTTGCCCAAGAACCTATTGTGATGGTTTTCAAGTCTCAGTCCTTCAGGCCATGACCATTTTAGTGACAATTTTTGAACTGGATTCTAATTCCTGCTTCTTTATTGGTCTCAGGCATTCAAATTTCTCCTTATTGGTCTCAGACATTCAAACTCTTCTTTAAGAAGCTAGCATCTTCCCCCTACCTCCCTTCATATCCACCAAGTTACAATGGCTTAATAATTTTGTCTCAAGACCCTCAGGATCTATGATCTTCTTTGGCCAAGAGAATTCCTGAAATAGAAATCCGTTGACATTCTGTTCTAGGATCACTTGTGGAAAAGAGGCCATGGACCATGTACAACAATCAAGGTAACTGAAACTCTTAAGTCTTGGACAGAGAACCATTACCACTGAGGTCATGATAACTGATCTGGACTCTGCTTCTTTGTAAGATGGAGGAGGGGAATTATAAATATGATATGAATTATTTTAGAATTCTGGAGATTCTAGAGATATGTAGAAATAAAGCAGAAAATGAAAATGACTAGTGCATATTTAATCTAGTTAAATGAATAAAATAAATAATTTATATTTCTTTCCTACTTCACTCATTCATTTAGTCATTTAATATAATTGTACTGAGAAGTTTAAGAGCCAATAGGCAATGTGCTGGACAGTAGGAATTAGAATTGACTAAAGCCCTAATTGTAAAATACCCACATTTATATTACGCTATTTTTCAATACAATATAAGTATATTTTATTATATCCCTGCCAGATGAATTTTTTTAATGAACTGATATCCTAAACAATTTTGTCAGTGCATGGTTATTGCTGGTGGGGCCTGATTAGAGGGAAGTATATTTTTGAATATTAAAGAAGGAAGATGAAGGTCCTCAACTAAATGGTGCCCAAAATCTCCTTGCTTGTTATAGCAATATGTATGTCTTTAAGGAGAGAAAATGTTATATTATGTTGAATGACAATACAAGATATTGTAATCTGCATAAGAAAAGCATGAAACATTATGTTTTCTAAATTCCAAGCACTAGATAAAAAATTCTTGCCAATAAGATGTAAAACTGTGATAATCTGTGGATATCCTTATTTTCACTTTACACCAGAACATTTAGAATAGAGAATAGAACAGAGTAGAATAATCATTAACTCTATTGCTATGTTTTATGATTATCAAAAAAAGATATACTGTGAAGGGAGTTCAACTCCTGATTAGGTATTGGTGGATATGCCAAAAAAGTTCATGACACTGTTCAGATCCACTTTTACTCCAAATCTCAAGCATTTAAAAGAAAAAATCTATGTTCTGGGAAGTGTTGTGCTGTTTCAAAAAAGAAAAAAAAAAACTAAAAAATTCAAGTATCTTGAAAGAAATTCTAAATACAGAATAGTTTTTTGGGAAAAGAAGCTTAAAATCTCACCCACCTGTGTGATGTTCTCAACCCTATGACTCTTGGACTAGAGTCATAAGAAGTATTTTTACACTTCTCGTATAGGAATACCTGTATCCAAGTATCAATGTCGGGAAACACCTTTGTGTTTACATTTCTACCAGTCTTAAGATTCATGTTAGCATCTCAATGTCAAAAACTGTAATTGAATGGAAGCTTGAGCATAATTAATTCTTGCCTAATTTTTCACTTTCCAGTTCAGAAATTGTCATTAAAATTGTAATTTTTTATTTTCTTGCCAATCCAACAATTTCATACTGAGAGCCTCTCATCTGGAAATTTATATCATATTACTGCTTTACATATTTTAATACAAATATTTCCAAGTTGAAATAAGAGACATTGACAAGAAATATAGCTTCTAGTTAATGATTTATGTTTCTGCTTTGGAGAAAGAAATATCCTCTCACATATATTGTACTGACAAATGGCTTCTAAACTTTTGTTGAAGCTTTCAAATGGATTTCTTTATGATTACTGATCTATAAAAATAGTGCTTCGACATTTTCATATTCCTTATCCCACAGAAGGAAAGGAAAATGCTACCATAGCATGGCACAGCAGCTCATAGTGTAAGCTTCGGAATCTGGTAACTTGGGGTGTTAATTCTTGAATTTTCTGCTAACTAGCTCAGTGAGTAAGTAGTTTACCCACTGTAAATGATTTATTTTTTTATACTGTATCTGTCTCAGTTATAAAGTGGGAATAGATAGAGCAGCCATGCAATCCATATGTATGTATCATGTACATACATAGTTACAATCAAAATTACAGGTCATTCTTTACTCAAGTGGCAGGATAAAGAAATGAAGTTTCACACCTTTCTAACCTTCAGAAACAATAACAAAACAAAAGGGAAGTGGCATATGTGAAAGCAGTTTGAAAACTAACATAAAATTTATCAATGCCCAACCAACACCCTCAGGAAAAGTTTGATGCTGGAATGTGGGTTAGCATCTCACTTTGCAAATGCTATGAATTTTATTCTAAGGCAATACTGCCAATATTTTAATCTTAAATACAACTGAGTGCCCTTTCACTAATTAGCTCAATTTAATTTATACATGCCCAAGATTTATAAGCATCTGCTCTGTTCTGGGCACTGACTTGCAGCCTTTTTGTCTTAAAAATTTTTTTTGTTTGTTTTTTGCAAGCATATAGTCACACCTTAAATGTCAGCTTATTCCTCATGTTTGATTGCTATGAAGCTTTTATGATACACTCCAAGCAGAAGTTATGGGCAACTTACAAATGTCATGAGAAGGTTAAGCATCCTTAAACCAGCAAAGTATAAAATCTGGTTGTAGAGGCTAGAATGAAGAATGAGTACCTACTACTGCCCTGGTGGAATTTGGGAAAACAGCAGTGTGAGGACCTAGATTTTTGAAGACAATAGTACTAAGACCAAGTGGAACTGTATTTAAAGATTTCATACATTTGGTACAACCCACATAGTGCTGAAATTGGTTTTATCTACACCTTAAGATAACAGAGCTTCTAGAATCTTAAATACTAAACCAATTTATTTAATTACTTTAATTAATTGTTAATCAATTATCTTAATGTGCTGATAAAGAGAAAAATCTTTTCAAGTTCTACAGAGCATAAGTAATAACAATACATTTTCTTATCCAACTTGTATCCTAATATCACGAAAGTTAAAATTATGGTGTAGTTTGTTAACAATATTAAGATGAGAAATTATAAGTTGGTATTTGACAAAATCTATATAACATGATAGTTTTATTTCTAAAAATATTATAAGTGATTGTTAAATTAGTTAAAATGTATTTTCTAATTAACAATTTAAAATATGATTATAAATTAGATTTTCCCCATCATGATCCTTAAATAATATTATTTTAATATTTGAGACTACTTTAAGATATTTAGTGCTTGCCAGAATGCTTACTTGTGAAGCTTCTTTTAATGATAGGGAAGAAAAGATGGTGGATGATCTGGAAACCTTGGTGATAGACATGATATGGTAACAGATACCTGAGGAGGCTGCATTTCTGAATACTATGCAGCATTATAACACAATAATATCTTGATAAAATGTATTTTGAAAATGAACATGAAATAAAAATAGTATAGCATAGGAAAAAATACTTTGGAAGTTACTAATAAATATTTTGTAATTTTGTAGAGTCCAGGGGTTAAAAGAACCCCATTCTTTGCTTCATATTTCATCTGCATGAATTGTATACATCTTGTATTGGAAAGTTCTAATGGCTTCAAAGTTCTTTCACTACTGAGCATAATCTTATTTACCTATACTTGCAATTGTTTACTCTCCCTCTTGGGAGTTCTGGTTTAATTACACTTCATAGTCCTTTATGTACTAGCAGTCCTTTATATACTAGCAGTTTTAGGTCTATAACTTAAAAACACTCAACTTTATCAACTGTTCCTCATAGTAAAGGGATGACTCATCATCCAGGTAAATCTCTTAAGATATCCTAGTTCATGATTTCTTAACCTTTTTCATTGCATGTCCTTAACATAATTTATCAAATGTTATTTTAAATAGTTTTCATGGTAAAAGAGGATGTTTTGCTGGTTACTGAAATATAAAGTCCTTGCAAAAATTATTAAACTTTTATATTAAAACAAAACCTCTATTAATATTTAAAACGTGATAACTTACAAAAATAATCTTCTTTGAGTATTCTAATAGGATCTCATTCCTGTCTTATCTATCACTATTCTTTTGTAAATGGTACCAAGAATTGACCACAGTGCTTTGTGCTGGTATGACTAGCAAAGAAGTAATCAGTATCCCTTCCCACTTTTGTACCCAACTTTTCTCTTTCACCTAGTGCCATATATTTCCCTGTTTTTACCACTATCATCTCTCATCTGGGCAACCTCAGTCTGTTGTTAAGTGGCCACTTTCTTTCATCTTACAATTTAGTATTTTTTTTCTCTGATTGATCAAAGGGCACATCAAGTCATCACCTGCTAGAAGCGTTCTAGAAATTTCTCATTATGAGAAATACTTCATTAATGAGAATGAAGTCCCAACTTCTTGCCCCGTCTTCTACATAATCACCTTTCTTAGTCTCTTTTCACAGCATTTACAATACTCCATCCAGAGGAGACCTTTCCTTATACCTCTATTAGGCCAGGGAAATTTCTCTTTCAGGTATTTTCATTGCCAGCTCTTGAATAGAATACCTTTCAAACATTTATTTGTACATTTATTTGGTTCTCCCTGTCACTCAGGTCTTCATTTATATATCCCCTTCTCATGAGTCCTTCTGTGGCCACCAAATAAAAAAGTTTCTCATTACTGTGTCATGTCACTGTATCTTAATACTCTAATAGAACTTGCCACCATTAACTGCACTGTTAGTCCATTTTGATAATCAGATTAGCCTATAATCACAGTAGTCTTAACCATCTTGCAGAAATGCTTGACATCAAGTGCCATTGAATGGCTGTAAACAGACATACATGCATGACTGCAGGATAGCAGATTTACTCTGATGTGGTTAAGGACTATGGGAATGATGGAGGTTTCAGTAGTGGGTAGGGTGGTAACATACATCTGAAGGGGTGTGAATCTGAACACCCACATTATACATAGTGTTGTAAACCAGCACTATCATTAAAGAAAACACAATTTGTAAAAAAAAAACCACATTTGTATCTGAAAAATAATGAAACTTGTCTTTGAAAAGAATTAAAAATAAATGTTTAAAAAATGAACTGAGTCTGAGCCTGCATTTGCACATACTACTGCTGATACTTTGAACAAGTTACTTAACACTATTGTGTCTGAAATAGCACATCTTAAAATTTGGGGTTAAAATGTGACTTTCTTTTTAGGATTATTGTAAGGATTAAACCAGTTAAGCAAATTACTTTGTGTAAAATGTGTAGATAAGAGCAATTGAGCACGTAATAGTACTACAGCCTCCTTGTGCTGTCTGTTCACTGTGCTGGGGGCTCATATTGCACTTGAAGGATAATGTAAAACTAAGACTTTTTGTTGTGAACAGCTGTGAAATGACATGTCTACCCTTTTGTCCTTATTCAGTACCCTTTTGGGAGCTAACTGAAGCATGTTATATCGATGGGTTTGATTTTGTTACCTCTAGTTTATCATCTCAGCCTGTGGAAAGTGCTGAAGATTTCAGTTTTATTGTTCATTAAAAGCCATTTGGGATATTTAGTACTGGACCCAGTCAATTCAAATGGCCTCAGTGTAGAGGCTTTTTAGAGGATTCCTGAGGCCAGGATATCTTCTAGCATCTTCTTTCATATGTCCTAAGGAGAGGCCTCTGAGCAACTGAACCTAGGCCTGGAAGGCAAATATCACATTGGGGGTGGAGGGAGAGAGACAAGATCTATAACAAAAGTAGACAAATAAAGCAACATGGACACCTCAGCTGAGTCAGGTCTAAGGGAGAAGATGTGGAAGAAAACAATATGCTCACAGAGCAGCCTGTTTTATAAAAGTTCTTCATCTAATCATACTTATAAAACCACAGGAGGTCACAGAGAGGTTCAAAGGATTCTGAGTACCCTCACATATTTTCCACCAAGAGTTACAGTTTACACAGCAATTTTTATCAGGACAGAGATTGAACACTGCTAATGTATAAAGTACTACACGCAATTTTCATGTAATCCTCACAGTCAAGATACAGGAATAATTTATTGCTATAAAGGTTTTATAAGAATCATTTTCACAATCACCAACCTGTTCTGTCCATTGTTACAATTTTGTTAGAGAATGTTATATAAATGAAACCATAACCATATCATGTTATATAAAGTGAATACTATGAAGTCATTTATTCCACTCATCATAAGGCCCAGAGCATAGCGTGCATTGTTAGTTCGCTCTTTTTTATTGCTTAACAGTATTCCATGGAACCAATATATCAATTGGCTCAACTGCCCACCACTAGAGGTACATTTGCATCCCTTTTAATTTGGGGCCATTAATAGCTACTATGAATAATCACACACAGTTCACTGTATGAATATAGTTTTGTTTCCCTGGACTGAATGACCAGGAGTAGTTGTATGTTTAGTTTTTAAGGAAACTGCCTGACTAGGTTTTAGAGTGTCTGAACTAGTTTTCTTTCCCACAGTCACTCTTCTTTTAGTCACTGTGCTTTCAGTGGTGTTGACTGGAGTAGAACTACTCTCTGAAGATTTTCTTTACTTGGGTGCCCCAGTTGGTTTCCTAGGCTTTCCTAGACTTTCCTTAGCAATTCTTTTGTCCATGCTTATTAATGAGAACAAGTCACTAGGCCCCTACAGGCTTGTTGCCCAAGTCCTAGGGTCCAGGAATAGTCTACTTTTTTTCTCTGTATACATCAGCCTTGTGTTTTCAAGTGTGCAAGGTTTTTTTTTTTTTTTTTTAAAGGAGGCATCAATCTTAGTTCTTCTAATATATGCCTATTTTTCATAGAATCAGTCACTTAATTTTTCTGTGTCAGTTTCTAAGTCTGTTAAGCAGTGTTACTAACACCTGTTCCCCTAATTTTTTAGGATTATTGTAAGGATCAAGTGAGCAAATATTTTATAAATTGTTAAGCTTTGTAGAATGCAAAATGTTATTGTTATGTCTACCAACACTACTCAAATAGTTATGAATGCACTCCTGACCCAGCAAAATGTAAAGTAATAAAATAAATGCTGATGGAGAGCAAGACTAGCTATCACCAGTTTTAGCTATGCAAATATAACAGATTCAATATACTTAAAAAATTGTCAGGTTGCAGCATTATATACACAGGATATGATAAAGAATTTCACATAATTACATAAAACAGGGAAATTAGTTATGAAATATCTTTCTCTGGAAAATTTAAAGTTAGACCTACTAGCAAATCTAGTTTAGGGGCATGAAAAGAAGCAAGGAAAAAGGGATAGTTTCCATTATTCCCACATAACTCCATCAGGGGACAGCTATTCCTATTAGGCCAGTCTACTAAAATATACCCATGCTTACCATCCCATTCTTTCTCTTCATCACCTCCTACCCATTCTTCTAGAGCCCACCAATATCCTCTCATCAGCCATGAACTTTCTCTGACAATTCCAGCCCACTCTACCTTCAGCATTTTCTGAAATAATATTGCCTTTACCATAAAATTAGGCACTTAATTATATATTGCCTTATATTGTTTTCTGATGGTGTCATGGATATTTTCTCTCCCATACTAGATTATAACTTCCCAGCAAAGGACTGATTCTCATGCTCTTCTGTTTCTCTTTCAGTGTTTAGAAAACATGGGCCTATAACAGGCACTAAAGAACTATAAATGGATGAAATGACTTTTCTAGATTTGCTATTTGTCTTTAACTCTGCAATATTAAAGAAATACATAGAATAAGAAGACTGTTGTTGTCTATGTTAACTGCCCTAAAAGATATCATTCATTACATCTGAGGTCTGGCAATAGCTGAGCTATCTTTTGAGAGGCAAGTAATCAGGTGAACTAAAGCACCATCCTAACCGGTTACATGCATTTTGAGTTTTGAAGGTGCTTAGCTTCCTTTGAGTCCATGATTGACTGAAGCTAATGGTATCAATCATTTTGCAGCAATTGTCTTAAAGTAAATCAATGTGAACTTGTGAAGGAGGTTTAGCCTGTTTTACATATGGTTGGGATCCACATAGAACTGAGACAAGAGACTTTGGTAAGGAAGTCTCTCCTAGAATTCAATCACTCATCTTTGGGGACATTACCAATGGGGTCTTAGAAATCACTTAGTCTAGTCTTCTAATTTTAAGGCCCATGATTCTAGAAGTTAACTAAAATTAATTTCCTATTATAAGGATCACTTTACCAGTTCATTGACAGTTCAATCACACCATTTGTATTACTTTAGTCTTCTATCTGCTTAGACTTTGTATAAGGATCTCAAGGCCAAAATTACATATTTGGTAATCAGAGGAGCCTGAATTTAAACCCCAGATTTGTTAATGGTCAGGTATGCAACTCTAAGTAAGTCTCAGAGCCTCAGTTTCCTGATGGATAAAATGCATACAGAAGCATCAATTTCTTATGGTTCTTATGAAAATTAATCATCTCATTTAGGAAATAATCTTGATAATCTCTAGATAATCACATAGGATCATAAAGTTACTCTCTCAATTAGAGCTATTCATTTTTATGACAGTATCATCATCATCATTATCATTAGGCTCATCTTTTGAGTAGGGCATTTGTTTTTTATTAAAATGTAATAAGATAGTTTCAGATCTAGACCAGATGCCATGGTAGCTTTGAAGATTGCACCTACCCAAAACCTGGATATAGTGTAACCAGAGTAGAGTATTCTTGATATGAGTCCTAAAGATTAAAAAAAATATCATTGGTAGGGCCTTTGGAGACAATGTGACTTGGGTAGTTATATTTTAGATAAAAATTTATCAGGAGGGAAATGATCAAATGAATAGCAATGACTTAAATGATGACTTATCAATCAAGTCATTTTAGTAATGTGAAGACACAGAAGTTGGGGCAGATGGAACTCATTTAGGAAAGCATCATACTTCATGAGTGGCTGAGATGAGTCAGTTAGTGAGAGGTAATAATAAGAAGGATCATCAAGTGTCTAGTTGGAGTAACTAAGGAGATATTTAAATGATGAGGTAACTGATACAGAATGAACTTGAGAAAAATGAGCAAATGCTTTTTCCTTCCTTCTCAAATGTCCTATCAGTAGGAAAAATTTCTATTGTGTGATAATTCTGACCTCTCTCTCCCTGAAAAGATGATGGTTAAAGATTTGTTGTAGGCTATTTAACTAGTTTGGGACAAGAAGTGAATTTAATTATGATTGACTGCCATTAAATATGGTGGTATATTTTGAAATTACTCTCCAATAATTCCAATTTTTGTTGAAACTGTGTAAGGAAGGTCATTTATTGGGAAAGGAAAGTTAAAATGTCTAAACCACAAACTCTTTTTGTAATGGTAGTAAAAATATGGCTTTGCTTTTTGTCACTATTCTGAAATTCTTGTATAACAGTAACAATGTAATTACACATCAGAAGACAAAATTTTGCTCATATCAGATGCATGCTATATGGCTAAAAGAACTATTAATTCTATTGAGTAGTGAACTGACTTTTCAGAGACTAGTTACAGTTTTTTTGCTCTGGATTACTACAATGTGATGCTGAAATCAACTTGAAAATAGCATCCTGTAAAATAAAGAAACTATGTCTACAGCTTGCAAACTTTCAAAGCACTGTGTCAAATGAAGATATTCATTTTTACTTCAGATGCCACTAGTCTCACACTAAAAGAGTAATTCTCCCTTGAAAAGGGAGATCACTGATGTTTTCATGGATAAGCAATCTTTGCTTTTTAGCAGATCTGAATTGATCCTGCTAATGCAGTAGGCAGACTTGCTCAGATTTGTTTAACCTTTGGTGTTAGTGAACTTTTTAAATTTGTCTTTTGCTTTGTTAGAAATGACTGTAATGATTTTTTTCTCATGCTGATTTTTAAGTGTTTAAAGGAAAACAAAGGATGATAGCTCATCAAAGCTCATGAGACTCCCCTAAGAGTTGGCAAAACCCACTTGGTGAATGCATTAGCCAAATGCTTCCATTTCCACTGGAGGGTGTCATTAGGGGCACTTAAGCAAAGAAAACTACTAGGAGCAGAAGCACCCCAGGGAATTTATGTAGAAACTTCCAATTCCCTTTGCCCATATTTCAAAATGATATATCACTCAAAGAGCAATCCCATTAATAGATCATTTGGGTTAGCATGAGTTATGATGAACACAAGCCTCTGTACTATTCTAACATGACAACTTGTTTTATTACAGTAATATCAAAGACATCTGCCTTAAAGAGTAGTTTTACTTCCCCTTCTCTTGGATACTGCTATGATTTATAGTGTCTGGGGCAAGTGACAGAAGCAATAAAGCCTTATGGGAACAAAACAACTGTTCTATGGGTCATACTCAAGCATGAAGAAATGATGAGCAATAGATTAAGTTAGTATTACTAATCAATTAGGGCTGAAAAAGATGATTCTGGAATGTGCTTATAGTTATTTCTGCTGATCACTCTTGAGAGAAATGACTATATGGAGTGCCTAAGTCCCTAACTGTTTGCATTCTGACATTTTGTGCCAGGTCATATTCAGAGTTAGATACTGAGACAGACGGAGGGAGAGAATGAGGGAGGGAGATAAAGGTACCTATCTCTATCTCTTTCTCCCTATACCTATACCTATTGTAGAATTGCTGAATCAATCTATCAATCTATCATCTATCTATCTATCTATCTATCTATCTATCTATCTATCTATCTATCTATCTATCTATCTATCTATCTATCTATCTATCTATCCACCCATCCATCTACCCAACCTCCCATGCATCCATCCATTAATCCATCTCTATATACAATCTCATTCAGTGCTAAAATAACTGCAGTCAGCTATTATCATGGCTGCATAAATGATATTACCAGAGTAGCAAAGCTAGTTAAGTCATTTAAGAGGGATTTAAATGCTGGTCTCAAATACTGCAGTCTTTATTCTCTATCACATTTATTTGGTTCTTTTTACTTCTTTCCATGTTTTTTATTTTGGCAAAGGTAGGAATGGGACTATAAGATTCTCCTGAGCCCCATATATGTTTTTTCTTCTTAATCTTAAGTAGGAGCATTTTTCTCTCTCAAAAAATAAAAACTTATTCTTTTACTGGTTTGAATTGTGGTTCCAAGAAAGACATGTCCAGGAATTAATCCTAGAAGGTGTGTGCACTATCACCTTATTCAGAAAAAAAATACCTTTGCATATATAGTTAAGTTAGTGATCTTGAAGAGGAGCTTATTTTGGTGTATCCTGGTGGGTCTTAAATGCCATCAAATATATTCTTGCAGAAAGAGTAAGATATATGTCTCTCTGGGTTTCTCAGCTTAGAGGTAAAAAGATGCACAGAAAAGGAGAATGTGATGAGACCACAGAGACAGTGTAGAGATCTCTCAAAATATTAAAAATAGATTCAGCAACTCTATTCCTAAGTATCTATTCAAAGGATGCAAAGACAATAATTTGAAGGATGTATACACTCCAGTGTTCACTGCATCACTATTTGCAATAGCCAAGTTATGAAAATAATCCAAGAGCCCACATACAGAGGAGAAGATTAGGAAGATGCAGTGTAAAGGGAATACTATTCAGCTATAAAGCAAGATGGACTCCTGCATTTGCAATAACATGAATGGAAGTAGAGGGGATCATACTAAGTGAAATGTCAGAAGAAGAAAGAAAAATAGAATGGTGTCACTTATATAGATATGGAAAGAGACAAAGCAATGGAAAAAACTAAACTAAACAAATAACAAACTAGAATTCTAACTGTGAAGTTGAGGCTATCAAAGGGGGAAAAAGAGGGGAAGGGAAGAACAAAGAGAGGAGACATCATAGACTAAGCACCTGTGGGTGCCTTGGTGGTGCATACCAGGTGGAAGCAAATACATGAAGTGTGTGATCCTATAAGTCTGAATAATATGCAGTGTTTTAAACCAATGTTATTCGAGTAATTTTTTAAAATAACATTACTGCAGTATTTTAAATAAAAACCACTTTCAATTATGGAGAAAGGAAGAGCAAAGAAAATTCCTAGAGACAACAAGAACTGAAAGAGTCTAGAAATACAGTGTCCTCAATGACCTTTGGGGCAACTGTGGCCTTGTTGATTCCTTCATTTCAGCCTTTGTCCTCTGTAGCCATAAGAAAATAATCGATGCTGTTTAAAAACATGTTTGTGGTAATTTTCTATGGCTGCCATAGAAACTAATATCACTCTTCTCTTTTAAGTCCTGAAATTGGTAGCAGAGAAAATTGCAATGCAAAATTGCTACACGCTTACTACTAGTTCTGTGAAATAGCAGGAAGTGCAGTAAGTTTTAGGAAACCTATTTTAACCTCTGTCTAAGACTATAGGACTCCTGGTCAACATGCAGTCTGTCTTTTACTATCATCTTGACCTCCAAGATCATTTTCAGATTATCATTAGCTAGCTTGAGATCAGTAGATGTTTGTCAAGCAAATAAACATGACTTTTCAGGGTTTCCAACAAAACTGGAATATTCCAGGGGAAAATAAAAGGTGATTTATCCTTAGAAAAGTTCATTCTTGCCCAAGTTCTCATCAGTTTGCTAACACCTGCTCTGACACACGCTTTCGTTCTCTCAGCACGTCCATCATGCCGCCTTTGTCACTCATAGAAAAGAAAAGGTAGGTGAGAAATCCTGGTAGACATGGCCAGATCTCAGGGCACAGAGTCAATCACAACTTAGTGATCAAAGATGAACACATGTTTTGACATATTGAAGGGAAAGTTTCCAGAAATCCCTAAAATGTTAGAGGAATGAGAATACCAGGATCATACATAAACCTAAAAGTCATTACACAGGGCTGGAATTCCATTCTCTGTGTCAGCTGAAATTTTAGGAGAAATAATATAGACTTTGAAATAGATTGGGTGCTTGCAGGGTGGTCCTTCCATACCTTGTCTGTTAAGTGGCCAGAGTAACTTTGTTATGCTTCCAGATGCTTTGCAGTCACCTCCATTTTTCTTTGCCTGTGCTCTTGCAGGGTAAGATAATTTCAACATTATTTCAATGAGTGCATTTTATCTAAATTATATATTCTCTTCTTTCAGTCCTGGGATTGATTTTCCAGTCTGTTTCTACATAGATTCTTTTTCCTCACTTTGAATTTAAAAAGACCTTTTTAGAATGCCTTCTTCCTACAGAATAGCCCCACGAAATTTATTCTTAACACAGATTTTCCTGAAACTCAATTCAAGCATTTAAGTGTTCTATTAAAATATATAAACACATAAAGAAAAAAAAGAATAATATATATTTAAACATACATACATACATACACACATGTATGTACACACATATGCAGTTAAATATACTATATCTATATATAAATAACCATATTTAATGAATATTTAATAAATGTGTATTATAATCATATTGAATATAAATATTCCTTTTCATTGATTCCCATTACCTGCACAGCCTTTTCTGCTTCTCCCTATAATTGTGTCTATGTTATAGTCTTGTACACTTCTCTTGGTTTTTTGAAACCACCTTGCTCTGTGCTTTTATACAAAGTTGGCACCCAGAATGGACTCACTGCAGATATCTATCTATTCTGAATGACTCAGCTCTATTTGATTGGTCAGTTTGGCCTCTCCCTAACATTGACCCTATGGCAAGGAATGGAATATAAGTCATTCCTCAGGGAAGAAGAATGAAGAAGTAGGGAGAGAAAGAAATATCTGCCTCTGTACTTGGTCAAGGTTGCTCCTGTGGTGTCAGAAGCTCAACTATAGGACAACTTCTGAGATACTTCAAGACACTTTAGAAAGATAAGTCATATCTATCCTTCCATCACGGTTGAGTTTGTTGATTTCCTTGAACATCCAGGCTGTACACGTGGGCAGGTTAAGAAATCTCTAATGACATCAGCCTAGGTCAGGAACTGAATCAGAAAGATGTGCAATGAATAATGAGGTAGTTGCCTGAGATCTCAAGGTTAGTCAGGACAGCTGTTGACCATACCTGATGCTGACATTAGTGGTGGCGTTTGAGTGAGATGGTGCAGGCAGTGGGAGTTACTACAATACTTGTGCCATGATGATTACTAAAAGTTGTAAATATTACCTTTGTCTTTATGTATGTTAGTTCTAATCCATAGGTCTCCTGGCCTTTGTGCAAAGTCCTCATACCACAAAAGACTTAAATCAAGGTCACCACCTATGGCAGAAGGCTGGTTTTCATTCACAGTGATTCTTCCATTCCAAGTGATAGATGGGTTACAGAACTTTAGCACAAATGATGTGCTCAGCCCCCAAATCAGGCCCACAGCTGCTTCCACTGCACTCTGCATTATCTCACTGGTAACTCAAGTCCAGAAATACTGCTACTCAAAACATGTCCTCCTCAGGGTTCTGACACAGGAAATTTTCACCTAATCTACCTCTTTGTTCATGCCAGGAAATAGGAGTCTCATATGAGTTATCATGCTCCTGTATAGAATTACCAGATATTCTGGTTTTCCTGAACTTTATCGATTTATGGCATGTGAGATTTTAGTGCTAACAGGGATGATGTAGTCAAATCAGAAGAGTTGGTCATCCTTATATATGGCAACAAGCCCAATGGATTCTACTTCTTAAGTATTTCTTGAGTGTGACCATTTATTTTCATTCCCCAAACTACCACATCTGTTACTCTGCAGGGTTTTATATACCCACTTCATAGGTCCATCCATTTCCCACTGTGACTATAAGATGTTCATGAAAAGCAAGATATATCATACAAAATCCATAGATCCCTTCTTATTGTCCAAATTATGTTAAGACTTGGCAATATCTGGTCTCACCTTTCTCCCAATCTCATCATTTCTGCCCTTTCTCTTTCATCCTCTCTGGGTTTCAAACCTACTAATCTTCATTACTAAGATATGTCAGGAAACACACCTGAAAGGATTTGTCCCTCCTTTTTCTCCATATTAACTTCTCAACTTTCAGTTCTCAGATTCAATACCATTTCCTCAAGACCTCCCCCCTCCCCCAAGATCAGACAAATCTCTTGCTTTGGCATAGCAAGTTACGTAGCTTCACAGAACCTAAAAACACTTATTATTTGTTGATTCTTGCTTAAAAAGCTCTAATTATTTGCTTCAGTCACACTAGATGCTCCAAGATGCAGGTATTCTTATCAATGTATCCCCAGGGACCTGGTCAGTGTCTGCAACAGATAGTTATGAAATAAATGAGTAAATATCTGGTAATATACCTTCAGATGATATCATATCCTAATTTAACTTCTTATACCATAATTAAAAATGAAATTTATATTCTACTGACTGGAATATATTGGAGTCAAATAAACCACTCCATATTCTATTGAATCTAAGATGCCATAAATTGTATTATATCATTAAAATACAAATAAGAACAAAAGTAGTCCTGGAAAATAAATCCTGAAATGCTATTGATTAAAAGAACATCAAGTTTTTAGATGCTAAAAAGCAAATTTGGGTAAGGCCACAAAGTGAAACAAAACAAAAACATATCTCAAATTTGTTTGTTTCTTTCCATACTTTCCTTCTCGCTTAGTGCAGCTATCATCTCATATCTGGGATAATGGAGTTGTAGTCATCCAACTGGTATTTTCCCTTGCATTTACTAAACTCCATTCATTCTTTACATCTCATCCAGAGTGATCATTTCAAAACATAAACCTCATCATACCACCCAAACCCTGCACAATCTCAATGCCTACTTTTCTGTATCACATCACATACATTTCTTCCTCTTGACCTATCTGACATGATCTCTGACATGCCTATCTCTTCTTTTTATTTATATTATTTTCCAATTGGCTGCCCAAAATATTCCTCCAGTTAATGATCTCATAGGTCTTGGTATAAACTTGCCTTTCTCAGAAAGATGCTGTGTGACACTGTACACCAGCAATCCCTTATCTTACCCCTGCCATTATTCTTTTTATAACACACACCCAGCTATCTTCCTTCATAGCACCTCTCTCAAGATTTGTTGTATTTCCTTGTATGTTTATTTGCTTAATGTCTGTCACTTCCCCTAAAGTGTGAGCTTCAAAGAGCAGACATCAAAATGACATTGATTGGCATCACAAACCATAATTTATCACAAATCAGGGTAGTAAATGATTATATTGAGTAAATGAGGCAAAGGAACAGAAAACTTTGTTTGAAATAAAGATTATAGAAAACCCAAAACTCTCCTGAATTATAAAAGAGCTGCTAAACAGGAGCAACATGTAACCCTAACAATTGGGTAGATGACAGAGATGGATTTACCATTCAAGAGTTTTATTTAAGTGCAATGTACACAAAATGCATTTCAGAGAAACAGTACCTTTTGGTTTTAAAAAGTTAAATTCATTGGATTTTCATTTTTTATCTAGATATTTCCAATTATTCTTAATCCTATATAACTTTATAACACTAATCTTGTTTTTTTAATGAAAAGATTTAAAAAAATCTCAGAATAGATTTTTGTATTTATGGTTCTCAGTGTTATCTGAGGTTTTATTTTGAAATGCAATCAGATTTGAAAAAAATCTGTCTTACAAGGTTACAACATAATGACATTTTTCCTCTCAACTATGTTTGTGGAACAATTGGGTAAATGGCTAATGAGAAAATATTACTATGTTAAAATTGAAAAAAAATACAAAGAGCAAAAACAGGTTGATTTTAATAGAACCAGCACCAATTACATCTTGCTTATCACTGGTAGTAGAAGTAAACTTGATTTTGACACATGTAATTGTGTTAGGAATAATTTCTTATAGAGGAAAATGCTATTCATCTTTAATATCCTTGGGGACTTTTTGATCAACTAACTTCCAAATGTCTATGCCTGTCTGCAGATTGTGTGAAATAAGAGCACTTACTGTTCTTCTGTACTTCAATTTTCCTAATGCATCATTCTTGTGAAAATATATATGCTTCTAGCTGCTTTAATTTATTCCTTTCTCCACTTAGCATTTATTGAGTAAAATTAATATATCAGGCATGGTGCGAGGCTCAGAATATGAAATAACAAATAACCCTAAGATTAAATTATGGCAAAAATAAACTCCATTCATGAATTCTTAAATTTGAGTTAAATACAA
Source organism: Uropsilus gracilis (assembly GCA_004024945.1). NCBI lineage: Eukaryota > Metazoa > Chordata > Mammalia > Eulipotyphla > Talpidae > Uropsilus > Uropsilus gracilis. The sequence goes on from PVHY01000021.1 coordinate 19,265, forward strand.
GTAAAAGGTAGAGCATTAAGTACAAATACTGAATACCACTTCATCTCAGGTCATTTTTAATTTTCCAGAAAAGGACACTGTGGCTTGGTAATAAAAAAATTTCATGAAAGTTTCAGAACTGGTAAATGGACCAGTGGAACTTGAATCTAGGTCTCTAGATTCCTAAAGTAAGAAATTGCCTTCCTGAGTGCTATCAGGTACCAGGCCATTCATTTAACAGATGAAACCTCATTTGATTCTCAAAATCATGGAAAATATCAATGCCTACTGTACTGTTGAGGAACTGAGATCCACATAGGCTCAGCAACTGCCCAAATAACAGAATTAAGAATTTTCAGAAACCAAATTCAAGCTTCATCTGCTCAACCCTGAAATGGATGTAATATTTTCAATCACTAGATTCATGTCTATTGTACTTCTTTATCCCCCTGTATTTGTTTAATTTTATGGATTACATTTATTGAGCAAATGCTATATATCTGGCACTTTTAAAGTTATTTTCTAGGAATCAACCTAAAATTACTTCCCATAAATCAGTTTTTTTGAGTCTCACAAGACAAATACCAGGTATTTTCACTTATATGTAAAATATAGAGACCAAAAAACAAAGGGTCAGACAAAATCAAACCAATAATAAACCTTAGAAATCTTATAGCAGAATTGAGAATGTCAGAGGGGTTAGAGGAAGGTCACAGTGTGAAGGAGGCCCTGTGGATAATGGCAAAGGAATATTGGTATCTTGATGTCTGGTGTGGTATAGTGACATGCTTTTGAGTAGATGTGAAGCTATACCTTGAATCAAATCCAGTGATGCAAACCAGTATTTCATCAACTAAAAAAATAAATAGGTATACTATCTCAAAAGCAAACTAAGAGTACTAAGTGCTTTATTTTCCCAAGTTTGTAGAATTAAGAACTAACAGTCTATTTATCAGCAGGGGTCAGTCTAAATAGATTGCCATTGACCAAAATCCAGAAAAATAAACCATATTTTAAGTAACATATATGATCTCTTACACGTTACAACCCTAGGGTAGCCAAATTTTCTTCTTTTTACTCTGCTTTGTAAATATTTATTATGGCTCAAGAATGAACTTGAGTTAGCACTTGGAATCAGAATTATCTGTTTAAATTTCTGTGATGATGCTTTCTTTCTCACAGCCTTCCTGAACCACCTATAGAGAGATCTCTGGTATTGCTGATTAGTTGAGAGAGCCAGTGAGGAAGGAAGCATCATTGTTTCCTATTCTCTCAAAGTTGGATTTCAAGGTCCCAGAAGAAGGACATTGTTAGCAGTGGCTTCAAGACAGAAATAAATGAACAGCCAGTAGGCTCAAGTAATGACTAATCAAGTCCCTGGAAAGTTTGTAAGCTCTAACTTGCAAGCTAGTCTAGAAAGAATATATAATTACATATGATCTGATGAACACAGACTCAAGGGTTCATCTGAAAACACCAGGAAATATTTTACTATGCAAAGTATAAGACAGAGGTTTGCATTTACTATTCAATGATATACAAGCACCTTACCTTTAAGATAATTTTTTTGAAAAGTCTTGAAACAGCACTCTAAGTAAAGCTAAATAATGTAAAAATCTATGTGATCTATGTGTACATAGTTATGCCAATTTATCCCTGCATGATTTTTTACCATGAAGCCTCCTTTTGAGATTTCCTCAAATAAAATGTTTAATATTGAACAAGTATTCTTGTTTAAAAATACAAGTCTGTCTTATATACGACACTGAATCAAAAACTACACCTAATTAGTAGGGGTTACTATGGTCTTGAAATTCAGACATAACTGCCCTCAAAAAAGTAGGAAAATAGCTGCCTTCTGAATAGCTCTTAATTATAATCAGACTGTGACTTAACTTATATTCCAATAATAAAACCTTGGCTCTTATTTTTCACCTGACTTACAGGGCATTGTAAAATAAATGCAAAGTACCCCCCCCCCAAATTAGAAAAGCAATTGAATAAGTAACACTATACCCTGGGATGACAAGTAGGGAATTTCATCATAACCAAAACATCAGAGTGGTATATCCAAGTAAGCCCTTTTGGTTTCAGATTTGTGATGAGAGAAACAAAACTGAGATTAACTCAATCAAATCCATGTTTGTAAACCTAGTTTCTGTTTCCCAGAGACAATGAATTATAGACACAATAGATAATCATAATGAAAATGGCAATGTTTTTCTGATACAAAATACTACCATTTTTATAAAACATTAGAAAATAGAGATTAGGAGAAATATAAAATGAAAAAGAAAATGACACAAAAATTAAAAGAAGAAATGTTTTAAAATGACTCATCCATATATTACCACAGATGGCAAACATTTTCAAATAAACCAAAACTTTATCTAAAAATAATAGATAATAGTCTAGCTCAAAAGAGAACAAAATATTTTGACCTCTTTAGAGGAATCATACTTTCTTTTGCATAGCAGAAGAAATCACAACAAAAGCCCAGAAAGATTTGACAACCAAAAGATGAAATCTTCCCCATATACTGAAAAATATAATCTAAGGCAAAAATCAAAGAAGGAATTCAAATATAAATGATGAATCGAATATCTGAATTGTATTAGTAATATATAGAAATTGATAAGAGGAAGCTCTGGCAATGGGAGGAAGATTATTGGAAATGTGAGAGATGTGAGGGAAAGACTGATCTTAAGCAAGAAGAAGGGATAGGTGGATAAAGAGCAAAAGTATCAATAATAAAAAATAGCTAATTGACTTCTAGAATGGCCCCAATCAACTTTGCCTCAGGGGATTTACATCCTTTGCAGGAGGTGACTTGTAAAACCCATAGGCTATTACAGAAGTGAAGTTGTCTGACCTCTAAAGTTAAACTATAAATGATCTTGTGGTTTCTACTTTGTTCTTTTTCACATTGCTTGCTCTGGGGAAAGCCTCCCTGTTGTGAGGAAACTCAAGTAGTCTTCTGGAAAGAAGCCCATGTGGAAAAGCACTGGAGCTTCCTGACCACACCCCACATCAGTTTACTCACTGTACAGATGAGGAGACTGAGTCATAGAAGAAAAGAGATTTGCTCAAATTTTCACAAGTAGGAAATTCCAGGTCTGAGATCATGAACTCGGAGTATATGTCCCTAACCACTGCTGCCTCTTGAATGAATAAATAGGATGGCACTGTGACTAGCAATTGGATAATGCATAACAACAAAATAGAATGCTTAAATCAAATGTGTTTTTGAAACAGGCATATAACAGAAGGCAAGGGAGTGGTTAGAAATGACTCTAATAGCTTCAAGTATGTTTAACAGGCAAGTTAGAGGGAAATAAGACATTAGCAGATTGGGAAGTGATATATATGATGGATATATACATGTGATTATCCGTGGCGCAAAGTCTAGAGAGTAGAGTAGATACACAAGGAATGCAGGGAGTAGACTGGCTTAGGAAATCCCAATTTGATTTTTCTCAGGTAAGGAGAGGAGTTTCATTCTACTAACATAGATAAAAATGACTTTTCTCAAGTGAAAATAGAACACTCTTCTCTGGATAAGAATAAAAGTGTTGATGATTTCTCACTTCATTTGACAGTTCTTCCAATATTTCTTACCAATCAGCCTAAAGATGGAAATAATCTAATTGAAAAGAAAAACCTGTATCTTTAAAAGCAAGTAGCAATTAGGTAAAATATAATAAACTAATTAAATTGTAAAATTGTTGACATAGAAAATAATTACAGTAGCTGTTTTTCAATAACCAGTGTACAAACTAATACTCTGTTGTACATCCTAAGCTTTATTAGTGTGCAAGAAAACATATTGTAGTTTAGGAACTGATGTTTGCTCCAATTTTCTCTGGTGGTTAACAACCACCAAGAGAAACATTAGTTTTTGGGTTTTGTTTTTTTCTCTCAAATGTCTGTGACTTTATTTCATTTTAACATATAAGTCATTTTAATAAATAAGATTCTCTCCATGGGGAGTTATGAAAAGGCAGATGTGGCAGTTGTTATTTTGGAAGAGTTTTTATGTGCTCACAGCTGCTTAGTTGTAATGCACGGCTGCATGTAGTGATCAAGAAAATTCAGCACAGATGCGAAAACAAAAATTCCCAAGAAACCAGCAAAAGTTAAATTGGACAAACCCTAATACATAATGTATACACTGCAAACTCCTGTTGCCTGTGCTTACAAATCTGAATATGCTACTTGGCTTATTTTTGTTTCTTTACTAAAATAAAATTAAAAACCCAGACTCTCTAGAGAGATTTAAATTTACCAGACACAAAAATGGGCAAGGGGAAGGTTAAATTCCTTTTATGATAAACAGACAAAATGTACTATACAATGACCTGAACAATGCAATTAACCAGACTGTCAGTAACAAGCCCCAGCTCCTGTTCCATCATCCCTCCTGACTTCTGACACTCTTACAACTACTCTCATTTATTAGCGCTGTGTCATTACTGCTCGTTTCACTTGTGTAGAAAAACTGATTCTAACACTCAATATATTGCTGAATCCCAAATTTATCTTGTTTAACTCACAGCTGTCACATTTTACATTTTATGTTAAGTAACATTTTTTTTTCTTCTAAATGGGCCCTCATACTCACTGTGGGTAATAGGCTATTTAACCTTCTATCCTCATTCTCAGTTCTTTCTGATTTTATATTCGTTGCCACTGAGTTGTCTTCAGCAGATATTATCTCATTAGGGACAATTTCCATTATAGAAAATAAGAATCATGGTCCAAAGCACCAAAGCTGGTTCTTGAATAGTTAATTTGTGCGCATGCACACACACACACACACTCTTGGAGATAGCAAAAGAAACCTCGTATTTCATATTTTTGATATTTAATGTATGCATTTAGTTTTCTCTTGATAATACTGATCAACTTAAAATAAATTTAATAATTTTCAATTGATTAATACAATTCCTTCCTTCCTCCCTCCCTTCCTCCCTCCCTTCCTCCCTCCCTTCCTCCCTCCCTCCCTTCCTCCCTCTCTTCCTCCCTCCCTTCCTCCCTTCCTTCCTCCCTTCCTTGAGACTAAGTCTCATTATTTTTGCCTGTGGAACCACAGGCTCACCTTGCCCTGGGTACCACAGACTCAAGCAATCCCCAGCCTTAGCTTCCCAGGTAGCTGAGATTACAGGCGCGTGCCAACACACCCAGCTAATTTTTTGGAACTAGGTCTTGCTATGTTGCCCCAGGCGGGACTCGAACGCCTATCCCCAGTTCCCACTGTGGCTTCCTAGGCTGACGTTTACAGGCACATACCACCATGCCTGGCTTAATACAATTTCTTACAGTTCTTTGTGTAAATAACAATGGAACTTAATCAAAAAGTCTCTGGAGAAGGACTTTAAAGGGTCCTTCAAGGATCCCCTACCCTTACAATCCCCCAATCCAGAGAATAGACACAACTAACTCAGCCCTGTGACTAGGAGCTGTGTAACCTACACCTCAATGTATGGGTCTGGGTTAAGAATATAAATTTAGAAGTTTTTAGTAGAGTTTAACTCATGGGTGTTTGTGACTTGCAAATCAATTTAAATGATACACACACAAAATAGTCCTAGCAATTAGTTCTATTTTTGTCTTGAATTTTAAAAAGGAATAAAAAGCCAATTAAAATCACCAAACTTAATGCATTTTTCTTTGAGAACAATAGTGGCTGTAAACAAAGCTGCTTTGTTGGCTCTTAGAAAACATTTGTTGTTCTCTCCAATTATCTTCAACCATGCAAAGTCCCTCAGAGATAGGGACTTGCCCTGCAGTTATTAATTTCTCTTCCAAGTCTCACTTTTCTCTTTCTACAATGTACTCCTTTTGAGTACCCACAGCCTAAAAATATGAGTAAACCCACAGATTAGTAAGAAAAAAATTACTTTCCCTTATAAAATGCTTACTATTAATTAATCTACTTATTGCATGTAGCATTTTATTGTTCTTTTTATCGTGGAACTCTTAAAATATTAATATACTGGAGTAGATATGTTATCAAAGGAAAGAACCAGGATTTGGAGAGAGGTCATCTTGAAATAAACAGCAATATTTCTATTTATTAGCTTTTATGATCTTAGGTGAATTACAAAATTTATGAGATTTACTTTTGATTTTATTAAGGTATCATTGGTTTACAAAGAGATTCAGTTTTTTCATATATGCAGTTGAAATATATTTATGTCCCCAGAGTCGGTTTTGGTGAGGGTTACTTGAGAAAATATATTTAAATCAAGTAAGTTGGTTGTTAACTTTATCACTATAAGTGATAGACATGATAATTATGGGGATTTCCTTTAATTGATCATTATTTTCACATCTAAAATGAGATCTTAAATCAGAGGGGATATTATTCACAAAACTCCCACAAATTTTCAAGCTAACCAAGTGTTTTGAAACATTCTGAATTGTCTTTTCCCCAACTGTCCTCCCCAAGTTTTTCCCCATTAATCTTTCATTAGATGTCAACTACTTTCAGAAAGTCACTGCTTGATAGACCCGAAACTTCCCTTTTATAAAGCAAAATCTTAAATGTTTGAATGAAAAGTGAATAAGGAAAAGATGGTATTGGTATTGCTTATATCCATATATTGATAGACATTCTGAAATCTACTGAGGTCTTCCACATGTAGTTCCAGTTTTGTTATTAATTAATTAGTTTGGGTCAAATATTTCATCATTTTGTTGGGGGTGGGACCATATTCGCTGCCCCACTTAAGGCCTAGTGGAATGGAGAGACCAGGCGAAGCTATATAACAAGGAAGGCAGGTGAGCTCCAGAGAGACTCATGAAGAAGGTTCTCAGTTCTGGACTTGCGCAATGGACTTGGGAGACTGGAGGAAGCTTGTAAAGATTCATGAAGCTTGCAGAGACTCATGAAGAAGCCTCTCAGTTCTGGACTTGCGCAATGGACTTGGGAGACTGGAGTAAGCTTTTAGAGGAGAGACATATAGAGACACTTGGAAGAGAAATGTGGTGGGGAGGCTGACAATGACAGCCATTATCTTGACTTGTACTTTGATTTTGCTCATTTTAATCCAATCTACTGGCCCCTTTTACATCCTTCCTAAAGCTCCTCGCCAGAAGGTGCCTTAGACTTGTGGCCAGCTCTCAGACCTCAGAGGCCTTGTGTAGGGCTGACCCTGTTTGGCTAGACATTTACCCACAAGGATAGGTGTTTTATGAGAAACTAGTATTCTTTCTTTTTCTTTCACTCTATGCACATTAAACCTCTGAAACTTCTCTTACACTTTGAGAGGATACTTTGTCTTTATGTCCATGGAGGGCCAGACTCCTTTAAATGCACAAGTTTGGTGGTCCTCTCTGTTACATGGTAACAATTTATACCTGACATTTGAGTTTCAGCTCTCAGATAAAATAATCATATTAGATTTAGGCCTCTATTTATTGATTGCTAATTGTTTTTTAATGAGAATTTTAGATTTAGGGTATTTTGATGATTGTGCCAAAGATAAGTAAATGAAAACAGCAGCAGCAGCAGGAAGGTCACTGGTCTTGTGAATTTGGTCTTTAGGATTATCTTGATAATGTTCCATCACTTGTATTGTTGGAGACTAAGGAGCAGAAAAACAATCAGACATATATAAACAAAGCATAGGCAACACAAAAGCCATCACAGCTTGCTGCACCACTGAATGCCTTGCCAGAGTTTGGGAGGAGAAATAATGGAATAATTAAATAAATACATGACCTATGGCAAACATGTATAAATATGTCAAATTTGTAACTGTTCTTGACAGCCAGTGTTATAATCTTCTGTCACAAGAATTCTAGTTATTTTATATTTCCCTGGCTTGTACTTTTGCTATTTCATTTCTGAATGAGTTTTATATTTTCATGTTGTCTATGGTCTATAAACATAAAGAGTTTTATATTTTCTCTCTGCACAAATTTAAGACATATTTTAATAAATTTTATTTAAAATTGGCATTTTAGAGGGCTCTGTCTTTTTAAAGGTCTATGTTTCACTAGAATTTGAGCATTGATCTACAACTTTTCAATACCTCTTCACCTCTTGTAACAGGTAACCAAATAATAGGTCTCTTTAGAAGAAATAACTTTTTCTTAGCCTTTTCTCAATAATGCACAAAAGATTCTCAGGGACCATGTAAGTTTGTTTTCATTAGACTGTTCCCTCGTCTCTTTTTGGTGCCATTGGAGATACCAAAATTGACATAAAATACCAGGCAATTGTGAGAAAAAAGTATTTATAACATTCTCAAAATATAAGCATATTTAGTGTACTATTAGTTAATACTAGAAAATATATTCCAGAGACCTTTTTATGCATCTCATGGTTTCATAACTTTTAGGCTTCATTTATGCTCATTCCTCTCTTTGCCTAGTGGGCTCTCTGTTTAAAGAATGGCACCAACAAAGTCTCTACAAAGTCTTATGTGCTTTCCATAAAGAGCATTTAGGACTAACTTCTTTTGGCTTCACAAAACCTGTGCCAATCAACAGTTCTTACCATAGCACCTGATGTATCCTCTTCACAGTGTCTCTGTGACCTTTTTTTTAACCAGCTCTTTTATGACAAGAACCCTGTCTTAGAACATCTTCCTTCTTGTTATCTGATACAATGTAATAATGTCTAGGTGTAGACATAATAGCAACACACATAATAAAGCCCAGCAAATATTAATTTACAAAATGAAACATAACTCCATTTTAAAGCTGCCTTTACTATGGCACCAAGTTAATTTCCCCAGTTGAATTGAATGCAATTTAGCCATTTACTCATTCAATGTGTACCAGGGAACGAGCTCAGACATGGCATCCAGATCAACAGATAAGAAATCTAATTCTGTATCTAACACATTTTATTTATGTGATCTGAAGCTAACTACTTTCTGTTTTTGTCTTGGAGGCATTTCCATAAAAGTGGAAGGGACCGTGTACCAGACCCCCATAAACATGCAACTGCCTTGGACTGGCTATTTGAAACTTTGGTGGAGCAAAGTGGCTAGGAGATGTTATATTCATGGGAAGGTAGGTGAGTTCTAGAAAGGCACGTGGAGAAGAAGGGAGCTTGTTTCTCAGGTTTGAACTTGTTTCAGGAACTTGGAGGACTTGGAGGAGACATGTGGAGGAGAGACATTTAGAGACAGAGACACTTGGGAGAGACAGATGGGGAAGCTGTCAATGGCAGCTGTTACCTTGATATGTACTTTGATTTGGCTCCTTTCTTCTCAGACTTGCCTGGCTCCTTTTGCACCCTTTCTCTAATTCCCCACCAGAAGGTGCCTTAGACTTGTAGCAAGTGTTCAGCCCTCAGCAGTCCTGCCTAGGGCTGACCTTTTTTGGATGGGCAATTACCCAACAAGGGGATGGGTAACTGCATGCTTTATTGGTACACGTTTATCCTTTTCTCTCTCTATGCATATTAGTCTATTAAATTTCTTTCACACTAGTGAAATTGAGGTGCAAACAGCGCACCAAAACTAAGCAAGGAGACAAATACAAATCAAGGGCTGTCGCCAAATCAAAGGACAGTGACCAAGAGAAGACAAGTCATTGTAGGTTCTTCCACCTGCAGGTATAATTGCAAGAAACCTCAGGTTCCAACAAACATGGGGTTTATTTTGCAGGGGAAAACAAAAAGCTTAATATTACCATGAGGGGCCAGCTACCTCATCCATATAGTGTTCACTAGACAAGGTGACTGGTAACTCGTCACCAGGAGTGCTGGACAGAAGCTATCTCAGGAGCGGTCACCAGGAGTGTGTCACTAAAAAACAGCTTAGAGTCATCAGGCTCAAAGCCTTAGGTACTCCCAACAAGCAACTTCAGAGACAGGACTGTTGGCCAAGGTTCTGCTGTCTTTGGCTTATCTTCCTTGGTGGTTGGCTGCTGGATGCAGCTGCTGGTCTCCTTTCCTTCTTCAGAGGCCAGGAACAGAGGCCTTCTCTTCTCTCTTGGGGCTTGAACAGTTCTTGGAGACAAACTGCTCACAGAGGCTGGAGCAATTCTCTCAGAGTTGGTGTATACACTTTGGAAGCTGGAGCCTAGGTTTCTCTGGAGACTTGAGACTCTCTCTGATACCGGCTTATACCCACCCTCAGGGCTTCTCCACCCTGGAGTCTGACTGGATCATCTGTGGTCCACATCTGTGGTTGACTGGGTTATTATTTTAGTGAGACCACTACAGCTGCTGCTGCCTCCTGCCTGGTATCACTCGGAGTATGCCTTGTCCTAGTGCACACAGATCCCTTTAGAGCACGCAAGTTTTGGGGTCAGGTGACTTCTGGGTCATGATTGGATATTTTGAGCCTCAATTTTGTCAGCCATAAACGGAAAATAATAATTGTATACCCTGCAAATTTGTTTTGAATGCTAAAAGGGATGCTAACATTTTAAATTATTTACACAATGTTCACTATGGGACAAAAGTCATCTCTTGAAATGTTAGTTCTTTCGCCCTTTGAGCTCGATGAAGACTTTGTGCATTAAAATATTTTCTAATCATCAGAATTCTCAAGAGATAGTTACTTGTTAATATCTTACAGAAACACTGAACTAAAAAACATCCAAGATTCACCAGAACAGAGGAAAATATTTTGATTTACAAATCAATGCTGTTTTTAATTCCTAGCATTTCATTATCCCTAGGTATTTCCTTGCTTTCAGCAGTAGCCAAAGAGAGAACATAGGGGAAAGAGAGAACAAAAGAATTGATCTCTGGCTTTGAGTTTCAAATAGCACATGCTCAGACATAGATAAAAAGATTCAGCAGAATATCTGATTAGAGACTGTTTACCTGCACTTTACTCCCACTATCACACAAGGCCAAGAATCCACAGTACTGAATTCAAAGGGAGATATAAGAGAACAAAATAAATTCCTGACAGGTTTAGGGAATCAGGTACAGAAGGGATGGATTGTCCATCCCCAAGTAAAATCCAGCAAGTTGGCAGTGCTTTCTGCTCCCACTTTCTCACCCAGCACAGGTGGGAATAAACAAAAGACTCCCACCACAGCTTCAGATAAACAGGTATGGATCAGTATTAGCATTCCCAGGGCCCATGGCAGCAGAGGTTTTGAATGGTGACCAGAAGGTGCTCTGGGGAGTGCCAGTATTACAGTCTCTGAGTTCAGAAGCCATACATGAAAGGTCTTCCAGGGGGAAGAGGCAGGACATGCTGGGTGCCCTGCAGCTAGGGGATGAAGGCCAGACCTGATTCACATCCCCGCTTCATACCCACATGCTCCCATGTTGTCACATTACATAATCTTCATGTCACAAGGAAAGGAAAACATGCTAATTTCAATGTAATCATCTTTGTGAAAACTAGTAGAAAGAGAAATAAAAACTGACACAAAATTTCTTAAAGTCATAAAAAATAAACTCTTTCTGCCTGTCTAGACAGCCAGCTAGTTATATATCCCAAGCTGTATAAACTGAAAATCATGATGGAAATTAAGACTATGGTAGAACTGAAGATACTAGACAACTTTGAGTGAGAAAATGGAAAAGGTAAAATGAACTAGGAGAAAAGCAGGGGTATATAAAGAGCTACTTCAAGGTCTACTTTGCCCCATTCACCCCAAAAATTTCTAGGGTGCTGGACTTGGTGCTTTAATGATAATACTAGGTCATCACTATGTTAGGGTTCTACTGTACAAGTAAGATTGAGTCCACAGATCCATTTTCTCCATTTTGCATGTGAATGAGTTGGAAGGAATAAGCTGTGAACTAGAAAGGAAGAAAAACTTCTAATATCTGCACGTGTCACTTTTGAGATAATATACAAAGATGAACTCTGCCACAGGACAACAGGGAGCGAATAGAAAGTCTTGTGCTTCCTCTAGAGAGTACCAACTAACTGTCCATGTTGATTCTCCATACCCAGTGTCTACTGTGATTGGTTACTGAGTCACTGAGGTTGAATTCAGAATCACCTATTTTGAGGCAGCCGCATTACCGCACTGAGCTTCACTGAGTCTGTCTACTTCTCAGTTATCTAGAGAAACTGAGGCAGCCTCGTAGATAAAAGTTGATGCCTAGTTGTTAAATTGATCAGAAAACTAGAAAAGGGAAATGTCTTTCCATACCCCTCTGGCCCCTAGGAACTGGAATACATGTTCTTCCTCTTCTGTCCTTTTTCTACAGTAGCCATGGGTTTAAAAAAAAAAAAAAAAAAAAAAGAGCCTGATTGGATTCCATTGGTAATAAAATAGCCAAACTGCTACCATGTTGAAATCTTATTATGTTCGCTTTCTAATTTTTCCCAGACTTTAAGTCCTCAGGGGAAATGTCTCCTGTATTAAAGTGTGATCCTGTAAATGTTATCAATTCTTAATTCATAAAAATAAGGTGTTTTTTTTTTTACATGTTTCCCACTATCTACGCCACTGAATTAAAATTCTGAGGGGCTTTCTGGTGAGGTTCAGAGTAGCTGCCATGGCAGTGCCAGGGGATAAGGCCCGCTAAGCACAAAGGTGCTTTTCAGATAGGCAAGAAACAATTGTGTTCTAGGTAGGAATCCAAAGAAGCAGGTTCTTTCAGCAACAGTAACCAAGAAATCTCATTGAGTTGCATTTCACATAAACACAGGACTGTAGCTCAGATGGGCAAAGAGCAGGGAAAACCCTCTCCTTGTCTACTGCAACTCACAAAATGGTTCTCTTCTCTCTTTTGCAGAATGACTTCTCTCTTGCTTTTGGAAACTGAGTGAAGTGTGAAAGAAAGGTTGACTCTCTCTTAGATAAAGAGAAAAGATGGACTTGATGAAAGACACTAAAGGAATATTTCAGTTAACTTCTCTGGAACAAATAGTAGGTTGAAGGATTCTCAAATTACAAACTGAGTTTCCTTTAAGCAGTGAAAACAACTACACAGCTTGAAACCACACGTGGACAGATGAAATTATTTTAGGGTGGGGTTCAAAGATGAACGTCTTCATCAATACTCAATACGTGAACGGGTTACATTAGAATTATCAGTTGACTTTCTTTCAATGATGACTGAAGAAACAAAAACTAATGTAAAAGTTTGTCTACCTTGAAAACTCTCTAATTGCTTTCCAGCTTTATCACTTTTTCTATAAAATGAACAATTGTTCTAGTCACTTTTACATTATTAATCTCTTATTCTGCAACCTTACATGGTTTCAAGATTTTCATTCATTCACAACCATTTTAGTCTGAAACTGGAAGCCTTTTCTAATCTGAACCTCTTCCTTAGACTAAAGCAAAACAACTCCCTACTTTTATTTTTATTTTTATTTCATCTCACCCACCAGCCATTTCTCTAGTACAAACAGAAGATAAGGGTAAGCTTGACTTGGGAAAGGTTGTCATATCTTCATCTCTCATCAAGGGCACTGAGTTGGTCAATAACTTGCAGATTCCAAGGTCCCATTTGTAATAAATTAAAATCCGGGACCAAGACCAAGAATCTGCATCTTCACAAGCTGTGCAGTAAATTCTTATCTATTCTAAAATTTTGAGAAACTGGTTAGAATTTTGAACAGTTTGTTTTAGACCATTTGTTATCTGTCTAACTATTTTGTGCTTGGTTAATATTTGTCTAAAATGAAATAAAATTATACCAAAAAAAGTCACTTAAAAGCCCACAAGTAACAGAACTATATCAAGGAAAAAGATAATATATACCTAACTGGGATATATCACAATTCTTTCCTCTATCAAATAGTCTAAGTTAGTCCATCTGTTCTAAACTGGAATTAAGAAGCTCTTTCTACTTTGTTTTAGCTAATCATATGGAACAGGCTGAAAATGGAAAATCCAGGTGGATTGATATGGTTCAGACCACAGAGTCCTGTTCCCTATTTCTAACTCCATCAGCGCTCTTTCCATAAGTGGTAAAGTCTCCCCAAGCCCCACCCCCAGTAACATAAACACATAAACACACAGACATGCATATATCCACAGGAGAACCCCCTCCTGTGTTTCTCCCAGCAAGGATTCTACCAATATCTACGTAAACATCATTATCCAAATGACTCACTGTATACAAACAACTTGTCAGCATGTTCTAGGTTCAAGAAAAAGTACAAATTAGGACTTCAATTAATCTGTTGTTTTTGAAATTCTTCATTCCTGTTTTATGCATGAAATCTATAGTATCAAAGAATAGTCTAGATAATCTGGGGAGCTGAATAAAATAGCATGAGCTAAAACATATGTACATTACCTTTAGTTATAATGTAAAATTATAGACTTTGCTTTCATGTTAAACTCATTTTTTTTTTTTTTTTTTGAGACTAGGTCTCACTGTTTTTGCCCATGGAACTGCAGGCTCACGTTGCCCAGGGTACCACGGACTCAAGCAATCCCCAGCCTCAGCTCCCCAGGTAGCTGGGATTACAGGTGTGCGCCACCACACCCAGCTAGTTTTTTGGAACTAGGTCTCGCTATGGTTCCCAGGTGGGACTCGAACCACCATCCCTAGTCCCAGCTGCTTCATAGGCTGAAATTTATAGGCACGAGCCACCATGCCCGGCTAAACTCAATATATTTTAAAAACAAAAGAAAACTTCTAGGAATTTCCCATTTGAGTAATGATGATCACTGAAGTACTAAGTACAGGAGACTAACTTTGGAATCAAGTCACGGAATCATGGTAGTTATTATTATACAATAAATGTTTACAATATTCTTAGATGTTAATACCATATAGTAACTAGTCATTGCTTTGTTAAAAACTCATCACAAACCTAAGAAATAATCACTGGTACACTGTATAAAGATGGTGAAACTCAAGGTTAGGAAAATGAAAGCAGATAGTGAACATTACACAGCTAGTAAAAATTGCAGGGAGAGTAATCAAACCTATTATCTCCTTGACCTTAAATTCAGAGTTGCTTTAGACCTATGGCAGCACAGAGAAGTCATTCTTATATTCTAAAAATGTCTATGACTTCACATCCTACACCAGGGTAACAAAAATCCCCCTAAAGATTACAGTGGTTTGGTTGCTTCTGGTTAACTGAATATTTTTCAACGGTGTTATACCTGTGTCCTCCACCTTGTCAGACCCTTTTTCTTAAAGATCCTGCATAGCTTCTATCACCTTCCTGCACTGTTTTCCCCTCCATATTTTTCTGAAATGCATTTCCTGGCCTCTCATAATCCCAATGTGATTCTGCCTGCATATGGCTTTCCAGGTCATGTCTGTAACCAAATACTTTAACATAGTTGTGATTAGAGTAGTATCAATACTTGATTTACCAAAGCCAAGTTTCACATAGCTTACACTCTTCATATTTTATATAAAATAAACACTTTCTCATTGACATAGGTCCATGGTTTTACTCTTCATCTTTTCACCCTAACTGAAACATTAAACTCATTAAAAAAAAAAAAAAAAACAAAACAACTAACAAAAACTATTCTTGTTAGTGCAAATAACTGATAAGTAAGTTCAAACGTAAAATATAACCACATGAATTTTATAGAAATCTCCTACTGCTTTGTGTAACTTCAAAATAGTAGCAAAAGGATTAAATGCATTGTTCCAGCATTTATTAAAATTTGCTGAAAATTCACTTTTAGTAGCAGTTTAATTACAAAACTAAACTAAGCAAAGATAAAAAAAAATCTAATCCAAAAAAGTTCTGCACTCTGCTGAGAGATCAATAATAATAAATTGGATTTTTAGCCTCTGGGAATATATGGGTACTAAAAAGTAAAGCAAACCTTAGTAAAGATATTTTGGGCCCTTACAAGTGAATGGACAAAATTATCTTGCAATCAATACTATATTTCACTGGAATGAAATATAAGATATTTTAGAACCTCATCAAGGTAAACTTGATGTCCAACAGATAACCTTAAAAAAACAATATCTATGTTTTTCACATCTTTGTAATCCCCAGGGTTCACACACCTTCTCCCCTCCCTGACCGTTCCCACCCTCTCCCACCTCCTCCAACAACTGAAGTTGTGTACTTCAGTTTGGTTGTTAGCTTGTTTTGACTTTTCCTCCTGGCCTTTTATTTTTCCTATGTCCCATATATTAGTGGGATTCTATCTTTTTCTTGCTGACTTGTTTCTGCTAATATGATTTCTTCTAAGTACATTCATGTTATCATAAGATCATCAAATTTGTCATTTTTACTTGATGACTAATACTCCATTATGTATATATACCACATCTTTTTCATCCATTCATCTGTCAGGACATTTGGGTTGTTTCCATGTCCTTGAAATTATAAAAAATGCTGCAGTAAACATCCGAACACAGGTGTCCTTTTGTACATACATTGAAGTCTCCTTTGGGTAGATTCGCAGAAGAGTAATTGCTGGATCAAATGGTAGTTCTATTTTCATTAGTTTGAGGGTCCTCCACACAGCCTTCCATAGTGGCTGGACCAGTTTTCATTCCTACCAGCAGTGTAAGAGTGTTCCTTTCTCTCCACATCCACCCCAGTACTTGTTGTTATCTGTTTTTTGGATGTGGGCCATCTGTTTTTTGGATGTGGTGTAAGGCGGTATCTCATTGTGGTTTTGATTTGCATTTCCCTGATTGCTAGTGACATTGAACATTTTTTCATGCGCCTGTTGGCCATTTGTATTTCCTCTTGGGAGAAGTGTCTTTATGTTCTTCTGCCCATTTTTAGCTGGTTTTTGTTAAGTTGTGTGAGTTCTTTGTGTATCTTTGTTATCAGACCCTTATCATTGTATGGAAGACAAAAATTGTTTTCCCACTCAGTTGGGTTTCTTTTTGTTTTCTCTGTTGTCTCTTTTGCCATACAGAATCTTTTTAGTTTGATGTAGTCCCAGCTGTTTATGTTTTCCTTAATTTTTTTTTTTTTTTTTTTACTGGCTATGGATGTGTCCAGCGAGTCTAGTATCAGTGAAAGACATGACTTTTAGAATAATTCACACTTATTTTCATTCTTTTTGCCTCCACTTTATGCTGGATTAAACACGATGTTAATGAAGATGAAGCTCCTGGACTCTCCATTTACTCTGGCCATACCTAATTCTGTTTATTTTAGATATCAAGTTAGACAGTGAAAATCCCCCCCCCCTTTTTTTTTTAAAGGGTGAGCCTCCTAACTACTTAAACTCCAGGTTCCACAAACTGTGGTTAGTCCTTTGACAAAAATGTGTACCCCCTTGAAATCCATTAACACTTTTAAGATTCCAGTTGGCAAATATTTCTTTTGTTCTAGTTTCCTTAGGTTCATTCATTCCTTCATCTAATGAACAAAGCTCGTTCTATTGGTTTTTGCCATGTAGACAGGAAAGGATTGTAGGAAATGTGAAAATAAGCAAGACAGTCAAACAACAAATTGTATTACACAGATAGAGACCTCACAAAGGTGGGGACCTGTGCCTGGAACTGCACAGACTGAATAGGAGAACTTATAGCAACAGCACGTTTAATCTCTTTCTTAACAGGTAGACATTATTGATCCTTTATCTTTAACTTCCTGTCCATTGTTCTCTGACTTCTGCTACTTTTATCAGTTATCAGATTCTCCTCTGAATATCTTTTGTCTGTGGTGTGAGTTCTGTTTTCACCCATCATCTGCAACTTTGTGGTTCCTTCTATTCTTTTAATTTTTATAACCAGTGTTTCATCCTATCCCTGGTTTGTCATTCATAAAATAGGCATGTAGTTGGTTCTTTTACAACTTATGTTGCTAGTAGGTCAGAGGTTTCAGAGTAGATTACCTGATAGACCCCATCCAGCTATAGATGGGATGCTCAGAGATAAGTACCCTGCCTGAGTCAAATAGATGGCTGGGCAGAGGCAGCTGAACAGAATCAATCTAGCTGTGTGGAAAATATCATTGCCAATTACAGCCCTGTCCACATAGATTGTCCACAGTGGGATTTCTCCCAGAAAAGAACTAGACACAGCAAACTTTGGTTTATTCAGAACAGTCTCCCATTCCTTTTACGTAGACATTAACTTCAGAATAAAATTCAACAATGTTGCTGTTTCTCTCTAAGAATTTCAAAAAGTGTATTATTAGCTAACACTTCAATCAGTCTTCTCCAGCTGCCATACCTCACGCCTACTCTACAGAACCACAATGTAATACAAAATTCACAAATCTGCATAGTTCTTTCCAGCTGCTTATTCAAATACTCATTCATAAGTTTTTTCTATTGATCATATTAACTTTGTTACTATGAGCAATAAATACATTTAACTAATATACAATGTTCTATGGAATTATAAAATATTGAAAACATCTTTGCTAAAAGAAAATACAATTATTGTATATGACATAAAAATAAGTCAAACAGTTTTTGATTAGGTTATCAGTAAATTAAATTTTTTTCCTACATCAAATTATTATAAGAAAAACTGGACACCCAGTCAAATTATTCCTACTTCAAGAATGTCTTTCACAAATCTATCCTTTTCCCCTCATAAACAATTTTATTTCATACCTGCATAAGATAAATTATTTCCACTATTATAACCAGCTAAATATTTCCTTGTAGTTTACTATTTATGTATTTCTATAGGATTTAATAATAACATCATCATAACTGATTAACTAATGATATATAGTAAAGCTAATACAAAACTTCCTATGTGTGTCAGAAAGAATGCTAGAGTTTTCATTTATTATCTTGTTTAATCTTCCCTAAAATCATTTGAAGTGAACACTATTCCCTTCACCATTTTACAAAGAAACTAAGGTTCAGGAAGTTTAAGCTATTTGCTCAATTAATAAGCAGAGTCACTGAGATTTAAACCAGAATGTTTAATTCTAGATGGGCAAAGTTCAACTTTGATTGGACACTGGTTATCAACTGAGGCTTTTCAAAACTCCTGGCTCCTGCCCCAGAGTGTCTGGTTGAGTGATCTTTGGGATAGCCTGGGCACAGGGAGTTTTTCATCTTCAAGGATGATTTCATTATTCAGCTAAGTTTGATAACCATTGTGCTGCAGACTGTTAGACCATAACATAATAAATGACTTAATGTACAATTTAATGACTTATCTGTTCATTTTCTATTTTTTAAGTAAATAAGTTCCGACAGTTCCCTTTAAGTAAAAGTAACAATAATGTATAACTGGCCACTCAGAGAAAATAATGAAACCAGTTTTGTCAAACTTGATTTACCCTGACTGGACCACTTGCCAACAAATTAAAAATGCTATTTCCCAGAGAAAGGCAGTGCAGGGATTCTGTAAACTATCATCTCAGTAGCATTCACTTCCTCAGATGGACAGGCACAGTGAGTATTGTTTAAGTTGTGCATCAAACTGAAGCCTTTTAAATGGGCTCCTTGATTCATTTCTTCATTTTATCTTCCCCAGTTCCCTCCTCTTATTACTCTTAACCTATCATCCTGGCTTGCTCACCTCAGCTGCAAGAGTGGCAACTTCAGCACTTCAGGCAATTAACACTCAAAACAGGTAACTGGAGTTTTTGTTTCTATCTGTAGTCAAATCTTTTCTATTAGTCACAGTCAACCCAAAGTTAAAGAAGGGAGAACTAGGAAAAATTATAAACACTGAATGAGCACCAGTTTGTTATCTGTTCATCAACAAAGTGACAAGGTGAAATAGCTAAGAGAAAACCCCAGAAAGTGAATTGTCTTGGAGCCTTGGCATAGTGACATATAAGGCAAGACATGCTGTGAAATTTTAATATATGTTGATGTGTGTGTCTGTCTCTACATGTATATGATTCAATGGAATCAAGTGAACCTTGGCAAGGCACTGCCTTATTTAGTTAGTCCTATCTGTTCCATGTCATCCATGTTGGTTTATGCAGATTGTTACCCTTTGTTGGTGAGTTATTCTTCTTAGGGCTTGCTTGGGTTTTTGTATTCTTCTTCCTTCCTTTGTTTTCCTTTTGGACTTGCTCAATGTAATGAGTGACTACTGCTCTAGTATTAGATGGCATCTTGAAGCCTATCTAGTTGTGGTTAACTCTGCCTTTGTGCTTTTGCTGCTGTGGTGATTATATCTTGTTTCTGTTGGCTATTTTGGGAGACAAGTTCCTTTTCAGAGAGTGGATGTGGTGACTAGATGTGGTTTCTATTGTATTGTCTGTCTTGTTTTTTCAATGTTTCTCCTCTTTTAGATTGATGGGACTTAAATATTTTTTAGTGTCGATGGCTTTTCATGTAACCAATTTTTAATTTTTTAGTGTCGATGGCTTTTTTTGACTGGAGTGTCTTGATGTTCTTGGGTAGTGAGTGTCCTTGCTTTTCAAGTCTGTGCTTCTGGACTCTGAGGGTGTGAGCTGGTCACCTCCAAATTGTCTTTCCCTGGGCCAGTAAAACTCAGTCTGTAACTAGCTTGAATGGCAGAGGCCTATTCTGTTGCAAAGCTTGCGGCCCCACCCTATCTCCCAGGTACATTACCTTGGCAACTGGAAGTATTCAGGCGCTGGCTGGAGCCCTCACCTGAGCACCCCCCCTCTGGGCTGATGGGGCGGGAGCTTGTCTTCCCAGAGTTGGATTTCTCTGGGCCAGTAAAACTCAGTCCACGCCTCAGTCCCACTGGGCTCTCAGGGTGGGAGCTGGTCACCTCCAAGTTGTCTTTCCCTGGGCCAGTCAGTCCTCCCTGTTCCCCTTAGAATCAAGAGCCTCAGAATATAAACAGTGACCAGATCACATATGACAATCATATTATGACCCACAAACTCTTCAGCAACCAGTCTGGGTAGGCAAACCACTATTTCTATAGAAGTCAAGCTGGAAACAGCAGAACCTGAGGATAGGCTAGTTTCCCTAATTTTTGTCCCTGCTTCCAACTCAAGACCAACCAGAGAATGTTACCCCACACAATCGACCTCTAAACAGAGCACAGCTGTAACCCCCCTTTTTGGTCACTATGAAACATTCTGCTCTCTCTGGCAGATAGGAGTGATTATCAGTGCCTTTGAGATCAAGCTCTAAGTGAGTTATATATATTGTTCTTAATGGGTGATCTTTGTGTATCTATAGAGTAAAGAATGGTAGAGAGAACTGGCTTGAAATTCTGAGTGATCCTTTCTAGGCGGGTAATCCTTCTCATTTGTGTTTCCCTGACATCCTCTTAAGGTGATCAGGAACAAAGCTACAGAAAACAAGAGTGGCTGGAACTGTCAAATCTAGGTATATCAGCATGAGGAGAGAGAAACCTGACCTCTCATGGGTGTCAGAGTGGTGCTTGAGTAAGAATTTCAGACATTAACATCAATCTCAAAAAGGAGATGAAGCTGTGAATTTAATCACTGTAATACTTGAAATGAGAACTATCACACCACTGAATTTATCTGGAAATAAATTTTATTTCACAGACATAATGGGGACCCAAGACAGAAATTAAGTTCAATTAGGGAAAAAATAAAGTTATATTTTGGTAAAGTTGAATATTTAAATGGTACTAATTAACTTGAGATGGCTACTCAGAAATTCAGAGTGTGAACAAGTTCTGATCAAAGAAAGCGCTGAGTCTGATGGATGGAGGAAATGGTGTCTTGAGTGGGCCAAGAAGCATGTCTTTCCCTAAACCTCATGCCCATTGATACAAATATCTTATTAAAGTTAAACATGTATCATGGGAATAAGATAATATGGAAATCAGCACAATGACAGACCATATTCCTTTCCTGATTTATCCATGGGGTGGGGAGATGCTATAGTGTAACCCACAGTTATAGCATACCAATGCACGTGCATTCACTCATAACTTTTAGGTATAATGCTAAGGTTCTTTGGGTTTCCACAATTATTAAACATATCTATAAATAGTTTAAAAATAATGCATACCCAGTTGCTAAGAGAAATTGTTTCTGATTAAGAATAAAAATGAATTTTAAAAACTTACTCCCCACCCCATAATCCACACTTCTTAAGCAAAACTTGGATTTTATATTGAATCCACTGCCCCCTTTTGTCTCCAAAACTAATATTTGTAAGACTTTTTTATCCTTTCTAGAAGATGCAAGAAAATGAGTACGGAGTAATTAGCAGGTTTAGTTAGAATTTAGAAAGTGTGAGGCAAAGGAAATTAAAGTTGGGGTAAATTAATTAGGAAAAGGTGCTGGAGTTGTGTGTGCTTGTTAATTAAGTGTTATTATTCAATGTGTCAGCACTGACAACCCAAAGCTTTGTGTGGTTTAGAAACACAGAAGAGAGAAGGCTCGCACCCCAGAAAGCAGAATGGGGACGTGTTGAGTCCGGTGTGGGCTTCCTGACAAGGAAGGGATAAGAAGTCATCTCGTGGGTCTCTCTATCCTTCCCAGAGTCTTTTCTCTGAGTGAGTCCAATAAACTGCAAATGAAATGAGTGTTTGCCCTGTTTTAGACATTAGCAAATCTGGGCTCAGAATCCTTGGATGCTAAACCCTATTCATGTCTTAGTCTACTCTGGCTATAGAACAAGATGCCACACATTGAGTGGGCTTATACACAAAAGCAATTTACTTCTCACCACACTGAAGCTGGAGCTGTGAACTCAGGATGACAGCAGGGTCTGATTCTAATGATGACTTTCTTCCAGGATTCAGATCCCCAACTTTCCACATGGTAGAAGGGGCATTGCTGATGAAGGGCACCAATCCTATTCCTGAGGAATCCACCCTCAGCACCTACCTCTGCCCAATGTCCCAGCTCCCAATACCATCACCTTGTGCAGTCAGTTTTCACTATATGAATTCTGGGGGGCACATAACATTTAGACCATAGAAAAGACCAAGGTGCTCATTAAAACTGAAGGGCATATAAATTTATTTGATGGGTTGGCCTTAGTAATTATGCTCCTGGAAGAAGTTACTCACAGTCTTAGAGATTAGAAATCCCAGCTCAAGGTGTCATCTGGTGTATTTATTCTGGGACTTCTGGCTTGTGGACCTCTTTTCTCTGTGTCTTCACATGGTCTTCCTTCTGTGTTTGTGTGTCCTGCTCTTCTCAGCTTATAAGGACACCCGCCATATTGAATTTGTGTTCACTCCAATTATCTCATTTAACCTTAATTAATTCTTCAGACTATTTCCAAGTACAGACACATTCTGAGGCACTAGGACTTTAATATATTAGTTTTGGGGTCACAATTCAGTCCATTTAGGCTTTTGGGGAGTTTTGTAGATAAGGAGGACATTTATTTTAAAATAACAAACAAGCTTCTCATGAATACACATGCCATCTTATCCTGGAATGGTACAAATGCTTTTCTACCCCCCATTCTCAAGCAAAATTGGCTGATGAAGGCAAGAGAAATTATACTTGCTGAAGCTAGTACAATCCATATTCAACCCAAGATGTCTCCTTCCCATCACCTGACTTTCATTTACTCCACTTTTGCTCCTTTGTCCAGAAGAAGTAGAAAGACATCTGGATGAGAAAACATATGGGGTTTTCTATATTTACAGATTGAAGTACCATTACTTATGTGTATTCAACATTGACTTTTTTGATTGGTGGGCCATTCCAGGTTATACAATTTAAATAACTTAAAGGTTTGAAATTATCTTAAATTTTACTCTTGATCTCATCATTTGACATTGGATAATTATGAACTGAAATGCATATTACTTTTTCTGTATTTTTTTTTTTTAATTTGGAAGACAGTATGAGAAGACAGTATCAGATCTACAAAGTCAGAACACAGAGGTCAGTTTTATTAAAATGCTACTTCCAATTCTGGCTGCTGTGTGAATGTGGACAAAGTTCTTAACTTCTCTGAACTTCATATTCCTCATTGTTTAAAATTAATAATCCTAGGGAAGAGTAAGTAAGGTGTTTATGTAAAATAATAAGCACATTTTCAATGCATAACCCTTTTCTGCTTTAAGTTAATGTTACAGGTGGAAACATAATTTAGTTAAATCTCTCCAATTTATTGTCATAAAAATTAAAATAGCCTTACAAAGATCCCAGCAGCCTGACTTGCAACCTCAACTTGACATCTTATTCAGATTTCTCAAAACAAAGTAGAGATTAAAGCAACCGTGATCTGGATGTTTGTGCCTCTCCTCAGCAAATATGCAAGATCCCTGAAGCCCATTTGAAGGTATTAGGAAGTGACAGTTTTAGGCAGTACTTAGAACATGATGGTGAAACCCTCAGGAAAGGAATTGGTGACCTATACCAAAAAACAAACATACAAAAAACAATAGAACTCCTTTGTCTTTTCCTTTGCATGAGACCACAGTGAAAAGCAGACATAAACCCAGATGTGGACTTTCACTAGACACTGCTCCTGCCAGTACTATGATATCAGACTACCAGCCTCCAAAACAGTGGAAACTTAGATCTTTATAAGTCACCCAGTCTGTGGTATTTCATTACAGCAGCTGAATGGTTGAAGACAATGCCAACTTTTGGACTTGACACAGTCCAGTGCTTGACAAGAAGAGTCACTATCTCAAACAAGAAGCTCCAACAAGGAGACAGGAACATCTTGGTCAGGATGGTTTCCTTTTTGGAGAAGCATTAATTCTAACATGTTTCTGGGGGACTGGGATACTTAGGAAGCATTGCTCTTAGAGTAACTATTTCTAATTTAAACACAGTGAAGTAGAACACAATAAAAACATTAGCCTAAGGAAAATGGAGTATTGTGTAACTTTTGTACAGGTGTGTGATAAATCTGCGCACAAAGAAAGTGGATAAGGGACAGAAATCCATATTTCCTTAATCATAATTTTCCAGATTATATCTCAACTTCTTAAGGTAAAGCTGGCACTCAAGGTACACATGGAGGGTGGAAGACAAAAAAGAAGATGGGAAAGGAGCTCAGGTGAAGAATATAAAGGAGCTGTGATCACCCTCTGGGTACTTCCCATTTAATATCAATACTGATTGGTCAGAATGATAAATAGACCATCTGTCCTCAGTCCCAGTTCCTACTTCTAGGAGTACAGAGATGGGACAATTAGTGTGAAAATTCTTCTCTGAATTAAAAAAAATTATCAGAATAATTACCATTTTAATGTAATATTGAATTCATTGAATTCATTGAATTTATTCAATTCATACTTACTAAATGCCTATTACATGCCAGATACAAATGTGAGAAACAATTTGAGCAAATACAAATATCTCTCTCCTCACTGAACTTAGAATTTCAAAATTGTCTTCTTGTAATTGAGTTGAGATTCAACCCTTTGTCTTTAAAATCCTGGTACAGTGTGGCCGTTCTCTGATTTCTTGATCTCAGAACATCTGCACACTCTTCAGAATGGATATGGGCAATCGAGTGCTTTTATGTAGGTGATTTTCCCTCTTAGTATTTATGTCTCATGGCCTCAAGAACCTACACTTTGCTCACCTGGCCTTGAGGTTATGGATACCCCAGGCTAAGAGGGATTCAGTCAGTCACCTGTAAGACACACTCACTGTCTAGCAGAGGGGTATTACTTTCCTGAAGGCTCCAGGACTTGTGAAATCTGCCAGCTGCACAGACACAGATGGAAGAATACTGACCAGAAGTGAACTAGTCTCATTAGGTAAAATGTACAAGGGAGGGGTGTTGGGGGGAAGACTTAACATGCTAATGAGATACGGGAACACAGAGACAGAAGTAACCCATCTGCACTTGCTCCAGTATAGTCCTGCATACGATTTGCTTCTATATGTATCCCCATAAAGCCAGGATCTCGTAGCTCTCAGATGAGAGTATGGTCAAGGCACGCTGTTGACTGTATCCAAGGTCTCGGAGCAGATGTTGGGGGGTATACACTGCTCTTTCCTATTATGTATTCCATAATAAACATTCCTCTATTGGTAGCTACCATTGGCTTTTCATAATTTGTGAGGCCTTCATTGATGAGAAGCAGACAAAAACCCTTTAGAGTCAGTAGCATTTGATCATTTTTAAATGAAGTGTTTTTAAAAAATATTAATGTATAAAAAATAATAAATTTATTATACATCATAAAAAAACACTTCATGAAAAACAATTATATTTTGCATAACAAAGAAATATTGAGAAAAGTGACATGGGTTTGCATTTTTGCACATTTTTCTGCATAGTTTAATAAAATGGATTTTTATATCTTGTCTTTACTCAACTTGAGATATCAAGATCACACAGTTTTTAGAAAAGTACACCCTGTTTTTGTGAAAGAATGAGAAAGAAAATGACATAAAATTATATTTATGAAAATATTTTTACTTTATAAGCCTCACCAAGACCTCAGGACCTATGGAGGGGAGATTTGGGACTCCATATCTGGAAGACCTGAGGTTTAACCTTGACCTTTGGAAGTTATTTCACACCTCCTATTTCTGCTCCCTCCATCTGAACACAAATGGTTTGGATTAAATTATAGTCAGATTTTTTTCCACCTGTGATATTCTCTGCTGTCCCTCTCTGAGTTGGTAGTTTCACATTTTAATGCATGAACTTTTTATTCTTTTTTTCCTCATCCCCATCCCCATCTTTCTGGGCCAATACCTAACCAAAACTAGGGTAAAGTTAGGGAGTCTTTGCAAAAGTCAAAAATGAAAAATCCCAAAGGATACAAAAACAGTAATTCAAAATAACACCTGTACTCTTACGTTTATCACAGCACTATTTACAATTGCCAGGATATAGAAACAACCCAATGCCTCCAAACTGGCAAATAGTCGAGATAGAGGTGTTATGTTTACACAATGGAGTATTATTCTGCAATCAAAATCGACAAATATGAGTTATTTATGATAACTTGAATGGACCTAGAGGGAATCATATTGGCAGAAATAAATCAAAAAGAATAAAGACAGAAACCATATGATCTCAACTAGAGATGGGATATAGGAATAGCAAACAAAAGAACAGAAAAGAGTCAAAGAAAGCTGACAGCAGAACTGGGCAGGCAGTGAGGGAGAGGGAGGGGGAAGGGAGAAGTCAGGGACAGGAGGAGGACAAGAAGGTTGAAATTAAGGTTCATGGGTGATAGGATGGAGGGAGAACCCCAGGAAATGCAATGATGTTTTATATATTTATATATATGTATATATCTCACATATATATACATGTGTGTATGCATATAGAAATAGGCAAATATAATTTAAAAAAAGTAAAAAAAAACTATAGATTCTTAGCAAAGTAAAACTCAGTAGTATTCTACAAAATTGTCACCTTAACAGTAAGGCTGATTTAGTATTGATAACAGATGCCTAGGCCTTGGAAGGACTGCTAAGAGCAGGATAATTAATTATTGTCCTTTGCAAGGATCTCAGAGACCCGTGGAGTAGAGGCCTGGGACTTAACATTTGGAAGACCTGATGAGCATGATCTCATCTATATGATCTCAGTCCCCTTCAATTGTCTCCAAGAAAATGCTTAATTAGTCATTAAACCCAACACTTAAAAAAAGTGGTTAGCACTTGGATGGTGAAATGAGGAGATCCAGGGGAGAAAGTTGGAGTCTGAAGGTCAACCCTACCTGGAGATGAAGTTAGGATGCTGCTTTTGCCTCAAGCTCCCGTCAGCCCCACTCTGCTAGATGACTCAAGAAGTAATTCTCACACTTCAATATCCATCAGAACCTCAGGGAGTTCTGGTTACTATAAATTTCAAGGCCTACCCTTCATTTCTAATTCAGTGGGTCTTGGGTGGGACCAAAGAGTTGATATTTTTCCTTTCCCAGGTGACACCCTGGCCTTGATTGTTGAACTTTAGACCACACTGAAAGCTGAGGAAACTGGTGTATTACAGAAGGAATATGGAATACAGGAAAAGATCAGGTTTTCTGAACTCTGAATATTCTGTAATAAGTTCACAAATGAATTCTACTACCCAACCCATTCTATATAAAATCTATTCCTTCCAAGGGTGAAATTAGAGGGTGAAGTAAGAGGGACACATCACCCTTATAATCTTAGCATGCCTGTTCTTATGGGACAGTCCATAAAGAACACACTAATGCCATGGAATGCTCTTTAAAAGTTTATTTTACTATTTTACTTTCTCTTAGACAGAGGAAAGGCAGAGCCCATATGCTTGAGA
The DNA here is from genome assembly GCA_004024945.1 of Uropsilus gracilis. Classification (NCBI taxonomy): domain Eukaryota; kingdom Metazoa; phylum Chordata; class Mammalia; order Eulipotyphla; family Talpidae; genus Uropsilus; species Uropsilus gracilis. The sequence goes on from PVHY01000021.1 coordinate 47,153, forward strand.
TCTTGATTTGAACCATTCCTTTCAGTCACTGGGGCTCAGAGGTAAAGTATTAAGAGTGAATGCAGGATTTCCTTCCATGAGTCACACTCCCAAGTTTATAAATACCATGCAGTTATACTGAGCAGATCAAATCTTTTGATTTGCCAAGTATAAATACAACATCAAAGGCTAATGATTAAAATAAATGTAATATATTACGTTATCCAAATGAAGATCAATCTTTGGAAGCACAGGTCTGCAATCAGAGTCTCCTGGACAACAATATGACCACAGGGCTGCTCTCACTGGCCTTGTAGGGCTAAAAGATAGGAGGCTAATAAATCTTCTAAGAACTTAGTGTTGTGCTTGATGGTTTAACATGGAATGCTTCCTAGAATCCTGCCCATTCTTTGAAGAATTACTGCAAAGAAATCCCTACTGAACACAGAGGGGAGCTGAGGTTCTGAGAAATGATTTGTCCTGAGGAGAAGAAATCACATAGACTGAATACAGACTTGAGTCTTTATACCTAACTTCAAAGCCCACAGTCCTTGGGAAGCACAGCATTACACATTTGGCCAACAGTACATCAACTTTGTGGGAGAAGAGAAGGTAGTGAAAAAGGTGCATCCTCGCGGTGCTTCCAATTTAGTGAAACAGAATGAGCTTGTCTCTGGAAGAGATCATTGTTCCACTCACACATGAGTCAACCAAGGTGCAGAGAAGCTGAATGGGATCTTTATAGATACAGGGTATATGGCAGTGTTATCCTGACATGTCATTTGCAGCAACATGGATGGAGTGGGAAGGGATTATGTTAGCTGAAAGTAGTCAGAAGGAAAAAGATAAATACCAGGTAGCCTCCCATATATGTGGGGTATAGAGAAACCAAACAAAAGGTCAAGAAAAAGTCAAAACTAGCAAACTGGTCATAAGACTAAGCACACAACAAAAGAGGAAGCAAAACAGCGAAAGGATGGCTACAAGGAAATATCATGATGGTTCATGAGTGATATGGTGGTGGGAGAATATGGAGACTACAATAATGCAAAAAAAATAAATTTAATTAAGTAAAAAATAAAAAATAAATAAAAAAGGAAGTTAAAAATTGGTTTATTTCTAACCAAGGCAAAAACTAAACAAACAGACACCAAGACAGAAGACTGGTATCTAATCTTTCCCACAGGCTCAATGGCAATGTCAGCCAAATCTTAAATAAATTCTTCTTCTGGTGTCAAAGGCATTCAGAGTGACCCCAAACTGCTCTATGCACTCATGCAAGAGACCAAATTTTATTCATTGCTAGATCTTTATATTTGCTATTTCTCTACCTGGAATACTCTGCACCTGAATTTTCACAAGACTGCTCGGTTTTCAACAAAAGAGGACTCCTCCCAGAGGGCTTTCCTCAGTCTGGGAATGTGTGTTAGCTTCCAGCCCATGCAAAAGTCTAAATTTACAGCCCTGATCCAGGTCAATAATCCTCTATATCCCAGAGCCAGATAGATGGTTCTCTATTCTCTACTATGTGCCTTATTTTACCACTCAATTCCCCACTCTCACAATACTTATTGGAATCAACTCCCAACTAACTCACTTGTCTCCACTTCTGGTCCCAAGGTCTGCTTTGTGGCAACCCAAAGGAAGGTCATATTTGCCTCCATCTTTCTTGATTCTTAATGTTACACATAATGCTTCTTCCGATCTAAAAATACCTAGTTAGTCTGTTTACAAATCTGCACTGCCATCTTACTGAGCTCTTTGCCCACTCCCCACTTCTCCACTCTACCATATCCTGATAGAATAAACTTATCATGTTAATGAGTGGCGTGACCTTACCTCAGTGAGCAGGAGCTCAGTGAGGAATAACCAGGACTTAGAATAGAACTGATACTTAGTAGCGGCTAAACACATTTATTTTAAAATAAACCATTTGAATAAATGAAGAAGCAGAATATCAGAAATACTCCATTGTATCAATGTGGAGGAATATTGGCTAACAAGTCACCTGATCTCCAACAACAGCTGAATCAGTGGCATTATTTTTTGGCATTATTCCCACTTAAATGCCATAATTCTCTCATTTTTCTAGTTTCCCCTTGATCAATCACTTTTTTGTTAAACAAACTGTTGTACACAATTGAAAATTTATACAGGTACTTAAAAATCATTCCAAACTTGGGGCCAAGACATTTATTACCCACCTCCATCTATATTTATGAGTATTTTGGAGATGTCCTAAAACAGAAGCCTCTGTGCCTTTGGCTCCCATCACATTCGTCTTGCATAACCACCTACATTTATTAAAAGAACTCCTGGTCTGTTTCTGTTTAACAGTGACCTTCAAGTGTTTGATTTAATAAGCTGGAGAATTAGAACAAATCATATTGGCTTGCTCAATCATCTATATTACAAACAGCTGCAAGAAGAAGCTAACACAACGTAAAACACAAGGAGATACAAACAGCTGTCAAGGAGATGAAGAAGGAAAATGGAAGAAAAAGAATCTGCTCAGAGATAGAGCCATAAAGAACAGAAATCCATGGCTATCAAGAGCTTTTCCCCTGATTAAAAAGACAAATGAAGTAGACTATGGTGGAGAACAATGGGTTTTGTGTTGGTGGATGTGGTGTGTAAACAATGCTTGAAAATTGGTGATCCTATAGCTCTGAATTACATACAATGTTGTAAGTCAATATTATGATAAAGAAATTCAAACAAACCAAAAGAGCAAATTCATATGAGCATTTGTTCATGAACCAGGTGTCATTTGAAATATGACATGAGTATATTGTACTGACAGTTCAAATAAACAAACAAAACACAACACAAAGAGTATTTGTACAGGCTTTTTGCTCTCTACTAAGCCAGGCATGAGGCTGTATGGATTTAGGATGTGATACTATTCCCTGAAATGCTTGGCCCCTATAAGACACTGAAGGCTACTGAACTTGGAGATTTGCTGTTTTATTTACGGACAACTTCTCTAATATGCACAACCTAGAAGACCTGGGTTATAGTAGGTAGTCAATAAATCTGTATTTAAAGATAAAAAGTATAATTACCTGCACTTTTCTAGGAAATATGATTCTGACTTGCAGTATGCTCAAACCAATATAGCCTACCTTAAGAGATAATATGGCAGCACGCTGGGGTATTTTGTTGTAATTTTGTTTGTTTCTACAAAACTAGAGAATGGGCTGCTTCTTGGTAGGTTTAATAATGTGTAGGAAATAAAAGATTAAGGGTCAGAGGCAGTCACTTTGATCCTCTGTTTCTCTTTTCTGATATTAACATGCACTGTTAACACAAATTACATCATGAAAATGTTTACTTGGGGGACTCTCTAAGGTTGTTTAAAGCTTACATGCGATACTTAGGAAACTGTTCACATTCAATAAATGTCTGTGACCCTCCCATTTTTCAAATGAGAAAACGTTGACTTAGAAGATATCTACAGCATCACCCCCCTGGGAAACGATGAAACTGGTATCCAGGAAACAGAAATTCAGGAATTCAATACTGTATTTTTTCTCCTGTTTCAATGCTTCGTGTACAGAGGTACCATTAACATGCAAACTACACATGTTTGCACTCTGATTTCCCCTGTCATATGCAGTCACTGATGGCTTACAATATCCTTACTTTAAAACTAACTGTTGCTGACTTGGGAAATAGCAGCGACTATGCAGTTCTCAAATTTGGGGAATTTTTCCCACTTCAAAATAGAGAGACACAGACCCTGGATCATTACAAATGCAAAATATTTGGGGAAGAGTCTCTAAGTTGGTTATTTAAAATGTGTTTGTTTGATATAAGTTGATGTCCTTGGGATAAATGTGTCAGAAACTGAGATAATGCAACCAGTGTTGGAGCAGAAATGCTAATTAAACCAGTGTGAATGATGTTTTATACATCACTGACTGGGAAACTTCTTAAGCATCGCTTCCCTATCTAATATTCACATGCTATTTGCTGAATTATATTAAGTGCCAATAAGATTGCTTTTCCCTACAAAGCCTTTGCCCAAGGAGATAAACCTTGGATGGCCTCTCCTGTGACTTCCCACTCCAGGACCTTTTTAAAATGACTCCCTTTTCTCCTACTCTGTGAATCAACCACATTGAATGACTTGCCACTTTGTAAATTCACTAACTCCACTGTTCTTTAGTCATGACCTACATTAGAATGACCTGGCAAGATTGCAAAAAATAAAGCTACTTAGGCCTCATGTGAAGGATTCTTAATTCATTTATCTGAAGAGGAGCCCTGGTATTGTAATTCTACAACTCCATGAGATGGAGTGTGTGCTGGCTTTGAGATTCTCTACACTAAATGTTAATGCCTCTGAATAACTGCACAGACTAAAACCCCTTTCTTTCCCTTTATTATCTTTGTTACTCTCAATGATTTTTCAAAGTGTGATTCAGAAACCCCATTTCCAAGAAGTTTCTCCATTGGGTGATGTTGGGCCTCTTCCTTTTATTAAAAGATTATTCTGTGTTGCAACCTAATCCTCACTTCCTCCCTGAACATGGAAAGTAGAAATTGTTCGCTGTTGTTAATCCATAGTACCTAGAATTGTTCAGATAGGAGCTACATAAAAATATGTTAAAGAATAGCTTTCAAAAACAATAGCTTTCAGGAAAAAAAAACTTTATGTTGCTGCAAATGGCAGTTTCTCTTTTTTGATTGATGAATAATATTCCATCACATACATATACCACAGCTTTTTGTACCATTTGTCTATTTGGGGGCATTTGGGTTGCTTCCATATCCTAGCTATTGTAAATAATGCTGCAAAATAAACATCCAGGCACAGGCTTCTTTTTGGATTAGAGTTTTTGTAATCTTTGGTTAGGTTCTTATCAGTGGGATTGTTGGATCAAATGGGATTTCCATGCATGAAGCTAAAAGGAATCATGCTAGCAGAATAAGTCAGAAAGAAAAAGAGAAATACTGGATGATCTCACTTATATGAGAGATAAAAGGGGAAAAAACAAACAAGCAGACAAGAAAAATTTGAAAATAACTCTCAGCAAAATTGATGCATGGAACATGAGAGGGGGGAGGATGGGGAAGCAGGAGTGGGAGGGGCACCAAAGACTAAAATGATGGTTCATGGGTGGTAAGGTGGTAGGAGAATCATGAGGTAGATAACGATATAAATAAAACAAATAAAAAATAAAAATACGTTAAAGAATAAATGGACCTTTGGTTGGGTTAATACACCTGGTTCCTTGTCCTGATTATGCTCTCTTTTTGAGGTTGGCAGTAGAACTCGTGTCACATGATTATAAGTAGCTTTAAAATATCACACCATATAAAATTGAACATAAACTCATGCTGTGACCTAGTGATTCCCCCCAAGTGTAGCTTCACAGTGATAAAAACCTGAAACTTCTATAGTATCATATTGTAATGTTACTTCAATTAAAAAAAGTTAACATAGAAAGGTTGAATTTTATCATGAGTACTTTAGAGGTGCTCATACAAAGTCTTTAGGAAGGTTTATAAAGAAACCAGGAGCAGAAACTGCATCAAATTTACAAAAATAGACAATATCCAGGCCCCTTGTTCTTGTATCACCTGTGATTAAATGTTTGTGTATTTGACAGAGTTGGGTTTGTCACTTACGTTTGTAGCATAGCACCCAAAAATCATCAGAGGCTTCAATGTTTATCCAAACCCCATACCTCACTGGATAGACACACTAGACTGGGAGAAGCCACTTTCCCTCTGGGAGCCTTCATTTCTCATATGCAGAATGAGTGACCACATTCAACAGTCTGCTCAGTTTCAACCTTGATCTGGCTAATTATTAGTGTGTCCTTTCTTTCTCAGAGCTGTCTTGGTTTGGAAGGTGAATTATATTATCTTACTGCTCCCAAGGAATTTTCCAGATTTAGCTTCCTAGACCTCTAACAACCCTGAGACATGAATCAGGATTCCATGGGGCAGTGTGACTGAAGGGCAAAATACTCTTTATGGATTTGTAACTGTGCAGCAGATGCCATTAACAAGATGTTAGAATAAGAAGCTTTAGAAAATGTCAAAAATATCCATTTGTATAGGGGAGGGAATTCATTAATTGCCTCCCAGGTAATTATTGTAGAGCACTAAGATGTTCCTCTTTGCGTAATATATTGAGTGGGGCAAAAGGAACACAGAGTTAAAATATTCCTATTTTAAAACTTTCTAGATTTTTCACTAGTTATAACAGTAGGTTCTTATTTCCTGGCATACACAACTTCAATGATTTATTTTGAAAATGACCCAGGTTTAATAATTACTATTAAATTATTTTAATGAAAATGTATTATTTTCCATGTGCCAAGAATTAAAAAGTATCAAAGCAAATTAATAAGGTTACTGGATAATGAAGACATTATTATCAATCCTTCTGCTTCTCACATCCCTCTGGATTCCTATGGGTCTCTCATTTTCTCAAACTCCTATTTCCCAAAAGCACCATCACACATCACCTTTTCTTATCAAGCAGCTTGCCTGGACACAAACTGTAGACAATTTCTTCTCCTTCCCTGGATTTATTAACCCCTTTGATCTTCTACCATCCCCAAGCAACTCACTGAGTACATTTTATCACACACATTCTTCATAATACTGGTAGTCTCAGGCATTTAAGATAATAGGACAATACTTTGTTTTTGAGTATTAACTACAGTCTCTAGTTATATGATCTCAGCTAAACATGTGATACTTTTCTTTTTACTTTGTATTTCATTTTCTACTTCTGTTCTCAAGTCACCAACCTGGGATAAAATTAACACAACTGATCAGAAAGACAAGACCTTTTGCTTTATTAAATAGATTGAGGTCATTCATTTTCTTTGCACCTCAACATATCAATTTATCATCATTTAACTCTTTTTTTTACTTCCTCCTGCTTTGGAATGGAAAGTGTCTTTCTGTTTTGCAAGGTGCTTTGACACTAGCTTTCTTCTGCACTCCAGGTAATATAACCAAAATGAGCCTGGATTTTTTCTGAGGTTTCCTCAAAACCATTTATACCTAAAGTCAATGCCTTTTCTATTACTGATCATCAAGATCAGTGAAGGGCTTTGATAACTAGACCTCTTATTTTTGAAAATTTCACATGCCTTGGCTTGTATTCACAAATTCTTCCTTCTTTGATTTTTCAAAGGTTCCTATCCCATTTCTTCTACTCCTGTTTTCTAAAAATATACATCTCCTAAGTTGATGACCTCTGATGCTCTATCAGTTCGACCCTTTCTACTTCATCCCCTTCCACTTCATCAAAGACTCTCAACAGCCATTAACATAGAAAGGCTGATCTGTGGTTGAACAGAGAGTATCATGCAAGAAAGACGAAGTGCAACCACCTCTTCCATGAACACAGCTGGGCAGTGAAGGCAGAGAAGGGGCATAGCTTGACCTACTTCTGGCTCCCACTGGCAGTAACACGTAGCAAGTTTGTAAGCAGAGACAACAAACACCATGGCAATCAGAGGATATAAAATGGGAGGAAGACTCAGACTACAGCAATGAACTGAGTTCTGGGAGTCTCCGGCTCTTCTAACAATGAACCACCCAAAGACTGGGGTAACTCAAGACGGAGTCCCTGCCAGTCTTGCAAAGGAACATTTCAGACACAATGGTCAGCTTTGCCAAACTTGCTCTTATAGAACAAATCATTGCTGCTCTCTGCTGGTCAAAAGCATTATTCGCTTCAATTAAGATGAGAGAAGGGGACTGGGTCAAAGAGGGAAGATAGAGTGCTTTCCAAAAGATCTGGACAGAGGTTGAGTAACTGCAGTTGTGAAAATGACTTCATAAGCTACAGTATATTCTTTCAGAGAAACTCTAATTCTAATGAGGATTGTTTGGTGCATTAAAGCACTTAATCATTAATTGTGCAATTAATTACCACATTTTTATATTGTGATAAGACACTTAGCAGGAAGCCTAAGTCTTGACAAAGTTTTAAGTTCACAGTCCAGTGATGACTCCAGGCATACATACATTTGTGCAATAAATCTCTAGAGGAATTAATTAGGCATAACTGAAACTCTTCCCACTGAACAGAGACTCTTCACTTCCCTCTTGCTCTGGCCACTGACAACCACCATTCTCTGTTTCTACAAGGTTAAAATAAGGTTAACCCTTACTTGGTAGACCTTTAATTAATAAAGTGTATTATCTATATTGTATATTGCAGCAATCATGAAATTAATAATTAATAAGAACTTAGTTCCAAAATATTAGATATTATTTTGCCTTTTTTTTTTTTGCAGAAAAACTGAAAAGTCCTTTTGAGGATTATCACCTTGGTAGGATACAAAATTCTAAAATGTTTTCTGATGCCTAACACAAAAAATAAACATATATGTACAATTTTATTGAAACAAAAAATAAATCAGTAGTAACTTTTTTTTTAAGACTAGGTCTCTATTTTTGAGGTACCTGTGGCACTGCAGGCTCATGTTGCCCGGGGTACCACAGACTCAGGCAATCCCCAGCCTCAGCTTCTCAGGTAGCTAGGATTACAGGCTCGCACCACCACGCCTAGCTATATATATATAATATATATATATATTATATATATATATTATTGTTATTATTATTATGGGGAGGGGGGCTAGGTCTCACTACGTGAGCCCGGCGGGACTCGAACCGCGATCCTTGGCCCCAGCCGCAGCTTCCTAGGCTGCCGCTTACAGGCAGACACCACCATGTCCGGCCAGTAATTTCTGAATATGCAGAATATTGGCATGCTGATAGTCTATAAACTACACAATTATGTCAGATAGGGGTTCACAAGCTTAATGCAACAGAGCTTAACCAGGACCTACTACTTGTTAGTAGTATTACCTGCAGTTGGTTACTAAATATCATTGGGCTCCACTTTCCTCTTTTATCAAATGGTGAAATAATAATACCCTTTACCAGGGTTACTATAATCATTAATTAAGATATCTCATAATTGTAGCTTAGCAGTCCTTGACACAAAATGAGCAAATCAGTAAATATTAACTATAATCTGGTTTAAGTAGAATTCTACTTTATAAACTAAAGCTATTTTATCTCAGGTTAAAATACATGCTGTAGGTACCTGGAGAAAGTTGTTTTTAGAGCTGAGACTTAGCCCTGACAGTAAGTGTATAATTTAAAGTAATGCCTTAAATTTTCTGAGCCTTAGAAATGTTTCTGGATGCTTGCCTTGCCCGAAGGTTCCAACATATCTTGTGTTTTAATTTTATTTACAACTGTTTAATGACCAATAGTACAAAGTGTTTTGTTTTCTGACCTTCTGTTCCTCACCTAATGACTTGCCTGAAGAACAAATATCCACTGGAGGAAGCTAGTAATCTTTCAGGAGAATTAGTGAAGGATGTGTTTTAGAAGAAATAATTGAAGCTGCAAAGTACACTGAGGCAACAAAACATTCCTTTTTTTTTCAAATATTACCAGGCAGAAATGTTATTTGGTCATTGTTCTGTCTTTATTAGTTCAGTATAGATTACATGACAAAAGGTTTGTAACTAGAAGTTGCAGTGTGCTTCATCTTGAGAAACCTGTCTGATTGCTGGAGATGCATGCTGATAAGAATGTTCCAGATCAGGTTGTATCCCATTCTTCCATAAAGAATTCTTCAAAAACTTAGGTTGATTATGTTTCTTTGGGAGGTAGTTCAGAGACCAAGGCTAGGGATGTGCTACAGAGTCATTTTCCACCACAAACCAATTCATCAAGTTCAGTACTGAGGGTCCAGTATTTTAAAGTTCCCAAAAATAAATTCTGTGGGGAAAACCGGTATAGTTTGTACCCTCAGCTCCCATACCACTCAGAGATACAGATGGGTTCAGTCAAAGTTTTCATTGGCAAAATAGTCTTCAAATGCCACTTTCTCCTTGAGTATCTTCTCCATCTTTTATGACTCCTTTCTTTCTCCAAAAGCTCTGTTACCTTGATACTTTTGATGTTAACTAACCTCTGCCAAGTTCATACTCTGCCTCACGTGGACACCTAGTCCTTTCTCAAAACTGCTCTGGGCATATATCTCTTTGACCCTGCTGAACCAATCAATTCATTGGGTTAATATCCTCTTTCATTGATACACCACCTCAGTCAACTGTTTCAGCAGTAAGTATCAAGGCAGAACATGGTAGAAAATCAATGCTTATGGTTGGTTTTCAACTACAAAGAGACCTCAGAAGCTCTTTAGAATTCTAGTAACTGAGTTTTAATTGCACACTAGGTGAGACAGGCACACAGCAAATGTCTATTTTTTTCTTTCTTTTTTTTCTCCCTCTCCCCCCAATCCCCCACCTTGCCAATCTCCTTATTTTCAAGGAGAAAACGTAACCCTTTTAGACCAAAGAAAGAAGCAATGAGTGACTTTCCCAGAGATGATAAAGAGTCTAAGGTCTTACATACCTGAGTGTCATCTCTTAATTCAAGCATTTCAGATCAGGGAAACAAGGAGAATTCTTTCTCTCCTCTCTCCTCCATTTTGTCTTAGTTCATTTGTTTACAAGTAATATTTTACTCATGCCAAGATACCACACCCTTTTTGGAGAAAAATTATCTTTTTTTACCCTGTTTTTTAAATTAAATTAGCCAACTATTTTAGTGTTTTGCAGTTATGGAAAACTGTTTTTGGAGAAGTCTTGGCTCCAACTCTATGCAACTTAGTATTCTAACTTGTTGGAGCTCTCTCTTTACCACTTCAATGGGTTTAACATTTTTGAACATAACACTTACTACGTTGGTTCCTAAGAACTTGCTAAAGAGTAATCACTAGCACATCACTGACATAATAGTGGAAAAGTGGAAATGTTAGAAATAGGAAAATTTTCCAAAAAATGGAAAACTCTGCATGTTGGCATGTTCGTCTTTAAAAGTAGTGTTTAATGAAAATCTTCTTTCTAAAATGAGTTTTTCCTTCTCTCCTACCAATTTTTTGAATACTATAGCATTCAGATTTAGATAGCTAGCAACTTTTGAGGGTCATTTCCCCCAGTATAATCCTTGCATTCCATAAATTGAAGTGAAAATGATCATCTTCAGTTATTTCCATTTTCATAACTTGGCTAATACTGTTTCCTCTAGAATTTTTTATTTCCAATTTTCTCTCACTCCTGCTCCTCAGAAATCAATCCCATTCAACTCAGTTGAATATTATTTTCACAAACCCTGTCCAATGTACTATTTTCTGTCTCTTTATCTTATTTTTTTCTTATTGTAATTATAGTTTGTTTTGAATGGCCAAATGTATTCTCTTGTACTTCTTCAAACACAAATATGGTTTTTCATGTTGTGGTCTTAAAAGCTTGTACTTCATTTTTATTTCCCTGGGGAATTACTAATTTGAAAAGCTCAGTTTCTGAGGCCCTTTCTAGCACTTAGCTGGGCAGAGATAACACAGTTCCCCTTTAACTTGTCATATTGATTTTTTTTTCCTGATGTTATTGTGGTCAGCAGAATGATTGTCTTCTAAGGATCTTCAGATTCTGATCCCCAGGACCAGATCTGATCCCTTCCATTGCAAAAGGGTTTTCCATGCATAATTTTTCTTTAAGAATCTTGAGATGGAGATATTATCCTAGCCTAGAAGATATTATCCTAGGTGACACTAGTGAATTCATAAGAGTCATGAGGAAGGAGGAAAAGGAGATAAGAAGTGAGTGTCAGAGTTTCAGACACAGGATGAGAAGGACTTGTTTTTGTAAATGGAAAGAGACCAAAAGTCCAGATGTTCAGGCAACCTAAAGAAGATATGAAACAACAAACCAATGTATTCTCTTCTAGAGCCTCCAGGAAGGAACTCAATCCCATTAGAACCATGATTTTACACAGATTAATTTTGTACTTCCGATCTCAAGAACTATAAAAAATAAAAATGTCATATTGTTTTTAGTCATTAATTTCTGATAATTTGTCACAGCAGTGAGAAAAAGCACATACAGTTCCTTTAACAATGACTAGGTTTTTTTTACTCAGCTTTGCATTTTGCCTTGTTTCAAATAAATATCCAGCTTCACCCTAAAGTTCAAATTGCCTTATTGGTTGTCTCTGGAGCAAGAATTGGAACATAAAACTGCATCATGTGATGGTATAAGCTCTTAAACAGTCTGCTAGTGCTGCCATCATGAATTATCACAGGATGGATGGCTTAAATAACAGAAATTAATTGCATCATGGTTCTGGAGGGTGGAAGTGCAAGATTAAAGTGATGGCACTTTGATTTTTTTCTAAGGCTTCTATCTTTGGCTTGCAGTTGTCCATCTTTTCACTGTATCCTCAGGGGTGGTTCCTACTATCCCTGGTATCTCTGTGTGTGATATGCTCTTCTAAGTCCACCAGATGAATTTATCTAAACCTAACATAGTAACAGCATCATTTTAACTTAATCACCTCTTTAAAGAGTCTGTCTCTAAATTACATTGTGAGTTAGAGGGATTTAACACTTCAACATATGATTAAAATTTACCTACAACCAACTTAAAACATGTTTTGATAACCAGCTTTGTGCTTCAAAGAAAAGAAAATGGAAAGAAAGGAACTTAAGGGAGAAAATAATGAGATGGTTTCCACAATGGAAAACCTCTCTTCTCCCTCTGATCGTCATGTCTAATTCCAATTTCTTCCTAATGTCATGTTTACTTGTTGCAGCTTATCTCCTTCTTTGCCTCCAAAGTCTGTATTGGTTGCAATGATCTTTTTTTTTTTTTCTTTGCTTGAGTAACTATAAAGAGCTCTGATCATTTTGGCCTAGTGTGGTTTATACATAAACTGAACTGAGGACGGACTGAGGTGCTAACTGTTGATTGAATAGCAGTATTACTCTATACTAAATTTTGTTAGTGCTTGTCTTAGTTGAGAAAAAACAATTGGTTACAATTTGAAGAAAAGTATGAGAAGGAGGATTTTTGACTCTTCACCATAAAGTTATGCACTCTCTGTTTTGACATAGGGTTTGTGTTGCCTTCTGTGTTGACAAAATGCTTGAATATGAACTGATCATAAAGACACAGAGACTAAAGATTTAGAAAATCACTACCTACCTTTTGTTGAAATGCTTGCTTAATTCAAAGGATATATTTTAATGTAAATTAAATGACTCAAATAAATCTGAATCTGAATTGAGTTGACAAGAAAATCTTATTTTAGCTTTTAAAATAATATGTGAAAAACCAAAACAAAACAGATGTTATATAGATCTATACAGAATGCTCCAGGAAAAGAGAGCAACAGTAAAAGAGGTAAATGAAGAGTGTTAAGACCTGATGGTCTTAGAACATTCTTTCTGGGAGAAAAGTATAGTGGAAACCTCTGTATTATTTGCCTAGTGGGTAGTTTGTTCTCAAATAAAAATAAATTTGCACCATATGACAAGGAAGTTAAGCCTGATGACTTGGCTAATGTGGGGAATAATCTGTCAAGAGAAATACCATATCATTAGAGTTAGTTGCAAACTGTAATTCAAGGACTTGTACCTAGCAATCCTGGCTTATGGAGATTCTTTGCCTTTGGGTAACCTTTATTTTGAGATTTAAGGGAGAAGATTATTTCCAGTAATCTCTGATTTGCTGCTTCAGAATGCAATTTCCTGCCCATGCCTTTAGGGCTCTGCTGGCTCCTGGGTGTGTAAGTTGCAGGCAAACAGTAAAGATCTGAAGTCAGCAGTGTTGACTCCTCTCTGTGCCTCCTCTAGCCTTCTTTCTCACCAGCATCCCTGCCTTTGTGATGCTTTCTGAGTAGCTACTGACATTAATGGGAGGAAGCAAGTGATCTCCAGAGAAATGCTTCAGAGCTATTTAGGCAGTGATCATAACCCTAATGCCATGTATTGATTTGAGGATTAAGAGACCAAACTGTGACTATTATGGATGACATATAAATGTTCAGGTATTGAAAATGTATTCTTTAATGGAGACAAAATCCATGAATGAGAAGGAAATATTTGGATATTCTAACTATGTCTAATTCATATCTACTCAAAATACATTAGTAGAATCTAAAAATTCAATCACAGAAGCAATTTCTTTACACTGGTTTATTAGAAAAAAATTATGAAAATATTGAAATGGACCAAAAAGTTTGCTGAGTGATGGGCAGAATCCTGAAAATCATTACTCCTGAGATTCCAGATTCCTGGTTTTTCAAACATTAACAGGTTGTTATGAAGAAAATGGTGCAGATGAAAATGAAAGTTCTAATTTCATTAGTCTTAGGATATGGAGAATCCCCACAAGGATCTAATCTAATCACATAAGCTGCTAACACAGCAATCTATCTCCAGTTGGTCGCAAAAGAAGGAGGCAGAACGTTTCAGAGCAGAAGATGTCTTCAAAAAACTATTGTTGCTTTAAAGATGGGAAGATATAGAGAAGAAATAAAAGTGGGGTTAGGAGCAAAAATGGTCTTTGGCCAATAGCTAGCAAGAAAATCAGATTTTCGTCCCATAATCCACATCGAACTGAATTATTGAATGAGGAATATAAAGGAACATGAATGAAGTTTCTTTCTTTGAGTTTCCAGACAAGAGCCCAACCTAAAGAATACCTCGACTTGGTATTATAAAGAATTGCTAGACTGAGAAGTCAGTAGAGCCAACAATGTTGCACCTCTGACTGATAGAGCAATGAGCTAATAAATGGGTATGTTTTAAGCTACTAATTAGGTAATAATGAGTTACACAGCAATAGAAGACTAGTACATTAGATGCATACTTTCAGGGTTTTTATTTTATGACTGACTGTGCCTTTTGTTGTCTTTGAGCTATTGCAAAACTCCGTATGCCATGGAGTTTGATTGATAATAATCATACAGAAAGTAATATAAATTATTTTTCTCCATAGGCTCACAAATGAGCAGCATACATCAGAAATACAGTCCTCCTGGAATAAACCAGTTTTGCAACAATTTGAAAATTAATTTCAGTATTCCTTATCTGTCTAAAGGTGTAGGTAGTATTTTAAATTCTCTTTTGATCCAGTTGTAACATCCCATTGGTTTCCTTCCTAATTAATGAGCTAAATAAAAATAATTGACATATTCATTTGCATCTGTATGAAATATATTTTTACCTCATTTTAAAATGTATCTGTTAATAGATGGCCATTCAGGAATTTCCAAAAGTTACAGGGCAGGGGCAAATATTTATTTATCTCATAACTCATGTCAAGAAGAGGGTTAAATGTCATACTTAAATACTCCTCTCCTCTTCACACTCAACTCTTATATGAAAAGTTCAGGGAAAGGGATCAGAATAGTGGAGGGATGAGCACAATGGACTGTGGAGATGGATCACAGGCACTATGGTAGTGGGAGAACTATGGGACTATACCTGAGGGGAGAAATCAAATACTGTACAAAAATGAACTGTGATATATGCAAGAAAATAAACTTAATTAGGAAACCAGGACTCAGATATACATCAACATTGGTTGAGGGACACACATTTAGGATCTTGGAGCAGAGATTTTACACACTGGAATTTAAAGTTGAAACTATTACCATGCTGCCTTGTAGCACAGAAAGAAGGTCACCTCATTTCACTTTCAGCTACAACTCTTCTTTTCTTCATTATTCCTTTCTTGAAGTCAATATTTTCTACTTACTCATGTTTCACTACTTTGACATGAATTCCCTCTCCCCACAAATCCAATCAGCTACCAAATACTGTGGATTCAGTCTTTGCCATCTCCTTGGTAGCCAGGCCCTCCCTTTGTCTTTGTTTTCAATCCTCCTGCTTCCTTCTCACACTAAAAGCAGCGTTGTCTGCCTGGCACTTCTGGTATTTGGATGACCAGCTCTGGAAAAATTATTAGTGTGAATATAAATTAGATATTTCTTTATAATGAGATTAAAAAATTACAACAATAGGAGTCTTTCTAAGTTGATTAATTTCTTTATATTGAAGTAATATTGAATTATACCTTATACTTTAACAGCAGCCCGGAAGGGCCCAGTCACACAGGACTAACTCCTGTTGTTAAGGTAACACAACCTGCAGGATAGGGAGGGTCTGGTGTGGCATTCTACATCTCAAAGTCCAGCCAGGGTTCAGACTGAGTTTATGAAAGACTGAGTTTTAATGCCTAGGAACTCTTTAATGCCTCTTGAGAGGCTGCTCACAGCACAGCAGCCCAGAAGTGCCGGCACCACTATAGGGCACCGGTGCAGACTAGGGAACCAAGGCCACTGACTACCCAAGTCTGCCAAGAACCCCAACCAAAAAGGTTTATATGACAAATCCTAGACACACCGCTAAATAAAGCCACCCACTCAGGGGCACTGAGAAACATTTAAAAACCCATCAATCTAAAAGAGGTGAAACAATGAAAAAAGAAGATAGGCAATACAATAGAGACCACATATACACACCACATCCACTGACTGAAAAGAAACTTGTCCCCCAAAATTGCCAACAGAAACAAGATATGTCCACTACAGCAGCAAAAGCACAAAGGCAGAAATAACCACAACTTGGTTGACTTCACCATGCCATCTAATTCAAGAACAGCAGTGAATCAATATGTAGAGCAAGCCTGAAGGGAAAACACAGGAAGGAGGAAGAATACAAATACTCAAGCAAGCCCTAAGAAGAATAACTCACCACCAAAAGATAAAAAATCTGCAGAAATCAACATGGAGGACATAGAAGAAATGCTACATGTGTCAGACAAAGAATTCAGAATCTACTTGTTAAAAACATTAAAAGAGGCAAGGGATGATGGAAAATAAAGGGAAAGCAAGAGGTCAGAAACTTTCAACGAGCTAAGAGAAGTAGAAAAATATAAAAAAGAATGCACCAAAATGAGCAATATCATTAACAAACAGAAGAATGATATTGAAACCCTAAATAAGAGGCTGAACAAGATACAGTTTCTAAGAGGAGTAATAGAAGAGCTCAAAAAATGCAGGGAAATGCCAGGAAAGCAGACTAGAAGAAATAGAAGAACAGACTAGAACACTAGAGGACATGAAGTCAAGAAGATAAAGAAAGAAAAAGAGAGATAAAAACAAAGAAGAGGGAAGAAAACATCTGAGATCCATCAGATACCCTACAAAAACAAATATAAGAGTAATTGGAATCCCAGAAGGAGAAGCTAGACCTAGGATCAGAAAGTATTTTTAATGAAATAATGGAGGAAAAATTCCCATATCTGAAGAAAGAAATGAAATTAGACATACAAGAGGCAAAAAAGGAAACCAAACTACTTTAATGAAAGAAAAAAATACAGCAAGACACATCATAATAAATCTTTCAAAAGCCAAAGGTAAAGAAAAACATTGAGACTAACAAGAGAGAGGAAACGGATAACCTACAAAGGAAAACCTATTAGACTGACTTCAAATTTCTCAGAAGAGACACTTCAAGCAAGGAGAGAATGAAGCCACATCTTCAAAACACTCCAAGACAAAAAAAGCCAGCCAGGAATACTCTACCCAGTGCAACTTTCCTTCCTTTATGAAGGAAAAATTAGAACCTTCTCAGACAAAGCCTACAGAAATTTGCTACCACCAAACTGCCAATCCAAGAACTCCTGCAAGAACCCCTAAGATGGAAACCTGCAGAAGAATAAAAATAATAAATATTTAAAAGAAAAGAAGAAACTAAAACATAACCCCAATGGCCACCAGGAACCCAATGTTAGAACCTCAAACATCAATAATTACTCTAAATGTCAATGGGTTAACCTCATCAGTCAAAGGACAGAGTTGCAGACTGGATTAAAAGACAGAGTCCAACATCCTCTGCCTCCAAGAAACACATCTGATCCCAAAAGATAAGTATAGATTAAAGGTAAAAGTATGGAAACTAATCCTACAAATGGGCCCCTCAAAAAGGTAGGGGCAGCCATTCTTATATCAGACAAAGCATATTTCAAAATAAAAAGGTGACATGACAAAGGATAAAGAAGGTCACCACCTAATGGTTAAAGTGTCAACCCATCAAAAAGACATAACAATGATCAACATATACTCACCAAATGAGGGTGCACCAAGATTCATAAGACAACTACTAAGAACTGAAAACAAATATTGGTGGAAAACATATGTATTAGGAGAATTTAACACCCCACTCTCAACAAAGGACAGATAAAAAAAAAGGTTCACAAGGACACAAAAGCCTTAAAAGAAGACTTAGACAAAATGGACCTAATAGATATCTACAGGACACAAGGAAAAGAATATACCTTCTTCTCAATTGCACATGGATCATTTTCTAAAATTGACCACATACATACTAGGCCACAAGGCAAACTTGAATAAATATAAAAAGATTAAAATAATAACAAATTTCTTCTCAGATCATAAAGGAATCAAACTAGAAATCAACAATGAAGACAAAGCAAGAAAAACATCCAACACTTGGAGACTGAACAACATGCTACTAAATGAAGAATGGGTAACTGAAGAAATTAAAACCTACTTTGAAGCAAATGACAAAGAAGATGCAGCATTCCAAAATGTCTGGGACACTATCAAAAGCATATATAAGAGGAAGGTTCATAGCAATACAGGCTCATATCAAAAAGCAAGAAAATAACCAAAGAAATAGCCTTATTTCCCAAAATCAAAAAAATAGAAAAAGAGCAACAACAACAAAAAACAAAACCCAGCAAAAGACAAGAAATAATAATAATAAAAGAAGAAATAAATAACCTTGAAATCAAAAAGACTATCCAGAAGATCAACAAAACAAGAAGCTGGTTCTTTGAAAAAATAAATAAAATTGATAAACCCCTTACAAAGCTCACAAAAAAATGAAATAAACAGGATCACAAATGAGAGAGGAGAAATTACAACAGACACAAAGGAAATCTAAAACATAAAAAAGAGATGACTATGAACAACTATATGGAAATAAATACAACAACCTGGGTGAGATGAACAGATTCTTAAAAAGATACAACTATTCAAAATGGAACAAAGAAGATATAGAGAACTTAAACAAACCAATTACAAGCAGCAAAATAGAAGCAGTCATCAAAACTCTACCTAAAAACAAAAGCCCAGGACCAGATGACTTTATAAATAATTTTACCAGACATTTAAAGATGAAATAATGCCTGCACCACTAAAACTTTTCCAAAAAATTGAGAAAGAAAGAAAACTGCCAAATAAATTCTACAAAGCAAACATGACACTCATACCAAAACCACATAAAAGAGCACCAAGAAAGAAAACTATAGACCAATTTCCCTAATGAATACGGGAATAAAAATTTTAAACAAAATCCTGGCAAATCAAATTCAGCAATGTATAAAAAGCATTATTTACAATGACCAAGTGGGCTTTATCCCAGGGACACAATGATGGTTCAACATCTGGAAATCAATTAACATAATATATCACATCAACAAAGAGAAAAACAAAAAACACATGATCATATCAATAGATGCAGAGAAAGCATTTGACAAAGTCCATCACCCATTCATGATAAAAGCCCTTGCAAAATTGGGGAATAAAGGAACATACCTCAACATAATAAAAGCCATCTATGACAAGTCTATAGCAAACATCATCCTAAATGGAAAAAAAAAACTAAAATCATTCCAATGAAGATCTGGATCAAGGCAAGGATGCCCACTTTCTCATTACTTTTTAACATTTACTGGAAGTTTTAGCTAGGGCAATAAGACAAGAGAAAGACATAAAAGAGATACAAATAGGAAAAGAGGAACTAAAGCTATCACATATGCGGATGACATGATTCTCTATATAGAGAACCCAAAAAATACACCGAAAAACTACTTGAAATAATAAACCAGTTCAGAAAGATAGCCGTATATAATATCAACACACAGAAGTTGGTAGCTTTCCTATATGCAAAAAGCCAAATAAAAGAAGAAGGAATCAGAAAAAATACCCCTTTAAAAATTGCACCAAAAATTTAAATACTTGGGAATAAACCTAACAAAACACGTGAAAGAACTATACAAAGAAAACTTTAAAATGCTGGTACAAGAGATAAAAGAAGGCATGAGGAAATGGAAAGATATTCTCTGCTCATAGATTGTAATAATTAATATCATTAAAATGGCCATCCTACAAAAAGCAATCTACAGATTCAATGCAATCCTGATAAAAATCCCAATGACATTCTTTAAAGAGAACAAAAATTTCAGAAATTCATATGGAATAACAAAAGACCTCAAATATCAAAAAAACTCCTGAGCAGAAAAAATAAGAATGGAGATATTACAATTCCAGACTTCAAACTATACTACAAAGCCATAGTAATTAAAACAGCTTGGTATTGGTACAAAAACAGACAATCAGACTAATGCAACAGAATTGAGTGCCCTGAAATAAAACCATACATATATAGTCAGTTAATCTTTGACAAAGAAGTGAAAAACTTATATTAGAACAAGGACAGCCTCTTTAATAAATGGTGCTGGGAAAACTGGTCCAAAACATGCAAAAAAAAAAAAAAAAAAAAGGAACAAGACAGCTCCCTCACACCATATACTAAAATCTACTCAAAATGGATATAAGACTTGGATGTAAGACCTGAAACCATAATATACATAGAGGAAAATGTGGGCAAAACCCTCTATGAGTTACAATTCAAAAACTCATTTCTGGATACATCTATAGCAGGTAAAAAAAATGAAGTAAATATAAACAACTGGGACTACATCAAACTAAAAATATTCTGTACAGCAAAGGAGACAACAGAGATAAGAAAAAAAAATCCAACTGATAGGGAAAATATTTTTACCCTCCATACAACTGATTAGGGTATTATAACAAAGATACACAAAGAACTCACACAACTTACAAAAACAAAGTGAAAAACCCAGTTAAAAAAGGGGCAAAGAATTAAAAAGACACTTCTACAAAGATGAAATAAAAATGGCCAACAGGCACATGAAAAAAATGTTCAATGTCACTAGCAATCAGGGAAATGAAAATCAAAACCACAATGAGATACCACCTTACACCAGTAAGAATGGCCCACATCCAAAAATGGGCAACAACAAGTACTGGAGAGGCTGTGGATAGAAGGGAACACTCTTACACTGCTGGTGGGAAAGTAAACTGGTCCAACATCTATGTAAAACTGTGTGGAGGGCCCTCAAATTAATGAAAATGGAACTACCTTTTGACCCAGCAATTGCTCTTTTGGGTATCTACCCAAAGGAGACCTCAATGCTTGTACAAAGAACACCTCTGCTCGGATACTTATTGCAGCGCTATTTATAATTGCAAGGACATGGATGCAACCAAAATGTCCCAAAACAGGTGATTGGATGAAAAAGATGTGGTGTATGTACACAATGGAATATTACTCATAAATTAAAAATGACAAATTGGATGATTTTATAACATGAATGGACTTAGAAGAAATCATATTAGCAGAAACAAGTCAAAAAGAAAAAGACAGAAACATAATTGTTTCACTATTATATGGGACATGGGAAAGGTAAACAAAAAGTCATGAAGAAAAGTCAAAACAAGCTAACAACCAAATTAAAGTACACAACTCAGAGAAGGGAGACCAGGACTGGGTGGGAATGGTCAGGACGTGTGGGGGGTGAAACCCAGAGATCACAAAGGTGTGAAATTTATATATAAATAAATTATTTAAATAAAAAAATAACTTACCCTTTAGGTGCAGAATTTGAAAATCACTTTTTTTATGCTACTTTAGCCCCAGGACTAAAATTCTAATTCTAGTGTCATGTTCATATGTCTTTAGATTTCTTGTTGCAATTTTCTGGAAATATTTTATGTAGACATAATTATTGACCTTGCTTACCCTATCCCACCCTAAATTTCTTAGAATTCTCCCATTGACCACGCTGATCCCCTCATCAGGGACCCTGAAACTATGCTTCCTTAGATTTAAATACTGATGACTCTCAGTTTCAGTTTTTTTTTTATTCATAGTAAACAAATTTTGCCACCAAAGTTTCAGAAAGTTATTTGGAGTTTAATGGAAGTAGAAATTACAAATCTAGGAGATTTTCAAAATTTAGATTCCTGAGACAAATTCCAACCTTCTGAATACAATTTTTTCTTTCTTTTTTAATTAATGGCTAATCACCTTTTATCTTTACATATTTGTTAAAACATCTTTGCGTATGTTTATGTGTGCATGTGAACATTGGTTTACAACATTGTGATTCAGAGGTGCAGGATCACACCTCCCCCCATGCCTGTCACCACAGCACACATACTGCTCCCTACTTTCCCACTGTAATCTATTGGTCACCTTTCTACTTTGCTCTCCACCTTCCACCTCTGGTAACCTCCAATACCATCTTCAAGGGCATTTGTTGGGTTTAAATATCTCCACAGATGAAAAGAAGCTGCTGATTTGGATAGTAAGTACTTGACATTCACCTAAGAACTTGAAATTCCTGGAGTGAGCTGATCCTCTGTATCTTGGGTTTCAAACTGAAAGGGCAATGTAATCCTTCAACCTTCCTTGGGTTGAGGTCTATAGAGGGGGAACACAGAGATCACCAGAAAAAGGGAAGCAAGAAGAACTCTTATGAAAAACTAAAGTGGGAATAACTGCCTTTCTCTTTCAAGTAACTATATATGCAAAGAATATGCCAATATAAAGCAAAGGATTTGATGAGAATCATCAGAGCAGAAAATAGACTAGTACTCAGAGGAGAAGAGCGAATGACTCTCAAGTGTAAGAGGAGTCAAGTAGAAGGGGGAGAGGGAAGGGTGAAACTGGGTTATGGGAAGGGAAAGCAAAGGGCTATGGTGGAGGATCATGGTGTTTTGGTGGTGCGTGTGCTCTGGTAACTACACTTAGGGGAAAAATACTATATGTGAAAACAGTAACTAGGATGTAAACCAGTGTAACTTAAATAAAGAGAGAAGTTACACAGAAGCAGAAATATTTTCAGTTGCCACACCCAATTAAAGATTTCACTGTATCCTTAACAAGAAGGGTTTGGAGTAAGGATCCTTGCAAATATTACCATCTGCATACAAATAGCAACTGATGACTTCACTGTTTATGACGAGACTATGCTGTTTAGCACATGCAATTCATTTTAATCTGTGAATTCTGTCATTGTTAGTTATACTTTCTAAAGTTTACAGAATTGTAACAATTGTAAATTGTAACAATTTACAGAATTGTTCAGATATTGTGGAAGAGAAAAGTCTTTAAAAGTGATATTCTGATCATGAAGATTTAAGATTCAGTGGCAGAAAAGGATCAGCAGTGACAGCAATGAGTTTATCTTCTTACGATATTCTGGTCCAGTGAGATATAGCTTAAAGAAGCTTCTGTACTTGTAAATGAAGAGGATAAACTTCTGTGACTTTCAATCTGAATCACTCATATGTAGAGTCCTTGGAAAATTTATTAAAAGAGGTATGTGTTAACATGACAAGACTCTGAGAAATAATTTTAAAAAGAAAATAATGTAAGTGTAAAGAATATTCACTTTCCCCCCAGAAACTAGCATGACAAAATTTTAAATACAGTAGAAGAAACTATTCTACATTCAAAATATTTTATATTCAAAACAAGGAAATTATTTAATATTAAGCACTATAGAAATTAAAAT
The DNA here is from genome assembly GCA_004024945.1 of Uropsilus gracilis. Lineage (NCBI taxonomy): Eukaryota > Metazoa > Chordata > Mammalia > Eulipotyphla > Talpidae > Uropsilus > Uropsilus gracilis. The sequence continues at coordinate 70,678 of PVHY01000021.1, forward strand.
CAACATCTTTTTAATTTGTTCTAGAACATACATGATGTTTCTGGTGGTTACCAACCAGCACATCTCTTCCTTTCCCTGAAATCTTCTTTACTCTGCTCTCTGTATTGAAAGGATGAGAAAAGTCTTAAAGACTCCAATCCCTCTGGATCCTATGAGTTTCAGTTTAGGGGCACCACAGCCTGAGTTAGGAAAGAAGAGTAGAAGGAATGGGATGCTTAGGTGCCTTTCCCCAAGCATGGCCATAGCTGGGTGCCTTCTTGAACAAAGTTCATATTTGCATCTCTTGACTCTTTGTATCTATATCCTTGCTGGGCTCCGCTTTCATTTCTTCCAGTCTCAGGATTGTTCAGGGAGTCCTACTATTATTGTTATCCTGGGAGAATATGCCTGACTAATGGTTCCCCTATACTCTTGTAACTTTTTTGTTTGTTTGTTTGAGACTAGGTCTCGCTATTTTTGCCTGTGGAACCGCAGGCTCTCGTTGCCCGGGGTACCACAGACTCAAGCAACCCCCAGCCTCAGCTTCCCAGGTAGCTGGGATTACAGGCGCTCACTACCACGCCCAGTTATTATTATTTTTTTTTTTATTTTTTATTTTTGGAACTAGGTCTTGCTATGTGTCCCAGGCGGGACTTGCATCGCGATCCTTTGTCCCGGCCGCTTCATTGACTGAAGCTTACAGGCACGAGCCACTGTGCCTGGCTCTTGTAACTTTTTTTAAGATAGCAAATAAACCCAATATGTGCACCATCTCCTCATGTCTTGGTCCCTGGTTGTTATGTTACTGCATATTAGCACAACTGATCTGTCTGCCCTTATGAACTGCCTCAGAGTTGTATAGATCTTAATATAGAACTTATAGTCCTTTATTATCAAAGATTTTAAAAGGTACAATTATTTCTTTCAAACTTGGATGTAGGATTAAATAATTGGTAGAGGGCTAGTTTTTAAGTTATAGCTTAGACCATTAAAAAAGAGATAAAGAAAATCAAGTCATATTGCTATAAATTTTGGCATTTTGTAGTTTATATCCATGAAATTAACTTCTCTTCCACATCATAGGCTAAATACTAATTCATTAATTTCTTCATAATACAAATACTGAGAAAATGCTGAGAAGATAAGGACTCCAATTTTGATGTAATTCCTTTGACTGCAAAGCTTAAATATACAAGAATGCTTATGTTTTTGCGTTGTCTGCCTTTAAGCTAAGAAAGTGCTTTCAACTGCTGCATATAATAAAAGGATGACTTATTCCAAAATAACAACTTTCAGAAACGAAAAATGTAGTATGCATGGGTCAACAACTACTAAGATATTGAGAAGGTAAATAATGAATTTTATAATCTGGAAATACACAATACTAGTAGGATCCAGAACCTATTTGGGTGACTAACTTAATATCAAATTTTATTCACCTACAATATATGTATACCTTCAATTACAGTATTTAGATATGATCATATAACATACCAAACACCATTCTTTTATATAATACTTTCACCAAATGTTAATTATTTTACAAATTTATTATATTTAAATACAAACAGATAACTTCTGCTGCCAAGATGCACTATTCATAGAGCTTGCCTTTTTTAGTTTAAAAAGTATTGTTCCTAAAAGAGAATTGTACCCAAATCAAAATGTGATAATCTAGAAAAAATAGCTGAGGTAAACAACACTAAGAAAGGCCAAGTGAAGTAATAAATCTTAGCAAATAACAGATAATTTTTCCCTACTGAGAAAGTGCACAATTCAATTTGCTAAATTATCTTATTTATCTCTGAGTGGCAACATAGATAATCTATCTATTTTGATGCACACTCAAACTTTGCTGAATAGAAAACTGCACTGCTTTTAAAATGTCAATTTGGATACAGCAAAAAATGTGAATTAAATTGACTGAGTGTACTGCACTAAAAGATGAATGTTCAGCTTAGCAGTATCTTTCCAGTAGATTTGTTTGAACCAAAACACTTTGCTTGGGAATTACATAAGTGCGCAAACTAAGATAATAATTGGTTATGGCATCCCTATACTTGACATGTTCTTGAAATTCTAAGGGCAGAAAAGGGCTAAGAAAATTATACAAAGAGAAACAGCTAGTTGATTAAAAACATTGGCAGTAAATTACAGTTTTAATAGTCTCATTCTAAACAATTTATCAAAACCTTGAATTTAGTCTTTCTTCCTTCATGCATTTGTATATTTTGCTATTTATTAAAGTACTCATATATGCAAAATTTGTTCCAGGACATGGAACTAGACATTGCAATATCCTTGACTTCAAAGAAGATAAGTGTGGTCAGAGAATTTTCAACTGAGAGATTGGAAAGACCATGTAATTTAAAGTACTCTAAGTGATAACTTCTCAACTGCATATGCACAGTATTTGCCCCACTCTTAAGGCTCCTGAGAAAATAATTCTAACTTGAGATCTGAAAAGTGAGGAGGAGTTATCACTATTAGGAAGGAAACAAGAAAGACTGGGAAAGCTAGTAGCAAGCCACGAAGTCAAAGAAAGGGAAAACTAGCTGATGTTCATTGGAAATGAACAGTATTTTATGGTTTGAGAACTTAAAAACTAGAGAAGAAGCAAAAAACAAAAAGTAGGAATATAAAGATGAAAGAAGACATGAGGTCAGAAGAACAGGGACTTTAATTTGATATTTCTGTGTTGAAAATGCCCTTTGATTGAGGATGACATCACCAAGTCAGTGACAGGGGAGTTTTCTTGCTTAGCTCTCAAGAGAAACAACTACCAATTAACCAGAAAAACTTGACACTAAAAGGCACATATTCTGGAGTGAGACTGAAGTATTCCTTGCACCTCAGAGAGAAATGCAGATTGTTCTAGAGGGGAGTAGGAGGAAATCATACTCCAGTGGACAGACGTGAGTAGAGAGATTAGCCAAAATGCTTGTGGTCTGGGGAGAGGAACACAGACAGCAAAGCTGTTATTTAAGCCAGGGACCCTGAGAAGAGGAGATTGAAATGATGCAGAGGCACACACCCTTGATCCAGGTTAAAGACACACAGGAGCTGGGATGTACTACAGGCTGGGACCCCAACAAGGAAGACACTGAAGAAGGTACTCCAGATCACACTCGTTGTCCTCCATGCCACTAACTGTATTGTCTCACACAGTTAAGCCTCAGATCTGGGCTACCAGTGATATCAAACACAAACAAGTATACCTACAAGGATTATATGGCAGATGCAACTCTCCATACTCCCTCCAACCACATCCTCCAAAGAGCTCTGCTTAATACAACAACTTCAAATACAGACTCACAAAGAGAGAAAATATAAAGAAATAAACATCAAAAATGAAAGAAGAAAGAAGTTTAGTTTCAACAATTATTGCTGAAAATGCAAAAGTTCATAGGAGACAATTACTTGGCAACAAATCGAAAAACCTAGAAACTAAACACAAAAGAAACAAAAAAAAAAACCCACTAAGTTCCATATTCTTCGATTCTGTCCTCGTAGAAACATGGACCTAAATTTAAAGACTATCATTTTTAATAAGTAGCTAATGAAGGAAGTTGAAATAAAGACAATTTATTGACTTTGGTGTTTTTAAAGACAAAACCCAAGCTAACCATCACTTCTGTTAATCAACAGAGAGGTTAATGAGTTTAAAATTTGCATCCCTGTTACGAAACAGTTGTTACATCTCTACACTCATTCTGTATTTTATCATTTTGGAATTATTTTTGATCTAGACATCTTGCTAAGTCAGCTATAGAATAAGAGTTGCAAACAGTAAAGGCTATTAAGGCTACCAGTGTATTTGTTGGGACAATTACAATCCAAACTTCATTCCTCAAAGTCCAAATGGTGTCCAACTACTATGTCATGAGAAACTGATTTTAATTATGAGTCCTGGTGATGCCAACCTTACTGACCAACATCGAAGCACCTCAATCAGTATAATAGAACTCTAAAAAATGTTATTAAAATTACAACTATAACTAACAGCTTTCAAATCCTGCCACAGCCACATCTGACACCTTAACCCTCTTAACCTACTTGCTTGCCATTGCAAAATTACATCAGCTGGTTGACTTAAAGATCAAAAATTTATTTTTCACAGTTCTGGATGCTAGAAAGGCCAAGACCAGGGTGCCTACACGGTCTAGTTCTGGGAAGTCTCTGGCTTGCACGTAGCTGCCTTCTAACTCGGTCCTCATATGTTATCTTGTCAAAGGCACTAATTCAATCATGAGGATCCCATCTCATCTAGATCTGATCAATTCCCAAAGATTGAACCTCCAAATACCATCACTCTGGATGTTAGGGTTTCAATATATAATGGGGACTGTACATTTCAATCTGTTTTGCCCCACTGTACTTAAATGCAGTTTTTCCTTACCTTGCACATTACCACCAAGGGACTGTCTCTTCTCCTTGGACTCCAGGGTTTTTTCTGCACAGATACACTCTAGGGATTCATCCTCTCACTTCCATATCCTAAGTTTTCCCTCCCTGCTGGGTGAACACCATCAACCTACACAATATTCTGAGTGCTATTATCTTTGAAATAAATACAGAAAGAATATAAAAAGCAGGGATCTTTTGATGCTACTTGCCCCTTCCATACACTTCTTTTTTTTTTAAATTCCACAATACGGCAAATCACCACTAAATAATCACACAATAAGTAATGTGTCTATTCATTTCCTTTCATTTTTATTCATTTACATTTCTTTTAATTTCTTTCTTTTTTAAAAATGAAATATCAATATGATTCAAAACATAAAAAAAAATAGAAAACTATGTCAAAGAAGGTGTTATTGATGCTCCTGATCTTCCCAACTGGTATACATAGGAAGATGAAATAAACATTTTCTCACTTTATTAATTTCTATTTCCTAATTTTCTGATAAGTATACTATACAAACTTATGAATTTTATTTTTTTATTCAAAGATATTTCATTGACAAGATATTTCATTGACAATACTTAAAGGATTTCTTTATCTTTTACCCTTTTAATTATTGATATCATATGAATATTTGCGTTGTCATTACAAAAGTATCACAATTAACTTTGTGAACATGTGGCATTTCATATTTGTGCAGGGTAAATTCTTAGTAGTAGATATTCATTCAAAGGGTAAATACATCTGTCATTCAATTTGCACAAGACTGTCAAATTTCCCTCACTGAGAATTGTACTATTTTTTTATTCCCAACAACGCATGAAATTATTTATTTACTTAAAACCTTGCCAGCCAAGTGCAGTGTCACATTTTATTATTTTTATTCAAAAGTCTTTTATTAATTGCATATATAGATATAAAACATCATTGTGTAGCCCAATGTTCTCCCACCCATCAACTATCATCTTAATCTCTTGTGCTCATCCCTCCCCCAATTTTACCTTCGCTCACCCTCCTTTGCATCATGCTTTAATTCTCCTGTCAGTTTGCTAGTTTTAACTCTTTCTTGTCATTTCGTTTTCTTTCCCTTTGTCCCACATATAAGTGAGAACATCCAATATTTCTTTTTCTCTTTGGTTTATTTCCACTAGCATGATTTCAATGTCATATTTTATATAGATAGCTCCACAAAAGAGTCATATTTCAAAGTGCTTTTAATTTGCATTTATATTATTATGCATGACATAAGTTCTTTCGTTAAAAACTAATTTTATTTTTCTGTCTTTCCATTACTTACCTATCAATATATACACATATATGCATATAAATTTTATATAGTTAAAATAAAGATTTTCATTGTCAAGATCAAATATGACCTTCATGCTCTTAATTCAAATCAATTTTCTGTTCTCATTTTATGTAATAAATGGAAAAATTTTGATATAATCGATCACTATTTCATTCTTCAGATGCTGTTCATGTGATTTCCTGAATAACAAATATGTTACATTTACATTGACAATTCTCAATCTTACATTTCCTTCGTGAGCCTCCCAATAAAACACTGCTCTCTTTTGCCTATCAATTCCATCTATCATGGGTCTGTTTAAGAAATATCAAATTTAACATATTTTTCTGGGGCTTAATTCTTTGATACTTACTTTTTTGATAACATTTCCCATCTCAATCAAAGCTACAAACCTCAAAATGATCCTTTAACTCTTTAATCCTTTGACCTATATCCACGATAGATTTATCAGCAAGATCTGTTGGTTTTACCATCAAAATATGTCTACAATCTGGTTTTTCTTTCCATCAGAACTTCTACCACCTTGTCTCAGATACTGTATTTTCATTTCAAATTACCTAAATCGCTTGTAACTGATCTCCCTTCTTCAACCCCGCTCACCCTCTGTCTTCTCACCTTACCAGAGTAATCCTTCTGACCTGTCAGAAACATTGCAGCATTCTTTTGGAAAATATCTTCTAATGATTTCCTTGACACTTAAAGTAGAAGGCAACCTCCTTATAACAACATACAAATATTTATACCAAGTAGCTTTCACTGCATTCTTGATTTTCTTTAACTCAATGTCATATTTAAGACAGATAAATTCACAAGAAATTATATTTCAGGGTGGTTTTAATTTGTATTTATATTATTATTAGATTTGCTTCTTTTGTTCTAATCACATTAACAGTTTTCTTACTGTTACATAAGGATGCCCACCATGTGCCTTTCATTTGAAGTCATCTCTTTCTTGAGTATTAAACATTTAGGTACCTACATGACTTTCTCACTGACCTAAACATGTCTTTAAGATTATCAACTACTAACCATCCCCTTCACCCACAGCATTCTCCATCTAGCATTAGTTAATTCTACTTTGGTTTTGCAATAACATTTAGCATCTGACAGAAAATATTTTCATCAATTATATGTGTTTTGTTTCTGTAATAGTTCTAGAAAAAGAGTTCTAGGAGTAGGGATATTTATCTGTTTTCTTCACTCATTGCCTGGCTAGCATTATGAGCTCAGTAACTGTGAGTGAAGAGGCAAATTCTTACTCACAGTATGGATTTAAAGTAAATTAAGATGACTCAGTAAATTTAATTTAAAATAAGAATCCAAATCTCATTTTCTTTCTACAACAGTTGAAGGGCACTAGAGGTAATATGATAAATAAACTATGTCTTTGTCCTTAAAGGAACTCAATGTAGATTGGGGGAGTAAGGTAAAGGTGACTCCATATTTATATATGAGCAACACAGACATTCAAAATAAAATGGAGTTCACAGAATATGATTATTAGTCATCATTTAAATACTTTCAATCCATTTCAGATCGGTGATTATTCCTTTAATTAACAGTTAACCTTAGTTGTCCAAGCACCTTATATCCTCTTTTGCTCAGATTCTTACCTTATTGATGCTGAACAGCAACATGGGCAACTTATTATTGTTCTTAGCAGACTTGCAACAGAGATGGATACTTGCCTATCCAATATCTGTCTTTGCTAATAATAGAATAACAATTATTCTAGGAGTGATAATGTTCCCAGCAAAAAGAATTTGTGTTCCATATTTGATGCAGCTGAATCTGGTGATTGCTAAAGTTTGATCCCATGTGTTGTAAAAGAAGTGGTATATAAGTTTTGAGAAAGCCCTGAAGAGAACATTGGCAGAAAGTTCTGATATTCCTGCAGTTTTCTGTCTTCCATTCTGCTGGTTGGAATATGAGCAAAATGGCTTGAACTCCAGGAACTGTGTTTGACCATGAAGTGAATCTAGTTGTAAAAGTCATGCTCCAGGGCAAGTTATTAAACTGTAAGTAATGAGATCATATGGGCTTCATGTGCCATATAGAGTTTCCATGGTGTATTTTTCTTTCAAACCTATCTTTTGTTTTAATTCTGTTTTTTAATCTTTTAAAAGTGAAAAACTAATTCTTCATTAACAAAAATTAGTGGAAATTTAAACAAAAAAATAAAAAAGACAATAAACTAGATCTGCCTATGACATGTAACTTGCTGAGTCCTGCTCTAGGGTATTAGAAGGGAAAGAAAAAAACTATCAGGGTGGCCCCAGTCTTTATTTTATTGTCTGCCTAGGCACTTCCTAGAAATTTGATTGAGTTACTAGGTCTTTGGATCCTCTATTGTACTCAGTCACATATCCTAACTGATAAATTTCCCTTGAAATTGAAGGATATGTACATCTTGAAAGAAATGTACATCTTGCCTCTGCCCTTAAGACATTGGTATGAAGAGGAATGTATGGTATGTAAGCAAGGCAACACATGTGAGGCAAATGGCATTGAAAAGAGAAGCTTGAAATGAAGAATCTTTCCTGAAGATTATAGGAAGATAGTTTGATTAGTATTATTCCACTGGTAGATCAGGAAAAAGTTGAGTGTAGAGCTGGAATCAAGCTTGAATTTAATTTAAGGAGATATGAAGAACAATTATAGGTTTTTAACTCCAGGGAGAATATAAGAAAGCCATGTCTTGAAGTCATTTATTAATGATGAATTCTTGACTAGAAAATGGAAGTATAATGCTGGCAAACCTGGAGGGCAGAAGTTTGAAATTTTGGAATAACAATGGACGAAAATGTTGATTTTCAGGAATTAATGCAAGGAGAGGTAGACTGAACAGACTAACATGTCAAGTGAATGTATGCAAGCCTTAGGAGAGGAGGTCAAACACAGGTAATAAACCTGTCAAGTACAGCTTCCCCCTCCACTGGCATGAAAAGGTGTTAAAGACTAGAACAATAACATATTTAACACCTTTTACATTATTTTGTGTCTAAAAACATAACTACATTATGTTTAGAGAACCAATTCAGTTATGAAAAAATATTTTCAAGCATTTACTGGGTTATACTTGAAATTAAGTTTCCTCACCAATGAGATGGGCCATTGACTATTTCATGGTGCAATTAAACATTAGGCCAATACTCAGAAATGTTTTGCTTCAGTAGAAGACAATTACCAGAGACAAAATATTATCCTCATTCTATAACACTAACAACAAAAGCCAAAAGAAACAATCTGATTCTAAGCGACCTAACTAGATTCTAGAACAAATACAAGAATATTTACCAGAAGAAAAAAAATCTCATGCACACAATATTTCATATCCAAGGGCTACCAGATTCTTTATAAGAAATTAAAAAAAATACAACCAATATAGAGAATAAACCTCACTTCACCAAACCAAACCACAACAGCTACAAGGATTAGAAATGCAAATAAGATTAAAAACAGTTGTAATAGTTCAAATTTTAAAGTTGAAATGAAAAGGATAAAAAAAGACCCTGATTAAGCTCCCAGAGACAAAAAATACAATGTAAAGATACAAAATATCGTAAGTAGGGTCCTTAGTAATTAGACATCAAGGAGAAATTATAAGTGAATTGAAATCATAACAGATTAAAGGGTATATACTTTCATCAATCAGATTAATGAATGAAGTGTGAGGACAGTGTGAAATATGATTAGTGTTGGTAACACTGTAGTGTATATATAATAGAATTGGTAAGAGAATAAAATATAAATGTTCCTACCACACTGAAACAACAAAGATAAACATGGGAGATGGTGGACTCTTTCCACAATATATGTGTATCAAGTTAATTCTTATTACTTCATTTGCCAATTATACCTTAATGAAGCTGAAATTTATAAAACGGAAAGATATTCTGAATAACTCAATTCAGTTATGAAAAAATATTTTCAAGTATTTACTGGTTATACTTGAAATTAAGTTTCCTCACCAATGAGACGGGCCATTGACTATTTCATGGTGCAATTAAACATTAGGTCGATACTCAGAAATATTTTGCTTCAGTAGAACTCATTTAAGATATTAAATTTGTAGTTAAAAATCAAAAAATTAAAAAAATATATTGGATAAAAATTATATAGAATACTTTAAATTTGAAGAAGGAAATCATAGATATCCTAAGCAAACTCCCACAAAGAAAAAAAACCTGAAGAGATAAGACTTAGTTCAATACATTACATTATTCCAGTGTCAAAATCAGACAAAGATATTTGATAAAGACAATTGACAAAGACAAAGAAAAAACTACAAATCAATATCTGCAATGAATATGGGTGCAGCAATTCTAAGTAAAATGTTAACAAATCGAACTTAATGCTATATTAAAATCAAAGTATACCACAGCTTACTTGGGCTTATCTCAGGACTATTGAGAGGCTTAATATTAGAAAGTCAGTTTTTGTAATTTGCCAAATTAATAAGCTAAATAGGTGATAATCTCAATAGAAGCTGAAAGAGCATTTGCTAGAACTCCAATATTTATTCTTAATGAAAACTATCCACAAAACAGGAACAAAAGAAAACTTCCTCCACTTAATGAAAAGCATCTTTGAAAAACTTGTACAGCTAGTTAATTTAATTATGAAAGGGTGGATGTTTTCTTCCTACTATGAAAACTAAGATAAGGATAACTGTTCCCTACTCAATATTGCAGTGCAGGTACTAGACATTGCAAACAGAAAAAATGGAAAGAAATAAAGGTAATGGACTTTTTTTAAAAAAAGAAGTAAAGCCATCTTTATTTGAAGTTGATATAACTGTGTATAAATTTTAACACAATTTGCATAAATATATTGATATTAATATGATGTTCATTAATATATTAACATGAATATTAATATAATGATATTAATATGACTGCAGGGTATAATATTAATATAAAGATCACTTGCATTTCTTATATTGATACTGAATATTAAAATTAAATATTTACAATAACATAAAAAACTGAATGCTCAATGCTAGCAATTTTCTACAAATTGACTTAAAGATTCAACACGCTACAAATCATATGACCAGAAGGTTTTTATTAAAAAATCAGAAAGCAACAAGCTAATTCCAAATTCATATGGAAATTCAAAGAATCCAAAACAGTCAAGGAAATTTAAATAGAACAGTGTTGGAACAACACTACCTGATTTTAAGATTTAGCGCACAGCTAACTGTAGCTGTCAATTTAGTATGATATTCATGCAACAACAGGCAAATAAATGAATGGTATAGAAATAGTCCTCAGAATCATGGAAAATTGATATTTACTTAATAGTGTAGCAAATCAGGTGAGAATAAATCTTTTTGACAAATGACAGAAAAGAACAGAATAACCATTAAAAATTCTTCAATCCTCACCTCACATCCATATAAAATTATCTCAAAATGGGTTAGAAATTTAAATGTGATTACTATAAACCCAAAAAAGTCTTAGAATAAAACAGAAAAAATAGTGGTATCAGGAAAAATTTTTGTAGTTATAAGAATGAAAATATAACACATTAAAGAAAAAAATGCTAAATGGCACTTCATTAAATAGAAGAAAATGGATGATAGGATAAAAGAAAATTTTATGTTCAGAATATAGAAAGAACATTTAAAGCTCAGTAATATGAAAAGAAACCATTTAAAGAATAGGCAAAAATTTTGAACAGACTCCTCACCAAAGAAAATATGCAGACAGATGGCATATAACACATATGAAATGTTCAGAATCATTAGTTATTAGGAAAATGCAAATAAACTCCACAATAAGATACCCTTTTACTCTAAGAAAGCTGGCTAACAAGAAAACACTGAAAATGCCAGTTATTAATGAGATAGAACAATTTCTCTTAAGCTGCTAGTGGGAATGCAAAATTGTACTTCTCTGAAAAACAGTTTAGCTGTTTCTTAAAAGGTTAAACATATATGTAGTATATATATATATATATATATATATATATATATATATATAATTTTTTTTTTTTTTTTTTTTTTTTTTTTTTTTTTTTTTTTTTTTTTTTTTTTTTTTTTTTTTGAGACTAGGTCTCGCTATTTTTGCCCGTGGGACCGCAGGTTCACGTTGCCCAGGATACCACAGACTCAAGCAATCCCCAGCCTCAGCTTTCCAGGTAGCTGGAATTATAGGCGTGCGCCATCATGCCCAGCTATATTTTTTTGGAACTAGGTCTTACTACATGATCCCGGCGGGACTCGAATGCAATCGCTGGCCCTGGTCGGGGCTTCTTAGGCTGTCTCTTACAGGCATGCACCACCATGCCTGACCGCATATGTATAATCTATCCATATCACTCCTAAGGATTTATCCAAGAGAAACATAGACATACAAAAACTTGTACATAAATATTCATAACAATATTATTCACAATAACTCTAAACTAGAAGATCTTAAATAATCAACAAAAGATAAAGTGGCATATTTATTCAATGAAATATTACTTAGCTTCAAAAGGGAATGGAATATTGATATGCACAACAAAGAAACTTAAATATGTAGAATGTAGAAAACTAGATAAAATGTGAATACTATATAGTGCCATTTAGCTAACTGAAAAAAAAAATAAAACCAACAACAACTATAAACTAATAAAGAAAATAGACTTGTGTTTACCTGGGGGAGTGGTAGAGAAGACAAGGATGAACAGATTACAAAGAGACATGGGAAAACTTTTGAGGGTTATAGATGTATAGGTTCACTGTTTTGGTGGGACTGATTTTGTAAGTAAATATATCTCTGTGTGTGTCTTTTCATGTTAAACACTTTTAAGATGTTCAGTTTATTCTATGTCAATATAGCTTATAAAACATAAACAGAGTTTTCATGATCAAAAATATGTTACAGTTATCAAATTCTCTGCTTTTCATTTTTCAGTTTGCCATTTGCTTGATGGTTAGTACATACCCTTCATGTCTCAGAGCTCTCAATTAACTTTTTAAAAAAACTGTGTTGACATACACAGATTATATGTTACATGCTTATTTGCTAATATTTTCTTTATAAAGACATTCAAAATATTATTCCCTGCTAAAGATTAGTCAGTCATTGTCCATAGGTCACTTGTTTAATGGGTATTTACAAATTATAAGTGGATTGCATGCTCATAGTTAAGAAAAAGTCAAATCACTCTCAAGAATTCAGTATGCAAATTGAGCATCTTCTTGATCACCTCCATTTCTTTAATATTAACAAAGTGACTGAGGGGGAAAGATACTGAACTCTGCCCTTCTTGTTGTACAGACAATTGTATTCATTTACTTTCTTTTGTGAAGGGGAAAGTACTTGGATAGAAAAGATGCAGTGATTCACAGTGCTCTAGGAAAGTGCCAGTTCTCTGCTCTGATGAGGCTGCGTAAACAGCCTCGGGAAATCAGTCTCATCACTGTAGCTGTAATCATCCCAACTCTGAACCACTTTGACACTTCTCTGCCTTCCAGGTAACAAATGACTGTTGTTAATAAAGGTCTCCCTTAAAGGATTCATTTATTCATATGCTAGATTAGAAGAACATTATTTTTCAAGAGGGAGGGAGGGAGGGAGGAGGGAGGGGAGAGAGCGAGAGCGAGCAAGAGAGAGAGCACAAAGTTCTGCACTGAGCAATAGCATCAATTTACTTTTCTAGTCCATCACCTTAATCACTCAGTCAGTCACTCCATCACCTTAATCACTCAGCCTGTCACTGACTTTGTCACAGTCATCTTCAGTGATGGGATAGTATTCACTGGGGAGCCTTTATTTCTAGGGCAATGAGTACAAGGAGAGGTTTAGAAGCCTGGTCAAGGAATCTAGAAATTGCAGCCTCTTTAAAGCAAGTTTAGCCCCATTCCACACCTTCTTGCAACTCATAGCTATGGTGGATTCTCTGCCTCGGGTTCACCAGTGTCCAGGACGGAATAAAGAAAGCTGCCCGCTGAACAAATCCGCACAAATATGAGTAACTATAAATTCCTGCACGCCTGAGTAAGCACAGGTATCAGGAAGCCCTGTAAAATAAATCAGTTTAGATAACAGGCATAGAGGGTCTGGTGATCGCCATCTATCCTAGATAAGCAGAGGCTAACCCCCAGCAAAAGTGAGGTCAAGCAAAAGACTGTTGCAACTGCTGAACTATGTTACATGAACTGTATAAAAGCTGAGTGAAAAATAAACTCGGAGCCAGTGGATCAAGAGAAATGCCGCTGTGCCCTCCTACCTAAGAGATCATTTTGATCGTCTTGATTGCAATCCTCACCCCTTTCCTCAGGCAACATTCCCCACCGTAGGCTGGACCATAGCAGGCACACCAGAAAGCCAAAGATTACAACTAGTGTCCATTCCTGGAAATGATTCTTTTAGGTCAGGTTTGCAGGGTCTGTCTGTACTTGTATCTTGAGCAGACCATGGAAATGCACACACACAAAAGGGCAATTTTAAGGAAATTCTCTACATTTACTTTCCACATCCTTAGACTTGTATTATGAAGTAGAGGGAGGCTTGATTTCCAATATTCTAAAAATATATAGATAGATTAGGAAGATAACAGTTGAGCTCCCATTATATTTCCAACAATTAGAAACTTTAAATTTGTAGACATTGAATCTCAAGGCCACATTAACATGGAAAAAAAACAAAATGGGGTCAAGACAAAAATTATCCTCAGTTTACCTGCCCCCTTACTCATTGTTTCTTGGAGAACATTGCAATCTACACTACATTTTTAGACATGACCTGCAAGTTTCTCTGGGAGTTCTGGGGTGTCTGTCTCAGATGTGCTCACAAATACTACCTCCTCCGGTACCAGGAATTCCTGATAGTTTCTTTCTTTTTGTTTAATTTCCTTTAGATCTAAGATGATAGATCTGCTGATAGTCACAAAACACACTTATACACATTCTGCCATTAGCACCAGTGATGTTGCTAGTACCAGGAAAATTTACTTATAATTCTTTATATATAAATGACAGGTGTATGTCTATGCATACACACATGTGTAAGCTAACCTATATCTATAGCTTTGCACATTAATTGCATTCTAATCAGGAATCAAGACTCTAAAGTTAGTTAGTTCAGCATTTCAAATAGTGTTAGCAAACTCTACACCAGAGGATTTGTTGCCAAAATAAGTGTCAGAAATAAACTTTTATTTTAAGGATATAATGCTATCATATTTAAACATAGTATTCTATTTTGTTTGATTGGTTGTTTATTTTTTGTAGTTGCTATGTTTTATATATGGTTTTATTTTTTTCAGGGTAATCCTCTTTCTGTAAGTAGACTTCTGATATAAGGATTTAGTCCTAAATTAAAAGAAGATCTAGAAAGACACTTCTCCAAAGAAGAAATACAAATGGCCAATAGGCATATGAAAAATGCTCAACATCACTAATAATCAGAGAAATGCAAATTGAAACCACACTGAGATACCATTTTACATCAATAAGAATGACCTAGATAAAATAAAAACAGGCAACAACAAGTGCTGGTGTGGATGTGAAGAAAAAGGGACACTTTTACACTACTAGTGGGAATATGAGCCAGTCCAGTCACTATGGAAAGTTGTGTGGAGCTTAAATTAAATTAATGAAAATCAAACTACTATTCAATCCAGCAATCCCACTTCTAGGAATCTACCCAACGATCATAAAAAAAAAAACAAACAAACAAACAAAAAACACCACTAATTCAAAAAGACACCTGTAACCTGGATGTTTATTGCAGCATTATTTACAATAGCCAGTATATGGGAACAACCTAAATGTCCCAAACAGACAAATGGTACAGAAAGTTGCAGTATATGTACACAATAGAGTATTATTCATTAATCAAAAAAGACAAACTTAAGTCATTCACAACAGCATGGCTGGAGCTAGAAGGAATCATGTTAGCAGAAATAAACCAGAAAGAAAAAGAGAAATATTGGATGGTCTCAGCAGAACTAAAACAAAGAAGGGGGTGTGTGGAGGGGGGTTGGAAATCGGAGGAGGGAGGGGCCCAAAAGATTATGAGTATGAGGATGGTTCATGGGTGATAAGGTGGTAGGAAAACCCCAGGATAGATAATGGTGTTAAAAAAAAAAAGGAATTGGGCCGGGCACGGTGGCTCGTGCTTGTAAGCCTCAGCCTATGATCGCGGTTCGAGTTCCGCCTGGGGCCCATAGTGAGACCTAGTTCCAAAAAATAGCTGGGCTTGTTGGCACGTGCCTGTAATCCCAGCTACCTGGGAAGCTGAGGCTGGGGATTGCTTGAGTCTGTGGTACCCCAGGCAATGAGAGCCTACGGTTCCACGGGCAAAAATAGCAAGACCTAGTCTCAAAAACAAACAAACAAACAAAAAAAACCAACCAAACAAACAAAAAAAAAGGAATTGTACCCACAAAATATTGCAATTTATCCTTTATGTATTTAAGAAAAATTATGTTCGTGATTATATATAGTGAGAACAAAGTAAAAGTTAATAAACTAAAAATAAAATATATAAACCACGTCCATGGTAGAAAAAAAAAAAGTATCCATGTATGGATCTAAAATTAAGGCAAATTATTAAAATCTAAATTTTTACTATAACAATTTTAAATTTAAAAAAATAGCAATTAAAAAAAAAAACAGACCAAAGTGTTTAGCCTCGTGTACTCATGCACTCTCTCTTTAACCTCTCTATTTGTGTACTCAAAGTATTTGGAAGATCCCTATACTTTCATGTATGATTTTACAGAAGAAACCTTTCTCTCTTAAGCAATGAATTAATCCTGTTTTTAATTCATTCTACATTTATTCCCCCTGTGTAACAAAGAGGAGTGAATCTACCTTGTTTACATAATGAATTATAGAGCAATAGGATTTCTATTTATTCAGAGCCTCAATGAATAGGAATTCATCTAAGCAGAAGTTAGGGAAAGATGAAATCTGGAGATTAAAATAGCTTCAAGGAAATTATATTTAGTAAAACTTTACTACCACGCATCATTTTTGAGCTTAGCTCTGAAACTTAAAGCAGATCATGGACTCCCCCCCATTCATGGAATTCCATGTGGAGATACTTAGAATCACAGTTAAACATGGTACATCTTCCTTGGCATAATTTAACCAAGCTAATTTTGGCAGAATAAAAAGAATTATTGTTTAAATTAATATGACAATGGGTACATACCACAGTAGCATGCAAAATTTGGGTATTTGAAAACATTTTGCTACTCTATTCAGCCATTAGTGTTAGTTTCCTGATCCCTGGAATATTAAAGTTGTCATTAAGAGTAGTATTTGGGGCTTTCAATGAACATAAAAACATTGTACTTAAAAATGAATTTTCTCTATTTTAATGCTAAAATAACATTCCTTGAGTTTTATGATAGAGAAGAAGGGAATGAAGGTCATCAGTAAATAAAGGTAAGAAAACAAGCTATATGTAAATGAATAAATGACTTTCCAGTGAAAACTGAATTTAACTGCATTATGATCACTTGGTATATATTGAAACCCAAATTGCTATGATCTTATTTGACACATGGCTAATGCATACTGTAAATTTGCTGTAAAATATATTTTAATACCTAGGGTACTATATCTGTTGCTTATATATCCACCACAATGTACTTTTATGTATAAAAGGTAACTTTTCCTTGAGAAAAGTTTGTCATTCTAATTCTTCTTTAATTCCCTATGCCAGATTTTTAAAAATATCTCCAAGTACTGTATTTATCAAAAATATATTTGATGTTAAGTGGAAAATGGGTCAGAATATGCTTGATTTTATTACACCCACTGTTTTTGCTTTCCTTAGCCTTAGCTTGTATTCTGAGAGAAGGTAATAATTTTCAATTCAATTGCCCTTGACAACTGAGATATAGACGGATTTAACTGTCAGTTCCAAATAAATCTACATAAATGCTTCCATTTACTCTACTGATTCTCTTTTGCAAACTTCTAATTATGCTTTCTGGTGGTTAAACAGCCAAATCTAACTACACCCATAACAAAGTGAGTTTTATCTAAGCAGTTGGGTAAAGGAATGAGTTCAATCCAGTGGGAAATTATCAACACTTTCTTTAAGTGACTCTTCACAAGCTCCTGGACAGTAATCAGGGCAGGCTAACTAAATGTAGATTTTGCAAAAGGAAATGGTGCCTTGTGCTGTCAGAGGCAGTCAGATCTGTGAAGCTATGTTGTCCTTGGAGAGTCACTCATTAACCTCTTAGTGAGCAGTTTCCAAACCAGCATACATTCTAAATTTTTTGGCATAAACATGTTTTATTATCTACCTAGTTGACAAATACATTTTAAAAAGGGCAGAATTGGCAAAAAATCACTCTAAATTACTTTTTCCAGAGAATCTAGGACTTATAAAATCCTGGGATAGAGATCTATGTTCAGAAATTTGGAATTTGAATCTCATTCTTCTTTCTATCCTGAGGCCTTGTGATTAAGCAAGTGTTATTTGTAGAGTAAGAGTAAGAATATTCATTGTTATCTCCACATTTTTTTTTTTTTTTTTTTGAGACTAGGTCTTGCTATTTTTGCCCGTGGAACCGCAGGCTCTCGTTGCCCGGGGTACCACAGACTCAAGCAATCCCCAGCCTCAGCTTCCCAGGTAGCTGGGATTACAGGCACGCGCCACCACGCCCAGCTATATTTTTTGGAACTAGGTCTCACTACGGGTCCCAAGTGGGGCTCGAACCACGATCCCTAGCCCCGGCCGCTTCATAGGCTGAAGCTTACAAGCACGAGCCACCGTGCCCGGCTATCTCCACATTTCTTAGGCAGAAAAATTATGATCATGTGTGTGCAGGGCACTTAGAACACCTGGCAGGGAATATCTGTGCAGTTTCTTAATAGTTCTCACAAGAGGCCAAGTCACTGGTAGCTAGCTGACATTTTTGCAAAACTTAGCTCTGTTCTTTGGGCAGCTGGGAACTTGCGCTGTGCAAACTCTCATCATTTTGTCTCTATAACTTCATTTAGTAGAGTTCAACTTTCCTATAAGCCACATCCAGTGGGCATTTACCAAGTATCTCTATTATGGACATTTTATTTAAATTAACACATTTAATAGTCACATGAAATAGAGTATGTTATTTAACATCCAATTGTTAAATTTCATTTTAGAAGGACTGAGAAAAATAAAGCAAGAATAGGATTTCTTACGTGACAAAGTTAGTGAGAGGACTAAGAACTACAAGAGATAAGGTGTTGTGACATACATCTGACAGGCAGAGTCCTAAACCTCTGAATCACGTACAGTAATATGAACTAATAAATATAAATAGAGAGAATTGGAATGTAAATAACCTAATGCATGTGCTCATATTTTACTGCCTCTATTACTGAGATCCATCATCCTCAAGAGAAAGGTTATTTTGAATGTGTTTCTGATGCCCTCTAAGCACTCAATGTGGTGCCTTAAAACTGCATACATTATTCTTCAAGGAGGTCTTCATTTATTTGAGGAGACTCAGTGTGCATGGAGAATAAAATGAATTGCATGTACAAAGCTGCTTGAGGTATTGGGTTGAATACATCATTGACCTTATTTAATCCTCAAGCTGATTGTACCTCATACTTGCCTGAGTATAGTGAGGAGAGATTCAGATGTAAGCATGCACCCTGCTATAGTGAGTCTGAGCAGAATGGAATTTATTGAAGTATATTTAAACACCTCTGAGTATTCCTGAGAAAGCCAGGACATCATTCTTGAATGGCCCTTCATTAGCTTCATTACTCAGCCACACCCCCCACACCTGCTGCTGGGAATAAAACTTGCAACAGACACTTGATATCTAAATCCTTAACACTTTTTCCTTGGAACCTGGGTGCTTCCCCACCACCAAGTCAGAAAATGAATCCTTAGCAGTAATTATTTCATCATATTCAATGATGGGGCATGTGATTTGTGGCTGGCTAGGTTAGAATGTCTGAGTCCTAACTGCAAGTTAGGTTGGGAAAACAAAGTTGTGGTTTAAATTGGAGAAGATGACCTAGAAGGATTTTCCCATTACCAGAAAGGTGTTTTTTAAAAATTCTAGGCAGGAAAATAAGTACTTGGGGAATAACCATAGTATCACCATTTTGCAGATGAGGAGGCTAAGCTTTAGATGTTAAATCTTTATCCACTTCACATAAGAAATAAGCTGCAGACTGAGTATGTAGACACACAGAAGCCTGTCTCTGGATGTCACCAGGCTACTTCCCATATCACCAGAGCTGATAGGACATCATCCCGGAGAGGTAACTTCAGCAGGTTAGGAGTTGAGAGGAGGAAGTTTCTCTGCTCCCTGGGATGATCCTAAAAGATCCCTAAGAAGGAGCACCAATTGAGGACACTCCATAGACTCCTAATTGTGAGGCTTTAAGAAGTCAGTCATAGAAATGACTTCATTCACACCATCCAATAAAGGAGGAAACTGAGGCGTAGAGGAGGAAAAAATTGCTTTGCCCATAGTCATCAACTGTTAGTGGAAAGTAGCAGAAACCAAGCCTGGGACAGTAGGTCCAGTAATCTCAGCAGAGAGCTGTTGACCTCAGCTGGGGGACTTCCCATAAACCACATCTCCAGTAGAATTGTTGAATAGACTTTCCTTGAATGATAAGCAGAGTGGGAGAGAAGTTGCATGCTGTGGTCTGAACAAAAACAAGGGACACTCATTTTGTAGTTCTCTCATAGAATGCTTCCTGGCCAGCTGTGTCCAATAAGAACAAAAAGACTCTCAGGACAGATATTTTCTTGTCTTTGTACACCCCTCTTCTTTTCTGTCAATGCCAACTAGAGAAGACTAAGAAAGAAAAGGTCACCAGCCTTCCACCTATGGAGGCACAGATGTCCTTAGCGCTTACATGGCCTATCCTAAAAATGTCAAATCAAACCTTGTAACTTCCTTGGCTATCAGTTGAATGGCCCTATTGTCCAGGCAATGGAGTAACTCATTTTTCATGTCCACAGCCAACAAATATTGGGAACATAATAATGGAATGGTTGCTTCTCAGTCTTCAGGATAGAATGACAGTAGAGATATGCATAAAGTTTCTGAGAAGTTTGGTATTTCAGCAAAAGCAAGGGTTTTGAAGTTAAAGAGTTCAATGGTTGAATCAAAACTCTATCCCTATTGTATTGGAATCTGATCTTGAAACAAGAACTTCATATTTCTGAGACTCAGTTTGCTTCTCTGCAAAATATGAATAACAGCTATTTATGGGATTAGAAATTAGATGGGAACATATTGTTTATTAGAGGATTCTTTTACATGCGAGGTTGTTAGCTTTTCCTTTGTGTCACTCACTTCTTTGGTAAATGCTAATCTTACACGATAAACTCTAACAGACTCTTTGGTATTTGATATTTGAATAGTTAGTTCCAGGTATAAAAATTAATTAGAAGCACACAAGTTTAATAGTATTACAATTAACAGTTCATCAATTATATTGTTTTAATAAAAATCACTAAGGATATCATTCCATCAAATAATACAGAATGTTCAAATGGTCAAAGCTCTACAATGTAGTGGTTATGATTATATTTATTTTCTACTTATTTTTAATGGCTATGATATCTAAAGTAAGAAAACTGAAGATGTATTTTTTGAATTAAGGAAATTGGATGTTTCTCAAATCACTTCAAGGAGTCATTTCCCTGAGTAAATCAAGAAGGGAATATTATAATACCAAGTACAATAACCAGAGTGCTGAATTTGCAAAAAAAAAAAAAAAAAAAAAAAAAGCATTCATAATATTAACCCATGTAGTTTTCATAAAACTCCTTAAAATAGGATTTGTTACTCCCCCTTCACAGCTGAGGGCATGAAACAACTTCTCAGGTAGACTAAACTTTAGATGAGTTTTTTCCATACTGCAGATTCCTGACCTTTCTTTCCTTAGTGAACTCTCACTTCATGCTATGGATAACTTCTTGGCCAGTCATTTTAAGCACAATGACTTAATGAAACCAAATTTTGGTTATACTTGTTGGTACGTACAAGAATTAAGTTCCTGTGGCAAGTTTCTGTTCAAAGAAATATCAGCAAACTTCTAATATGGAATTCTACTAATATGAACAGACGTTTGTTCTTATACATTCATTCATTTTCTGACTAGCTTATTTCAGGTCAGTGTTGAAGGTAGTAGGAAAACATCCAGGAAATCAGGGTTACAATACAGTAAGAAAAACCCCATTGAGGTTACCCTTCTATTCTGATACAGATAGACAGACACACACATGTACACACATACACTGAGAGTAGGACAACTGAGGCATTGTCATTGGAAACTTATGTGTAGAATTTGGGAATGAGAAAGAATTTCTGGAGAAAACCACTCAAACCTGAACAGAATGTGCAAATTCCACACACTGACCTCAGCTAGAATTATAATTTTTCTCTTCAATGTTATAATGAAATACCCTGGAATATATTTTCACTTGAGGACCTGCTGTAGTTAGTCTGGAAAACTTGTGATTATTAGTTCTTCTCTTCATCCTTTGAGTTGTAGAAATTCTACTGCCCTGAACTGTCTTTCCAAAGACCTAAACTCATTGCCTTGAAATATAATCACCAACAGACATGGAGCCCTATTTCCAAGTCTCTATTGGAAAATAGGAGTCTCATTTCGACAAGCAACAATTAGCAAATGCAGATGGTCTAATAACATTGACCTCCTCCCCTTCCATTCTCCCCACTGTCACATATGTTTCATTAGGTCTTCCTAATATTTAAAAACCTCCCTTTTTTTCCCCAAAGGAATTGAGTTTAGTCTCTCTCCTTCTTGTAGCAGTGGTTTCCTATTGTGGTATTTTTTAATCAAGGCTCCAAGACTGTTTTATTTTTCTGATACATATTCTTTCTTTTACACCGACCGACCCAAAGTCACCCAATTAGACAACCCAAAGCTTAGATTTATGTCAGATCACTTACACTCATTTAATGTGGATTTGAGGAGAATTTAAATCCAAGATGGTAGTCTGAATTTGAGGAAGATTTAAATCCAAGAAGGGATATATCCTATAGGCTATTTAAGTCAATTGACCTTGCTTGGTTTGCTTATCCAAGTGAGGAGTTATTATAAATTCCAAGTTTCAACATTGCATAGGACTCAAAAAGCTTCAATGGATAAAGGAAAAGGGGACAAGAGGATCCTCAGTGGGATCTCAAAGATTATCTATACTTAAAAAAATCAATAAAACAGATTGGGGTTTTCCTCTGACTTCACGGAAAGAGGCAGGAACAGCTGCAGCTGAAAAGAATTTTAAATATATTCAGAAATTTTCATAGACTTTCTAGTTCTAACACTTCAGAGAAGCTTTCCAAACCTCAAGTCTACCCCTTGAACAGCTAAATAAAACATTTCTCTTCTTCTCCAGGGTCTGCTTCCAGCTATATCAAGTTAATCCAGGAACTCTACTGATAAATAGACTTCAAATGAGTAACTACCCCCACAGATAATATTTACATTTTAACAGATTCTATTTTGAAGATAATTTCCTAATCCTTAAAAAATACACTTCTGTGTTGAGAATCCCAAATCCCTGAGACAAGATTACATGTGCAATAGACTAATTTATTTGAGTTATAGACTGCTCTACTGTAAGTAGAGGTTAAATGCATGAGTATTTCAAAACTCCATCCTACATTAAAGTTATAGTACATATAAAAAGCAAATTTTAAACAAAGTTCCCCAAAATTCAGCACTCAACTGTTAAACTTAGCTGAGCAAGATCTATCTATTAACATGCCCCAGGCAGGTTTATCAAAAACATTTTTTCACTATTAAAGCTTCAACCTACTTCAACTTCAAATCCCTGTGGACTTACTTAGCATAAGAAATTATCATTTCCATCTTCCTTACAACATATTTTAATTATCTGCTTCAGAAATAAGGTCCCACCTCTTGATGAAAGTGGTTAGTTTGCGGGCTCTGAAAGATAAAGACAGTTTCAAGACTCGATTTTGATCATAGTAAATATGCCTAAATATCAATGCACATTCCTTTATCAATTTCTCTAGTTGAAAAATGTAAATATTGATAGCCATGAGACTCCTTGTTGCTTTACTTCTTGCCCAGAGTGTGTGTTTTATATTTGTGGATGATGGGTCAGGTGGTGCTTATTCCCTTGTTCTTGATGGTGTGCTGTGGGGGCAATGGAGTCCTAAATGGAGATAACCATGCACCTTGACAGATACTCAAGTTCTATGAGCTTAATATTCTTCTGAAGTCCTATTGTTTAGTAGAGGTGAGGAAATTAAATGAAATAATACAATTAATATCCTGAGTCTGTCTCTAGCTAGTGATTGGGATTCAGAAAGTTAGTATTGCCAGCACTTGGCTTACTTTCCCCCCTCAAAAATAATCTATAAATATGCCTTCTGATAGAGTTATGTACCTATCCATCCTTCATCAATTGAAAATATTCTAAGTTGAAATTGCATTTAACACCATCACTTAGCTCATCTTACACTGTCCAGAATTCTTATGGGAGTTTATGGTTTGGTAAAATCATCCAGCACCAATCCTGTTGTGTAATACAATGCTGAGTATCTTCCAGTATTTATTGAACTGTCTTGAAAATGAAAAATAGTCTGTGGAGTCTTGGTGGCTTATCTTCATATCACATGGTCACCTGGGAGCTAGGACTACAGTCTTGGCTGAGTATCACTGCATCATCACATGGAGACAAGGTCAAAATAAAAATTGGAAGGCATCTGGGTGCTTTCCACTTTTATATCACAGTCAGTTTGAAAAATTGTCCTCAAACACAGTTTGAAAAATTGTCGCATATTCTTATATTTGAATGGTCTGAATTAGAATTCTTTACCTCCTGAATTCTTTGACTATGTTCTAAGTTTCTCATTCTCATCAGATGAACCTACTTACTATGTCACTGAAAAGAAGAAATATCAGAGATGGGCTCCCTCTTGTTCCATCTCTTTTAACACTAGCTAAATATATTTCCAGGATCTTTCACTCTTTCTTTCTACTATAGAGGAAACAGATCCCCAATCCTTTTAAAGAGTCATTTCTTGGGTCAGCTTTTAGCACTCTCTTTGCTCTTTCACCAGATTTTGCTCCATTATTTTCTCTGTACCTTTCGTGAAGCCCTCAACTTTATATGCTGTTTCCTTTTTCTCTGTCTTGAGCACAGCGTTTGCTAGATCCAACCCATAAATCACCCTTCCCTTAAAAGCATACTAGGAAATAATAGAGATATGTCCAAAGATGTTTGCTCAAGAATAGTAGTAGAACTGGGAAATACCCAAATGGCGGGTAGATAGAAATGTTTTGGAAAAATAACAAGTGACAGAAAAACCAAATATATCAAATTTGCTTTAAAAATCATATCTGGAGAGCTAGGTATATAAAATTAAAAGAATACAATGTTATTTTGGGCTTGTGGAAGTAAGGTTGCTGATATTCTTAGAGTTATTCTGAATTTTCTAAATTATATATGACAAACTTAAGTTGCTTTTGTAACTAATGAGAAAACACCAGTCTTCATAAATGTTTATTTTTTATCTTTGTATATTTTTTTCTAAACAAGTCCTCGTTTTTTTTCCTTTCAGCTATCAATATCTTTGAAGTACAATTTTTCACAGCTATCTCTACTTCTCAATTACTATTTGACCTAATGCCACTTCATTAACTCCCTTGTGTACCACATACTGTGTGAAACCTGAAACAGGTCCCCGAGGTGCTGAGCAGACCTTTCAGACAATAATGTTTTTTCTACCAAGGACTTCTTCAAGGTTATTAAGAAACAAGCACACTGTCTTATCACTTCTGTTTACTCAATCTTGAAGTCTACTAAATACATGCATATACTGATGTGTTTAGGATGACACCATTTTTAGCAAGTACTCAACACAATTGCCTAAACCCTTATAAATCTGACTCCTGCATCTTCCAAAATTCAAGAATATCTCAAAATATCCTCAGCAATTCCTGATGAATTTCATAAATTGTATTTCCAGTTCCAAACTTTACTAGAATCCTAATAATACTTATTATGCTGAACATGGTAAACAAAAAATGATCGACTTACATTAATAACAATCAAGACAATCTCTGCATGCATAGGCTTCTATGTTTAAATAATAAAAGATAGTTTTTTCTAATAAAAATATAGATATTTAGAGAAACTCGTGACAAATGAAAACTAATAAAATAAAAACAAGGGAACATGTTTGAAGAGTGAACAAAAAAGATGTACAAATAATCAATACAGACTGTATTATAAGTCAATGATTAGCTTTAAAAAGTATATTTGGTATTATTTTTAACAAAACACAAGGACTAAACAAAAACCATGTACATGTATCATGTGATTCATTTTGGAATGAGCATCAAGCCCTTCCCCTTTATTTTTACAGATATATTTGAAGAAAAATATTTTACTGATTTTAATATTTGGCTTCAATAGAGACACAAATCTAATGTAGGAAAGTTGTAATGACGCTCTTCGCAAAGTGCTCCTCCATGTCTCTAATATTCAGATAGCTCAGAAGTAAGCATACAGAATATCTCTATCAGAGCTTCACCAGATGACCCCAACTGGATAAAATGCAAATATCTATCTGTTTGTGTTTTTGTCCATCTGCCCACTTGTCTGTCTCTGTTTATCCATCCATCCATCCATCCATCCATCCATCCATCCATCCATCCATCCATCCATCCATCCATCCATCCATCCATCCTTTGACAATTGATCTAATCTGTACTATTTTTATAAACCCAATATAGTATTGAACAAACACTGATTGTATACTAATAACTAATCTGATTATAAGGATAGATTTAAAGGTTTAGACTTGAAGGGAGAGTTTATTACAAAATTGGTCTCCAGGCATAGTGTGACTTCTACTGAAAGACAACATCTTTGCAATGTTAATACAAACTAGGTTTCAAGCAAGGAGACTATAAAATGAAAAAAAAAAGTGCCATTTACATGGTAAATTAAAATGTTCTTATGCAGGTACCTGATATAGGCAATCAATCTGCTTTGTTGAGCAGGAATAGTTCCCTGTATAATGTGACATAAAGTCATCTAAACTGAGACCTATAGAATCAACCAGGCTAAGAAGAAAACAAGTAGGCTAACAGGTTAATGCCATCTATTTATATGTCTTTGACTTTTATGGATGCATACTTGGAAACAGGAGAAGTAGAAATCAATCATTCTCCTAAATATGAAAGGTGATGCCAATTCCAGGCTGGTTCTCAGTAATATTTCAAGTACAAACACACGTTTCCTTATATGGTTTGATCATCAACCAGATACACTTAGGTCATTACCTAGACTTCGTTTTGACTCTGAAGACCTTTGAATTCTCATTCATCATTGGATCCATCCATTCATCCATCCATCCATCCATCCATCCATCCATCCATCCATCCATCCATCCATCCATCCTTCCATCCATCCATCCATCCATCCATGCATCAATGCATGCATCCAATCAGCTACCCACCTACCCATCAATCCATCCATTCATCCTCTCTCTTTCTCTCTCTATATACATATTTTATATATTTAAAAGTATTTGTTTTATATTATGGTAATAAAAGCTACAAAACTTCACTATTTAGAGAGTTTTCAATCTGATAGGTAAGCTTAATTCAAGAGCATGCAACAGAAACAAGTAGAAAGTTGAGGATATTCAGAAATCCCTTGTATTTGAAGAAGTATGTGCCTTGCCCTTTTTTGACAATAAGGCAGCTTTTCTTCTGACCTCACTGCATTTATTATATATAATTGCTATAGATATAGCAATTCTTTCTTTCAGGTCTTTAACATTCAACCATGGGAACATTATTCATCAAATAGTAAAAACTTGAAACTTAATAAAACAAACATAGAAGAGATTCATGACTTACACTGGTAAAATAGTGCCCTTGGGTCAAACATTTGCTTTACTAAATGCCAAACAGTCTCCAGTTTCTAGCAATAAAACATGATTTCATTTGCTTTTAGCACTGTTGGAATGCCTCTACAGAAAACCTTAGATGGAAGCATTATAATTGTGGCTATACCTTCACTGATATTGGATGCTGTAAGTAGACACTCAGACCAGTTAGGAAGAATAATATCTGGAAAAGAATAGTGAAGAGAACAAAGGTGGTTGGCCTTTCATTGAGAGAACCAGCCTGGGACATTTGGGATATGAAATGCAGGTCACCGACGCACATGTGCATATATCTTGAGAAAGACTGGAGAAGCTGTGGATGTGGGCAGTGTTTCAACTATCTGGATGATAGCAGTGATCATATCATTTCCTTGCTCAGACCCACCCAGTGAGATTTCAGTGTGATTCAAATGCTCTCCCTAGAGAAACTGTTCACACCAGACCACACATTTTCTGATGTTTTACCTATACAGTTAATATTCTGTAGGATCAGGCCCTGCTAACTTTTTAGCATCCTCTCCTTCATATCCCTGTTTATTATATTCCCACTGCTAACTTTCCCACTTTATGACATTCCCACTGCTAACTTTCCACTCTATACAAACATTCTACCAGTTCCTTCTGCATGGAGTTTCTTTCCCCTTGATCTGCGCAGAGTAGATTCTCTTTAATGATTCATGAGTCAGTTTTCAATGTGATAATCTCAGATCTCTGATCACTCTTCATTCTTCACTTTTCTCCATCATCAAACTTTGTTTTTATTTATACAATTGATTTTTTTTCAAGGACTCATTTTTGTTATTGTAAAGCATATTATAATTATCAAAATCTTAAAATACTGATTTTCTACTGTGAATTATTGCTAATCTGTTAACCAGTGTTCTTTTCTATTGTTCTATGTTTTCTTCTTTACTGAGAGACAGTGGGGAGCAATGGCCAGGGACAGACTTAGGATTCAGCCTTATGTTGAAATCTAAACTTTCTACTTCTGATACTCTAACCATGGCAAGTTTCTTACTTTCCTGTTCTTAGATTTCCCATTAATATAATAGGGCTAAAAATAATACCTCATAGAACTGTTGTAAGAATTAAATGAGTCAATCAAAATAAATCATTTAGAATAGAGTCTGACAGAGCAGCATGATATAAATTAGTAGAAATAGTAGCTCTCATAGTCATATCTATTCTAAATGTAAGAGTGAAAATTTTAGTTTGGTGTTAGTCCCTACTATCTAGCATACATTGACAAGAGTGGATAATCAATATTAGTTGGATAAATATCTCATAGGTGAGTGCCCAGAGAAAGATAAAATTTCAGGGGAATAGATCTGAAAAAGCAATTTAAGTCAGTGATGGAAAGAAAGTCATCTTACATAATGAGGGAGAGACTGGAGAGTGTGGTTAGCACAATTAGCTATAACCTGATATTAATGAGGCCAAGGTGACAGGTTTGACACCTGTGTCTGTTCTCCTTAGTTTCTCTGCTGGGATCATTTACTCAGCATTATTACTGTTAGCCTGCTTTCTTAGGCAGTGATGCCTGCAGTCAGGAAGAAAGTGAATAAAAAAATAAACACGTATCAGTGATACAGGGGAAATTCAACTGAATGTGCATTTTTGCCAGTCAGTTGATTCTTCGCGTTGGGAACATGACATTTTATTGTAGCTGTCAACCAAGTTCAAACCACCTAGCACATGTGACCATTCCTAATCATGCTTCTTCCAGTGCCTAAAATTGACATCTGAGAAACTGAGAATGTTTATTTTTCTTTCCTGAAATGTTTTTAGCTGCCACCAGGTGGTACTAGGTAAGCACACCCAAATAGGAAAACAACAATTTCATTAAATACAGTTTGCCAAGAATTGCAAAACAATGTTTGCTTTAGTGTAATTTCTAGAAACATAAATAATGTGTAAGGGAACATATATATCACTCTTTTTTTTGCTTTTTCAAACAATGTTTGGTTTTATCTGAAATTCAAATGTTGTCCATAGTTGGGAGAAGTTTTCATCTTCATGTGACTAAGACATCATTTTAGGGAAATTTTTGTTTTTCTTAATTGATCAAGAGGCTATCGGGACTCCAAGAAAAATTCTCACATTTTCTCTTTGAAAACTGACTTAACATATTGGCAGTAGATTTTTCTTCTCTGCTTACTTTTCCTCCCTATTCACAGCTACAAGCTTTTGCTTGTTTGTTTACTCATCTGTGAACTTGGAATCGAAATGCAAGCCTGGCAGGATTGATACTGTGAAAACATATTAAATCTCTGAGTACATAATAAAGGTAGCTAATTACTTTTGCCTTTGTAGATCTTCTCAACTTACAATGTATTGAAAAGAAGTTTAACCACACTTTCCACCCCCCCAATGACTGGTCTTATACCAACTAATAACTATGAGAATACTCCCCTGAAAGGGGAGGTTCTACTGACTGAGTTCATTTTGTCACTTTTCTTCACTGCTGTCTTCATTTCTGATACTTTTTTCATACTGTTACTTATTTGAAATTGAGCAATGCAAACCTGTAACAACGAAGTTCCCTCTTCTTGGTTACTAAGAAATAGCTTTTCCCCTTGTATTCAAAAGCATTCCTAACTCATCTCCAGGTGGGTAGCTGTGGGTCTCTTTGTTTTCCTGCTCATGTAGCCATTTTCCTCAATTCTATATCCTCAATATCCTTTTTGTGTTTATTTTTAAAAGAATCCTCTCTTTCCTTTCCCTTGGCCATTCTTTTACTCTTTTAATTTTCTGCTTCAGAATTTTATTATCTTGAAGATTTCAGCTAAATTGTCAGAGAAATCAAAGATTTTTCTGAGAAGCATATACTTGTCTCAGTCCAGAGCCCTGAACTGATACACAACTAGCAGAAACTATATATATTTTCCAAAAACAAAACCAAACCAAACCTCCTGCTATATTCAGAGAACCATTGCATTACAGAAGGGGGCTTTTACAGTCTCATTCTGGGGCGAGCAATAGTGGACTCAATGTAGAGGATGATAAGGGCAGGTAATACGATCACATAAGTTCTCCTGCAGTGCACATATCACCTTGTCAAGTATCTCTAAGTTAAATTTGTTCTAATGCCTATTGCTAAAACACTCAATATTTAAAAAGAATTTAGGTGGTAGTCATTATACCACTACTTTATGTACTTGAAAAAAATAATCTTTCTCACTTCCTGTCTTTCTCAACCTATTTTTTTAATAGTCCAACTTAATGAATTTTTGGGAAAAAGCAGGCATCAAACACCATATTTTATGGTAGCACAAGCTTTTTTTAAAATTCAAGACTCCATATGTTTGGCTTAAGGCAATGTAGATATTTTCTCATTTCACTTTCTTCTGAGCAATATGGCAGTAATTCATTTATTTTGCTACCCCTCTAAGGAATAGCTCAGATGAAACCAATAAAAATCCAAGTTATTATTCACAAGGGTGTATGGTCCATTTCTGACAGTCTCAGACAACAGCATGGCATTTTTTAAAATACATCTATTATTTGTATGCTTAACTTTCTTATACCAAACTGAACAAATATGAAATTCTATGGAAACTGGTCACATGTGACTGCAGGGTAGAATTCAAATGAATTCTCTTTTGACCAGGGTAATAAATATATCATCAGATTATTGATTTAAGAGTAAAGGCTCATTCAAGAGACTTGGGAAAATGGCAAAGGGGCATGATCTCCGAGGTGGGACCTGACCCTGGCCAAGGTGATTTCTGCCCAATTTATTGAAATCCACTTTTAAATATTCATACATTTCCTCTGCTAGGGATAGAGAAATCTGGATGAGAAATTTAATAGGATTTTGATTACTCAGAAGAACAGAGGAGAATCATTTTTCAGGAATAGATTGCCTGTAAGTCAGTCTTTACCTGCAGACTGATGGTGATGAGATGGGGCGCTTAGATTCTCCTTATTCATTTTCTAGCATTTCCTTCCTCCTGCAAGCTTTTAGTTCTGCATGTAGATCCTGCATTCTTTATGTTGGCTACCTCCTGATCATAGACTTTTACCATCCTAATAGCTTGAAACAAAATGATGGTACCTATAGAGCAGATTTCTGGTTGAAAAGATGGAGCTGATATTTTGTAGCCCAATAGCCTCAGAATTGAGACCTGGCTGTGAACTTTTCTGGCTTTGTACTTTGGAAACTTCATTCCATCTTCCTGACTTCATTTCTCTCATCTGTCAAATGGGTCTAATGATATCATCTGAAATGACATCAATTCCCAGCTTACAGGATTGATGTAACAATAAAGTGAGAAAACGCTTACAAATCATGTAGCAACTGGCAAACAATTCACACTTGAGAAATATTACTTCTCTAGGTAGTAATAGGAATGGCTTGTCATTGCTAATCATCTTGTTGGGTTTTATCTTCATCATAAGTTTTGATTGGTGACCACGTTGTTCAAAAAATATCCCCACGACAATTGCCTTGTAGTTGATTTTTTATAAAGGGAAGGAGCGGTTTTGTGTTGAAGCAAAGATAAACATCAGCAGGAGAAAAACAAATCTTCAAAGTAAAAACTTCCTAACTCACCAAATCCTGCTCTTACTCAAACCATTAAATCTACAACAGCAAGCACTCCAGGCCTGAAGTTGCAAACACTTACTTGAACCTGGTAAGACATTTTGTCACATGTTGCTTTCCCTGCATTGGCATGAAAAAGTGAAGAATAATAGATTTAACGTTTCTTAAGTTATTTTGTTTATAAAAAATATGACACTGTCTATAGAGAACCCCATTCCATAGTAAAGAAATACTGATGATTTTTGAAATTATGTTAAAAAGTTTCTGCCACATGTAACATTGTAATTTCCTACTCTCTCACGTATGTGTCTATCCATACATAGTACATAAATACATGAGCATGTATGCATATATTATTTTTGAATATCATCCTGCTTGGGCAAGATAACAGTCAATGAACTTTTTCTACCTAACATCATCATGGTAATGGATTAACTAGTGATGTTTCTATTTGTTTTAAGTCTTACTCATAAAGTAAATGGCAATCTCTAAGGGCAAGAGTTGGGCCTGTCCACTATTTTATCTCCAGATTTTAAAAAAAGTGGGACTTTGTAGACTCTCAAGAAAAGTTTACAGAGGCGAAACTGGTCATGTTAAGGAGGAAGCTTTCGACTTAGAAAGGCCTACAGTTGAATCTGAATATAACGCTAGACTCACACTTGGGAAGAGTAAGTTCCCTAATTTTTTTTCTTTGATAAGATAAGGAGAAAAACATATTATGCAGCTATTAAAAGAGTAAAAGAATAATGTGCATCAAACACAAGAGGTTGCATCTGATATAGGCCAAATATTTCATAAACATTTTCTATCAATATCTTTTTAAAATTATTTATTTATATATAAATTTCACATCTCTGTGATCTCTGGGATTCACTCCCCCTCACTGACTATTCCCACCCTATCCCACTCCCCCCCAAGTTGTGTACTTCAATTTGGTTGTTGGCTTGTTTTGACTTTCCTTCATGGATTTTTGTTTATCTTTCCCATGTCCCATATAGTAGTGAAACCATTTGGTTTCTGTCTTTTTCTTTTTGACTTGTTTCTGCTAATAATATCTTTATTGTTACAAAGTGAATATATAGAGTTAATTATTTAACATGACTATGAGCATAATGTTTAGGACTATTGAAGTTTTTCAAAAGATCATCTCTGCTACCTATTATGCAGCTTCATTCACACATTAGTTTGGAATTTACACTCAGCTTTTAAACTTTGAAGAAAGTACCTAATGATACCAAACACAATACCCATACAATGGAATGTTGCAGAGTCTATGTCTGTTTAATATTTTGCCCCTTTATTAAGAGTTTCAAGCACAATATAGACTATTGGTAGGGCAGTTTACGCCCATAAAATAAAGATGCTTCTCTTCAAAATGTGCAAAACCTACTTACAAAGTAAAAAAACAAGAGTTACTATTGTTTTAATGATAGGACTAACAATGATACTTTCTCCAACATGAGATTGTCATCTGAGGAACAGAGAGAAGCAAAAAAAAAAAAAAAACAACAAATACTTGTCACATAAAAAAAATATTCCATCTGAAATTCAATTAAGTCAACTCTTTCATTTTTCTATTTGGTTAATTTTATCACCACATAAAATAATCATGTTCATAGAAAGTATGTTTTTAGCAAGCATTACAGTTTATACAAATCTTTATTTTACTGTCAAGGACCAGTAATCATTAAATTCAAGGATTTCTTTTTCTTCTCATTTAAGTGTATTTCTTTTTGCATTTTATGTTCTTAGT
Organism: Uropsilus gracilis; assembly: GCA_004024945.1. Classification (NCBI taxonomy): domain Eukaryota; kingdom Metazoa; phylum Chordata; class Mammalia; order Eulipotyphla; family Talpidae; genus Uropsilus; species Uropsilus gracilis. Next base: position 104,558 of record PVHY01000021.1, read on the forward strand.
TATACCCAAGAAGATTCAAGACATATCCATATCCATCCATTATCTATCCATACCTTTAACTTTATAGTTCAAGTTCATTTCTATGGTTAAATGTGAAAGAAAACAAAAAGAATAAGATAATTTAGAAGGAAACATAAATTTTAATAATATGGAAAAAGAAAGTCAGAGAACATTTCAGTTTCTGTGTCAGGGTTAAGGACTTTCAACATTCCACACTTCTGAAACTTAATTTTGTTCACTTTGAAAATGCTCTTCTCCAAATTAGAGGCCAGGTGTGGGTTCTTGAATATTTCTCAGTACTTTTGATAGAGGTTAAGAAGGGAGAGTGGTTATAGGGCAAGGTACTATGCATGGTAGATTAGTGAATCTGCACACACACATTACTTATGTTCTGTCTGCTCTGAATTAGCTTTACAGCCCCAAGACCTGTCTGTAGTAATATGGGAGGCAGTTCTAGCCTCAGCACCCTGAGAGGGTGAGACCAGGTGTCCAAAAGGGCAATAAGGAGCTCAGGGAACTGGACATCACAGGCTGCTGACATCACTTAAGGTTACTGTACTGTCTGTTCAACTCACTAAATAAAACCAACTGGAAAGGAAATGTCAAGGCGTTTCTTTCAGGTGTGAACCTCTGTCTTCCAGGTTGCTGGCTGTCTGATTAAAGTGCACCTTAAAGATTCAATTCCTGTTTCTATTGGCATTTGGTGGTGACAAGATGGCCCAAACTCTGCTCTTCTGGTTATACTTTTAATGAGTCTATTACTATTGTTTCACAATAGTAAAAACAGCATCTTCCAAACTAACACAGATCTCCTACCCCATTCTTCAACCATGGAACACATGAAGTCTAATTTCCCTCATGTTGGGTGGTAATAAATCATGTGTGTGGGCAGGCCCAAGGACATAGGGCAACTGTTGACTTCAAGAGTTGCAACAGCATAGGAAAAAGAGACAGGGAGAATGGGAGGCTACTGCAATAAATCTCTATGGCGATTAACCACATACACCCTAGATTAGGGAGGGAATTTCAAATCAGAATCACCCAGACTCTCAGACACTCCTGGACTAAGGGAAGAAAAGGACTAACAAGACATTTCTGAACAGGTTCAAATAAGAAAAAACAAAACAAAACAAAACAAACAAACAAACAAACAAACAAACAAAAAACTTTAAGGATGGGAAACAAGAGGTAATCTTCAGCACCATGGCAGGAGTCTTCCAATCCGGAAGAGATGGATGAGAACAATTAGGGAGAAAAGGTGTATATTCTTGGAGGTACAACTCCATTTTGGTTTCCTTGTCCCTCCTTTGTTCTGCAGGCCTGGGAGTCCTACTTTATTTCTGTTCCTTTACTGCTCAATAAACGTTTCTTCACATCTCTTGTAAATAAATTTGCCTTTTCCACTTGCTTGCCTGAGTCAACAAGTTGTGCCACCAACCCATGATCTGGTGGCCAGGACTCAGCATTGCCACTGAAGTATGGGGTCAGTCCCTGGATGGGGAACTAGACCTGAAAACCCAAGTATCATGGTAACAACACTGGCCAGCATAATGGAGTGATGCCATCCTTCTTATCCAATACTGAACACAGTGCTGTGGTTCCTTGTTTCCTTTTAGAGGGGTTAGAGGCAGTGAGGAAAGCTCTCACTGTTCAGACCTGGGATCAGGTGCTTGAAATTTAATGATAAACCAGGAAAAATGATAGTAACCAAAAGAGAAAGGTTAGCAAACAGTTCTCAACCAATAGCCTAAACCCTACAGACTTAAAGTCAACCTGGGGGTATTGTGCCTATTTGCCATCCCTAAAAAAAAAAGGAAAAGAGCCCAGAAAAAAGAAACCTTTATGACTCAGAGAGATAAAAATCTATTTACATATTCTTCCACCTACCAAGTCACATACAAATTAAATGTGTAATTACATTTAGATGGTGCAGCTGCTCTGGTTACTCCTTCCTCACCACATTTATTTGTGAGTTTAAAGATTTCATAAGGAAACCTTGAAAGGAAAAAAAAAGTAAATATTTGGAAAAGAAGCTACAATTTGTCAGTAGTAATCCTTCCCTGGATAGGGAAAGAAAAGCAAATCCTAGTAGATCAGAGAATTGTGGCTTTCAAAAATAATAGTATTATACTGAAATTCAATCTGATAGTATCAATTTTTCCAAACAATCCTTCCATGCATTCAATTTCTCTGTCATTTATTACAGTAAGATGCAAAATGGTCCAAAAGAGAATTGTTTGCAGTAAGCACAAAAATTTCTGAGCAAAGATTGAATTTGATAGTTCATACAAATATGGGGGAACAAATAACACATCACTTATCTGGCATTCTGAGTCACCTCAATTGAGAGTTTTGTGTTTTTGATAGCAGAGGGGAAAAAAAGAAATCATGCTTATCAGGATGTTAGAATGGGTGACACAGCAGGCCTGATATTTTAAAGGAATAGAATCTACATTACTCGTAAATGAGCAACTGCATACAAGTTAACAATGGAAGGTGGACATAGATCTTCAAACATGTTTTCTACTACCAGGGGACCACAAAATGGGCATTGCCAAAGGCCAATATGTCTTACTGGTACCACACAAACATCAGATCTTTCTGAGCATGTCTGAACATGTCTCATGCTGAAAGGAGTGGTCACACTGTAACAACAAAATTCCAGTCCACTGGGAAACTGGAACCAGGAGTCAGCATTCAACATGGCCAGTGTTTTTCCCCCTCCAGCACAGTCACAGATAAGATGGATTTTTCCAGGGAGCAGTTTAGGCTATAAGCTGATGGATGAAAACTATTCATCTGGCATTGTTCATTCAAATAATCTTACTAAAGACACTGCAGGGAAAGCAATAATTTTGTTGCTGATTGACAGTTCCATTATAACATTCATTGACTGTGTGGATATATGTAGAGCCAAGAGTACCCAGTCTGGCACGTGGTGAATGGTTTACACAAGAGTACACACATGGTGAATGGTGTACCATTAGTTGTGTTGCTATCATGATTACTTTTCCTACTAGGAGATGAGCTTAACATAAGATTACACTTTATGCTTCCAAATAGAGATCTTTATTCATAGCTCTTAACAGTCTTCAGCCATTTCAAATGGTTTTATATTATCCTTAAGGGGATAAATTGATTTTGAAAGCCTTTCACTAGATTTATAACTTACAAGCAGTCATCCAATTGTATTCGGAGGGAAAAATATTATGATTAGGAGAGGAATTTAATGCAAAGCAGTCTACCAGCAGTAATGTCAGCATTTTTCTTACAGGTAAATAGTTTCTCAAAATGTTACAATGCTTTAATTCTATAATATCAATTTTAGGGCATCATTATTTAGTCTCAACCTCTCTCTTCTGAGGAAATCTCTGCGTTATATGTACAAACTAATTATAATTTATATCCTGGTTGTAGGAGTATTTTAAGCCAGTAAACTGTGCATTTTTTAAATTGAGGAAAGCATAACATGTGAACATAAAATAAGAGCAAAGAAGCTTACTGTTTTTATGTCCTGTTAAAGTGCATCTGAAAGTATAATATCCAGAGAAAAAAATGAATAAAGAACCCAATTGCATTCATTTTACTAATGAAAGCTCTCATTTTCAATTAATCACCAACCACTGCTATCTTAGTCTAGTCATGCTGTTTTAACAAAAGAACATAGAAGACTGGCATAAAAATCAGACATTTACTTCTCATAGTTTGTAAGTCTGACATTTCAAGACCAGATGGCATTATAGTTGGGTACTTGGTGAAGACACTTTTTCTACCTAGCTTCTCATTCTAGAGCTACTTTCAAAGATAAGGACCATCTCTGTTGTTCTTATAGAGACACTAATCCTACCATGGACAGCACCCTCCTGCTTTCACCTCCAATTATTACCATACTAGGGCTTCAGTATATAAACTGGGGAGGAGGGGGAGTCAAAAAATTCTGGTGTAACTCACCTGAATGCTAAGGATTAAATATATTTCCAGTCCTTCCAAATCTCTCTTACACAGACAAGGCACATTCATGGCATTTCCAAAGCCTCAAAAGTCTTAATTCATTTCACTATCCATTATACTAAGTTTAAAGCTCAAAGTTTCTCAATATATCTAAATTAGATATGGGTGAGGCTTGAGGCACAATAAATCTTAGGCAAGACTCATTTCCAGCTGTGAGCCTGTAAAATCAAACATGCTATGTGTTAACAAAATAAAATGATGGGGTATATGTTTATATATTTTCAACTGTAAAAATGATAAAATCTTCATACTTACAGCAAAAGGGATGCATTTAGAGGGTATCATGCTTAGAAAAATAAGTCAGAGAGAAAAGATAAATCCTAAGTAATTTCACTTATTTGTATACAGAGAAAACAAACGAATAATTTATGAAATTAAACAAACGTTTAGACTATAAAACCAATTGTTCCCACAAGGGATAGGGAAGGGGGCTGAGTGAACCAAATGCAAGATATTAGTTGCACAGTAAAGTAAAATAGGAATTAGATATGGGTGAACTTTAGTGGTGAACTTAATAAAATACATACACATTTATTTTTTAATGATACACACCTAAATGTTATAATGCCACATTACCATGATAATCACCTTTCTTAGAAATAAAATGATGATACAGACATAGGATCAAGATTTCCATTTCAAATTAGAGAAATAGGAAGAAGGAAGGGGTGATTGATCTCAAATAAGTCATAAACCGAGCAAGGCACACTCCATGAGATCTTAAAATACCAGAAAATAATTCCCTTGGTTCCATGCTTTACCTCCAGATTTGTTCCCTCCAAGGCTCAGAGGATGCTGCCCAACCACCCTCTCTCTGATGGGCCAGGATGGCTTCCTACTGGCTCTGAGTGACCTGACCCCTGGGCTTCCAATGAAACCCCAGAAGTGATTCTTAAAATGTCTAAGAATTGCCTCTAGGGTTCTTTTCCCCTTTTCTTGAAGGATTATACATATAGTAGCTTTCCTCTATTTGCTTTCATCTCCTTCTCCTTCAGTTCATATTGTCAATGTCCAGCCGGGGTGGTGATTTATTCTGTGAATCTCACCATAGGTTTGTCTTCCAAACAGTTAAATTCTGTGGCTCTCACCACTATTGTTTTCCAAACCAGCCTTCCTTCCTTCCTTCCTTCCTTCCTTCCTTCCTTCCTTCCTTCCTTCCTTCCTTCCTTCCTTCCTTCCTTCCTTCCTTCCCTCCACTTCTCCTTCCCTCCCTTCCTCTCTTCTTTCTCTTTCTTTTTGGTAATATGGACATACTAAAATATTTTCAAATCCTCAACTGCCATTTCCTTTTGGAAGACTATTTATCCTTACTTACATTCATGTCTCTCACTCATGTTTTACTGTAAGTCAGGAGGAATGAAGGATCTCCTATTACACTTTGTTAGGAAATCTCCCCAATCAAATATCCAATATGATCATTCCTCAGTTCTACTTTCCAAAGAATGTGGTGCCTGCTTCTTCATAAAGGTATTTCAGACTCATTTGCTCTAGAATTTTTAACATTATGATTTATTTATATTTTATTGATACTCTTACATTGCTGTTGGGAGTGCAAACTGGTCCAGCCACTAGTGAAGGCTGTGAGAGGGACCCTCAAGCTACTGAAAATTGAACTACCATTCAGACCAGCAATCCCACTACTGAGAATCTACCCAAAGGACACAAAAACACTAATTAAAAAAGACACATGTACCTGAACATTTATCACAGCACTAATAACAATTGCCAGGGTATGGAGATAATCCAAATATTCCCAAACAGATAAATGAATGAAAAAGATGTGTTATATCTACACAATGAAATGTTATTCATCAAAGAAGACAAATTTATGTCACTCACAGAAACATGGTTGGAGCAAGAAGGAATAATGTTAGTGAAAATAAACCAGAAAGAAAAAGAGAAATACAGGATGGTTAGATGTATATGAGAGATACAGGGAAAACAAACAAACAAATGGACAAGAATAATTTAAAACTGTCAACAGTACTGAAGTATAGAGCAAGAGATGGGGAAGAGAGTTAAATCAAGGAAGGGGCAGGGCACAAGTCATAAAGATAGTTCAAAGGTAACAAGGTGATGGGGGAACCCATCTTCTTGGAGAAGATAATGATGTAAAACATATATGTGTGTGTGATCAATAAAAAATTAATAAAACCTATCAATTTTTTATTAATTTACTTTTTTCTTATATTATTGTAGCCCATTTATTTTCCTGCCATCATATCACATGTGACCCATCACCATATCCTCTTGTGTTCATCCCTCTCCTGCTTTGCCCCTCCTCCCTCCCTCTCCTTTGCTATATGCTTCAATTTGATGGTAGTTAGGTAGTTTTGACTTTTTCTGGACTTTATGTTGACTTTCTATATTCACTCTACTTTAAGTGAGACCATTTGATATTTATCTTTTTCCTTCTCATTAATTTCAGTTAGCATAAACCCTTCCAGTTCCCCTTGCCACAAATGGCATGGATTTGCATTTTTGATTGCTGACTAATATTCCACAGTGTAAATTTACTCTGAAATGCTAATCCATTTGTCTATTTGGGGGTATTGTCTATTTGGGGTTGTTTCCATATCTGTTTTAGAGACATAGAGTAGTCAGTCCGGTATTCTCCTTTTTTGTCTGTGTTCTTTTATAAAAGTTGTTTTATTGTGAAATAATTACATTTACCATTTAAAATTTTTAAATGTATAATCCAGTGGCATAAATATGTTCACAATATGACATAACTATCACCAATATTTTCAAACATATTCACCATCCCCAATTACAAGTGTTTGTTCAGTAAGAAACAATCACCTCCCTTCCTCTCCCTACTTCCAGGCAACCTCTATTCTATGTCATGTCTATGAATTTACCTACTTTCTCTAGTTCACAAAACTGGAGCCACAGTATGTGCTCTTCTGTTCTTGCTTATTTCACTGAGCACAAAGTTTTTGAGCTGATCCTGGAGTCTCTAAAGTTCTTTTCTTTCTATGATTAATAGATAGTCAGACTAGGTATACCTCCTTTCTGATGAAGGCCACTTAGGTTTTGTCCATTTTTGCCTCTGTGAAGAATATGGCTGTGAATATTAGTGTACAAGTCTTTACCTGAGTCACTGCTGTCAGTTCATTTGGATCTCCATCTGGGAGTGGAATTGCTGGGTCATATAGTCAACATTCTGTAATACTTTACTATCTTTTTGGTGTCCGTTTGACTCCTTGTACAAATTTGCCTCCTTCTGTCTTATTTCTTTTTTTTTTTTAGCAAAAGATAAAATTTTATTACAGTAAAAAGTGTACAACATGAAACATCCTCTTAGCAAATTCGGCTTCTTTTCAAAATTATCTTCTTTTTCCCTCCTGCTCTTTCTATTTCTGAATGAAAGCTAACTATACCTTCTGTTGATTCATGATATTCACTGAACAAATGCACAGCATTTCATTGTTCACTGAAAGGCAGAGAAAAAGAAAATTCTTTATTTAAAGAAAATTTAAATGAATTTTTGCACTTTTTCTCCTTTTTCAACCATTGTCATTGATCTTAAATTGATAATATTTGACGGGTGATTTGTTCTCATGTTCTCAAATGATATGAACTAAATATCAGGCAAATATTTTTCTGTGAAATTCAGGGAAAAAAATAGACTTTGCTGACCATATGGTTTCTGTTTCAGTGACACAGCTCTGACACTATTTCATAATAGTGGGAACTGCTGCAGAAATGAATGGACACAGCTGGTCTAAGTAAAGCTTTAGTTACCAAACAGGTGGTTTGATTTGACCTTTGGACTATAGTTTGTAAACATCTTGGGAGAAGAAAATTAGCTTTAATTGTCAGTTTTTTGCCAAAGAAATAAATTTATTCAAGAAAAAATTTTATTAATAGTCACTCATGTATTTATTCAATAATTGCTCAGATGGTATTTGTATATATAGAAATATATATTTGTATATATATATGTATATTTGTATATATTTGTATATATATGTATATGTATACATATGCATATGTATATACACACAGATATAGGTGCTATATATGCAAATATGTACATATATAGATGTATGTGTATATATGTATACATATATATACACATGCATTTATATTTTTTTCTAGGGATACAGAGAGAGAGAGAAAAAGAGAGAGACAACATCCTTTCCCTTATGGTGTAAATAGGCAACAGAAACATATATCTAACCAATGTAAATTGAAATGTTATTACAAGAATATCAACTGAGAAAATGGAACCAACCATGTCTGTTAAGGGTTACTTGAGTTCACCCTGATTTGAGAAGGCCTCTCTGAGTAAGGAACATTTGAATCAAGATTTAAAATGTGTATAGTCCCATAAGGTTCTGTTGGGGCAAAGCCAAGCACACATAAAGGTCCTGAGACCGAGCCTTAAGGTTCATTTTCAATGAGGCAAGTGTGGCTCCACAATAGTAGGCACAAGAGAGGGAACTGGTGTAATCATAGAAGAATTCAGGTTACTTAGGGCCTGACAGCTCATGCTAATGAATGATCCAGTGGCAGGCAGGTATTGACTGCTGAAAGCAATACAGTGAACACATACATTTGGTTTCTGTGCTGTGCACATTTACCCTCAAAGGGAAAGAGGAAACAATCACAGACAGAACTATGACCAGGGTCAGCTTTACAAGGTGGCAGCCTGTTGAGTCATGCTCGGAAGACATTCAGCTTGACTTAATTCTTTGATGTTTAGAGAAACCAGGTTCCAAGGGGGAACCAAAACTAGCAAGAGACTATAGCTATCCTCTGAACTTTCTGGGTTCTTCCCCCTGTGTGTACAATTGCAGGATTACTCAAAATAACAAGGTTTATTTACAGATAAGGAGAAACTTTGAAGAGTCACTGAGACTGAGTGTCCAGTAATCTTATCGTAGTTACTGTCCCATTTATAAACCCTAAAAAGCTTCCAAGATGGCAATTCCTCACCACTACAGAGCTAAACAAACATTTTACGAAGAGGCACAGGTCTCAGATGGTGTCTTCTCACCACTCCAAAACAGAAGCTGGCATTTCACTCAAAGTACAATTTCCAGCAAGCTCAACTCCTTCCTTTCTGGGAGTCACACAGGTTCCAAGTTTTCATCTCATCTTCAGTAGTACACAGATTCCAAGTTTTCCAACATACACAGATTCCAAGTTTTTCAGCAACACAGATTCCAAGTTTTCTAGTAAGCTAGCCTTTCTTTTTTGAGGTCCAAATTCTAGTTTTCAAACTAAAGGCCTGTACTTGGCATTTCTCGTAACGTTTCCTCTTATCCTGGGTGGTATAATCACAGGCTACTGACCTTCTGTAGCCTGTAATCACTCTTAGGCCAAAGTCTATGATGACATGCCTCTCTACACTTTGTGTGTGTGTGTGTGTGTGTGTGTGTGTGTGTGTGGTGTATACCTCTGATGCCAGACTCCATCCACAGTGCTTCTTTCCTCACTTGGTCTCAAGGTATGTTTCATCTGGGCAATTTTGTCCCTACTGGCACATTTTCCTAACTATGCCACTCATCAGTCCCTGGTTTCAGTAGCCCTCTTTCAATTCTTAAATACTGTCTTAATATGGGAGCCTTTGTTTTCATTTCCACTGGGCCATGAATGTCATTTTGCTGGGCTAGGAACAGAAATGAGACTTAAGTCCAGGACAAGTCTCTCCATGATCCTTTGAAAGACAGAAGAGGTGGTGAGGAAAGATCACAAAACAGGCCAAGGATACTGTGTGTTGGTATGAGAGGAATGGGAGTGTGTGTGTTCTGTTGATGGAACAAGGAAAGAGATGTGGGAGAGATGAAGAGAACAGAAAGAGTAGCAGTAAAAACTATAAATTATTCTCACCAAGGCTGCCCTACAAAATGCCTGCAATTGAGTTTTTCATATTGTGTAAGCTATTTCTCACAATTGATTAGTTAATTGCTTGTTGTTTTAATTACTCACATTCTTTTAAAAGCCTTCTTTATGTGTCCCTGCTGAGCCAAATAGAAAGTAAAGATAGAACAGAAACATTTCAAATGGGCGTGCAAAATAAGCTAATGGACTTATTTGATGATTAGTGTGTTCCAATCTTGCTCATGGGTCTTGCTTAAGCTTAGGAAAATGTTTGACACCAAATAATCAAGAAAATGGGAAAATCACACATTTTCCTCTTGGAAAATGTGCTTGGGTAACTCGGGGATATGCAAATCCTTCTCTAATGTTCATTCTGAGTTTATCATATGTTGCAACTTAGCTATTTACTTTAAAAATCACAAGAGGAGAATGACAAAGTCATTACATTTTTTTAAAACATCTTCCTTAATAATCAATAAAGAAACTCTAACTCCTGAGCTTTTCAGTGCATTTCAAGAGAGCCTGAAATACAGCAGTTTGAGTGGTTATGTCTGGGCTATGCAGAAGCACAGAAAGAATCTGAAGAATGAAACTGCACTAGAGACAATTTGACAAATATTACTTCATCTAATGATTTCTAAAGAAAAAAAACAAAATCTTTAAAATTCCCTCCCTAACTCTACCTGTTTAGAATTGATAAGAATTTAACCTTAGCAACAAAGACAACTAATTTTAAAATTCCCTCCCTAACTCTACCTGTTCAGAATTGATAAGAATTTAACCTTAGCAACAAAGACAACTAATTACATTTTTCTTCTGAAATGATTATTCAAACTGTGCAATGAAAAAGGTGTCCATATCTCCTTCTGACATTTGTTTATAACCCTGTCTAATCTCTTAGTCTCTGCATGAAACTATGGCTTATTGCCTACCGACACAGCGCAGGGTAGGCACCTAATAAACATTCCAAAAATAAGTAGATGACAGAGTGACTTAATGAGCAAAGGAATGAATCTGTAGCTCCACCTCTAGTGATAAACAATCTCATTTTCTCCATAGATTCTGACCTTTGCATTGTTTCCTTACAATGCTAATTCCTCCATAGACCTGCCCATTTTTGAGGCCATATTTCAGAGCAATAAAAATATGCAGGGAACTGTTAACTGTCTTCTCCAGGCCTTGCTCACAAGAAATCCCCATGTCAAGGCCCACACTCTTCTTCTTGCCCTTCTGCAGAGATGTTCAAATAACAATAGTATATAAGTGGATTCTGAAGGCCAAGCATTGAAGGTGGAAGCACAGCCAACCATGGCTCCTGAGCTACTAGGAGGTGCAGCGCTCCCTACAACAATAAGGGGTGAAGGGAGTCAAGAGTAAACAGTTATCTTGTTAGCACACTGTTATTTCATGGGTGTTTTGTTACAGGAGTCAGATTTTTTCCTTTGACAAATTTATATCATGCATCTAAAACTCCCTCCCACCAAAGACTTGACCCACCATGGTTCTGATTTCTGACAGTGCCCAGTTAATTTCCACTTAGCCTTTAGATCTCAGCAAAAGTGCTACTTCTTTTCTTCTACCCTGCTGAGGTCACATCACCTCTATAGTTTCCTTGGCATTGTATGCTTTTCTTCTGAGCACTTATCCAGGGAATATTCATTACCAAAGATGTCCCTTTCCAAGGTCATTGACATGGTACAGACTTCAAAGCAGCTTCAGGTACTCTAAGAATCACCAGGAGGCCAGTGTTGAAGTGCAGGAACAGATAAGTTCCCTGCCCCCCAGGAGGAGATAACTGAGAAAGGCAACTGTGTAGGTGAGATATGTGGTGATCAATTCAAGTATTACCACAAATAAAGTTTCATTTATGTCAGCATTCTTCCAAAGCCTTGGAAAATTAACGCTACACATATCTGCTGAAGGAAACACTGACTGACAACATAGCCATCCATCAAAAAACTGTGCATCATTTCACAGAAGTCTTGGGACCCAGGTTAATTTGTACACCTCAGCAGCTCTGGCACAACACTTTAATCTGAGCAGACTCTTGCAATAAAGGTCCATATTGACCAGCAGTATGTGTAGGAAACAGAGACATTGATATAATTGGGAACATTAACTGTCATTCAAAAAGCCAGTAACCAGTAACAATTATTTTATTGTTTTATTTTGATTCTGTTAAATATAGTTGAGTATGGTTTTAGTTTTGGTTTATTCTGACAACAATTCGCTGTCTGCAAAATAAATTGAAAGGCTGTGTTTAGGGATCATTGCTGTCATTTTTTATTTAGTTTTGCTTTTTAATTTTTTAAATTTATTTCTAAATTCTTGTAATTCTTACATAAGTAAATAAGGTAAATGGTTACTGGCATGCCTTCCCTCCTCAACCCTTCACCCCCTTGTGTTCACTCAAGTCTCCACTCTCATTGTTCTTTTTTGGTTTATGTTGGGTTCATTGGTCCTTTGGTCTCTTTTTCTGTGGCTGTGTCCATTTGTTGGATAAGGGACTGTGTTCCAGGGTCATGGCATAATGTGCTTGATGGTTTGCAGTCCTTAGATTTGTATTGGGTACCCAGTCCATGTTCATTTGGGGTCTATCAGTGTCTTCTAGTTGCTGGCTCCAGTACGATCTCCTTGCTGTCGTTTTTTATAACACAACTTCCTTCACTTTTATTTCAGTTGCAAAGAGTCAAGTTGCAAGCTTTCTGAAGAATAAATGTTGTTCCTGCCACATGGCCCAGCAAATCCACTTCTAGGTATCTATCTGAAGAACACATAACACTAATTCTATGGGAAACTTGTACTCTCATATTCATTAAAGTACTATTTACATATAGTCAAATTATAGAAACAACCTAAATGTTCAGAGAGATCAATGAATCAAGAAGATGCAGTGCATCTACATGCATCTACATATAATATACATATACACATATATGGAATGCTATGCAGCCATCAAAATGGAACTGGAAGGGTTTATGCTAAGATAAATAGAATGGAAAAGACCAATACTAGATGGTGTGATTTACATGTGGAATATAGAGAAAACAAACAAAATATCCAATAAAGTCAAAATAAACACCTAATCCTTGAAAGTTGACTGTGGAACTAGGGCAACCACAATGTGTGGGGGGTGATAGCTTGAAAATGGGTGGGAACACAATGGACTATAGTGGTAGATAAGGTTGGTATTGGGTGCACTATGGCAAAACACCTGAATAGAAGGATCCTATATGTCTAAAATACAAGGAAAAATATAAACCAACACTATCTCAATTAGAAGATAAAAGAATGACAGCTGTGACTTTTTTTGCCTTGGTAAATTATCATTTCTGAGTGTGTTGAGTCCTCACAGGGCCCATCTGGGGACTCTGTCTCTGAAGCACAGGAAAATGCCTACTAACACAGTTCTCACTATACTGAAGATAAGCATCAGGCTTACTGCAAGGTAGCAAAGTCAGTAACCAGCTTGTGGACCTCCTCACTTTCCCAGGCCCCCTTCATGATTTTCATACTTTGTTTTCACAATCTCTTCATCTTGCTTTCTGATTTCAAGTACTTCACTCTGAAGTTAGAGATTTCCTAAAGAATTTTACATTACACTAAATTGAGTGTACTAACATAAATATATCATTAAAAATTCTCTGCTGGTGAAGCAAAAGTCATCATTAATACATCTGTGAATCTGGTTTTTCTTCACTGCGGCACAGCAGTATGCTTTCTTGGCATGGAGGGCAGTTGTACTTCTTGTTCAAGAAATATGTGTTTTCTATTCATAGCTCTCATGTGAGATTTTCAATAGAGTACTAAACCATTTCTTAGCCATATGGTCCAACAGGGGAAAAGTTCTCTACCAACTATGTTTTCCTGGAAGTACCAGGTATGTTTAAATTTATTTTACACCATGGAGATACCCAGTCATGGCCAGTCTTTCATATTTACATGGTTATCTTTGAGTTCTCTCAGAAGCCTGATCTTACTGGACGTGCAGTAGGGGTCTGTGCTTGGATGTTTTAGACATCGATTTAAATGTCTCTGGTCTCTTGAAATTCCTAATAACACTCAAGGAGGGGGGTCATTTTATGCTGGGTCCTAGCTCAGTGCAAGTACTTATGCAAAGATGCAGGTCCAAATTTTATACCATGCTCATTATTTAGGAAAATAACATGTAGTTTAAATTCATCATTAATTGTATCATATAGGTAGAAAACACAAAATCACATACATTGTGTGTCTATCTGCATTCATTTTTTATATAAACATGCACACACACATACACACACATTTGTCACCACCACCCACTTACAACATTCTGACTTTTTAAACCCAGTATATATGTCCCTCCTATCTCTAGTTATTGTAGTTACCGTCTCTGCCTGATATGACCACTTCTGACATATCACCAAATATAAATTTTGCTGGTTTTTAAATTTCATGTGAGATCATACAAAATGAATTTTAATGTGCTTGTTTTTTTAAAAATTCTTCCATGAGTATCTGTGAGCTACATTAGCAGCGGTGCTTTGTTTCTCATTGATGGGAAACAAATGAGAATGACCTGACTCATCACAACTCATTCACTCCACTAGGGGGGCCTCTGGGTTGCCTCCAATATTTGATTACTCTGAACAGTTTTTATGAGCATCCTTTCCCAGGTCTTCAGTGTATATGTACAGATTTCTTTTGAGTAATTTTCTGGCTCAGATTATCTACTTCTGTCTCACCTTTGAGTGTCCACAGCAAGAACTTTTTGTAGTGCTATATCCATGTCTTCATCACTAAAAACTTATTTTGATTCCAACACCTAGTATTGGATTGATTTATATTACCTAACTCTTTTAAATCTCACAACTCTTTAGGGTGGAAACATTTCTCAGTTTTCAAAGATCTTTTTCCATGTTGAAGTTTAGAAAATTTTTAAAACTAGACAAGATCTTACTGAGTCAAATTCTGAGTTGACTTTCTATTGAAAACAAACAAACAAACAAACAAAAAAACCCTAGAGGTATTGATTGAACATATTTATTAAACAATAACCACAAATACTATGGTGGAAAATTATGGGTGGCCTGGTGTTTGGTGTAAAGAGGCATGAATCTATACCTCTAAGACATGCACAGTGTTGTACTGTATGCTATATCTCAATAAAAGAAAAAATAGTCAAATGCCAAAAAAATCGTGAAAAAATGTCATTAAAAGGTCCAGCATATGGGAAAATTGCACTAAGACATGTGAAAAAATGGACGAGGACAACTCCCTCACACCATGTAAAAATCAATTCAAAATGGATAAAAGATATCAGACCTGAAACCATACGATACATAGAGGAAAACTTGGGCAAAACCCTCCATGAATTACAATTCAGAAATTCCTTTCTGTAAACATCTACAGATGGCAAAAAGATGAAGGAAAACATAAACAGATGGGACTACATCAAACTAAAGAGCGTCTGTACAGCAAGAGAGACAACAGAAAAAACAAAAAAAGCCCAACAGAATGGGAAAAATTTTTGCTCTCCACAAGAGCGATAAGGGTTTAATAATGAAGATCCACAAGGAACTCACAGAAGTAAACAAAAGCAAAACAAGAAGCCCAATTTGGAGCTCTTCTCCAAAGAGGAAATACAAATGGCCAACAGGCATATGAAAAATTGCTCAATGTCACTAGCAGTAAGGGAAATGCAAATCTAAACCACAATGAAAATACCACCTTACACCAGTAAGAATGGCCCACATCCAAAGAATAGGCAACAACAAGTGCTGGTATGGACGTGGAAAGAAAGGAACACTTTTACACTGCTGGTGGGAATGTAAACTGGTCCAACCACCATGGAAAGCTGTGTGGAGGACCCTCAAATTAATGAAAATGGAACTACCATTTGACCCAGTAATTGCTCTCTTGGGAATCTACCCAAAAGAAACCTCAATGTGGGTATAAAGGGACACCTGTGCTTGGATGTTTGCTGTAGCATTATATATAATTGCAAGGACTTGGAAGCAACCTAAATGCCTCAACCAGATGACTGGATGAAAAAGATGTGGTATATATACACAGTGGAATACTACTCATCAATTAAAAATGACAAATATGATGATTTTATAACATGGATGTACTTAGAAGAAATCATATTAGCAGAAACAAGTCAAAAAGAAAAGACAGAAACCAAATGGTTTCACTAATATATGGGATATAGAAAAACAAATAAACAAAAGCCACAAGGAAAAGTCAAAATAATTAACCACCAAACTAAAGCACACAACTTAGGGAAGGGGGGGAAGAAGGGGGAACAGTGGGGATGGTGGGAGTAAGGATGAATCCCTAGGATTACCAAGATGTGAAATTTATATATAAATAAATTTTAAAAAAAGATCCAGCATAGCACAGATTCAAATGCCACATAGTAGATATTTAGCACATAAATTGAATGGTCACCCCCCAGCAGTGAAACTCAAACACCTATATATGCGCAATCTCTATTTTTCTGAACATTTTCCTTTAAGTTCCTTAATATTTGCACTTCTCATAATATCTCCACTTTGAATTTAATTAGAAATACCATTTCAAGAGCACAAATACTCCTGACCCTCACTAGTAAGTAAAGCAAATGTAAATATATTGTCTCAAATCTTAAGAGTGAAGATTCACAAGGCTAGGCACGTTGGCTCGTGCCTGTAAGCTTCAGCCTATGAAGCAGCCAGGGCTAGGGATCGTGGTTCGAGTCCCACCCGGGGTCTGTAGCAAGACCTAGTTCCAAGAAACAGCTGGCCGTGGTGGTGCACACCTGTAATCCCAGCTACCTGGGAAGCTGAGACTGGGGATTGTTTGAGTCTGTGGTACCCCAGGCAATGAGAGCCTGCAGTTCCATGGGCAAAAATAGCAAGACCTAGTCTCAAAAAAAAAAAAAAAAAATAGAGTGAAGATTCACAACTTAAACACTTCATTAAAGGAGTCAAGATATTCTTGCAAGACAATTTAAAAGGAAATATTAGCAGCCATTATGTATATATTACACATATATGTATGTACTAAGGATCCAGATAAATTTATTAAGTCAGAAGTACAGTGCAGCATAGATATTGGGCATTGCAGTGTGAAACTCTCTAATCATATTATTGTCACTTCTTAAAATACCTCCATTTGGTATGTTTTTTCACCTGCCCCCAGAGTCTTCCCCCATGTGGTTAACATCATCAGAGGGTGTTTGCCACTGAGAATTTTAATGTAAAGAACCACTGCTACTGTCAGTACTCCTGTTTTCACTATGGAAACACAGAAATAGTACTTTCTTTGAAGAACAAAGGCAAGAATCGGAATATGATTAGGGGATATAAGAAGGTTTCCATATGTGGGGTAATTATTATCAAGTGTACTCAGTCCTGATACTTAGCACCTTCACGACAATTTTCACAAAATTGAATCTGCCACACATCTCTGAATTAGGTGGTACACCATGCTCACTGTGTAAGGAGGAAACTGAATCAAATGGTTAGGTGTCTTATTCAAGACTACTAGGGGAACGAATTGTTGAGAGGAAATAGACTGGATCCTTCTCATTTCTAAAATGCTCATTCAGCTTACTTCTTTCCTATTAAAGTTTTATTAAGTAACATCAAATTTTACTAGTGAATTTATTTGAGGAGGTACTGGAAACTGATGATGCCTATATAACAATTTTTGTGTCAGCTTCAACAAGCCCTCTGTTCTAGCAATACCCTTCATTGCCTGTTAGGTGATTCAGCAAAGGCAGTGCTAGGGAGTGAGGTTAACATAAATCTTTTAATTGCTGCAGTCTCAAGGTGGACATGGTTTGAAACATTCATTTTGAGAGGACAACAAATGAAAGATAATGAAAGAAAAAGATGCACAAAGCGGGACTAAATGTCAGGGAAGAGTTCTGAAGTCGTGTCTGCCGCAATCCTAAGTGCTCATACATTTTCATTAATTACACAGTTGCACAACACTGCCCATTTATTATAGTTCTTAAAAAAATAACAAAATGTACTTTATTTGTATTAGGAAATTAGGCAAAGCAGCATCCTCAAAACATCAAAACAGATTCATTTAGATATTGCCTTCTGATTAACCTTAACCATTCTGAGGTCAATATTGCCCACATGATTTAAGGTCTTTTCAATGCTGTAAGATCTATTTTATTCCTTATTTTATATACACCTATACAGCTATAAAATCACTACTTTTATAGAATGCCTATTGAGTGGGTAAATAATCCCAGTGCATTTTCTTCACTCTCCACTCTATTCTAAGTTATGGAAAATGTTTAACCTCATTTTCAAGACATGCTTCTGAGAGATGAGATCATTTGCACAAGGTCCCAGATGTAAGCATTGACAAGTCCAGACCTAGTACTGAGTCTGTTTCACTCTGACCATCCTCTTCCCATAACTGTGGAAGCTCCTGGAGACCTGAACGGCTCTCTTCTCACACCTAGTCCAGCCCCATACAGCAAGGATCCTTGCAGGCAGGTATATAGCTGCTCCAGATCATAAGTTCAAGTGTGGTTCACACCCTCCACCAACAACCAGTGCTTAGTGACTCTTCAAGTGTAGAATAGAATCTTCCTTTGTGCTGTTCACCATTTGGAAATGGGCTCTGAAAAGTGGCTCATGTGCTCCTTGGGAGCAGGTTTAGGCCAGTTAGCTAGAAGGTTCTGGGATCCTGGCTACTGAGAGTGTAGATCTGAAGACAGAACAATAATACTTTGTTTTGAGCAGGTCTCCTTAGTCCCATGGGGAGGGGTGTGCTAGAAGAGACTCTAGTACCCTTTTCAAGTGGGTACCCATGGGTCTTCAGAAGGTGTTTGTTGGCTGAATGACAGAAAAGAACATTGCAATTAAAGGGATCTTTACTGGAATCAAAGTAAAGATCCATAATATTTTTATTTTATCCCTTGGAATTGCTAATTATTCACCACCTACAAGACAATTTCAGCTACCCCTTTGATTCCAACTGAGACTATCCAAGTTGCCATGCCTCATTAAGGATGTTGTGATTTCTTTCTGCCTGAGTAGACTCACATCTCCAGCTTGCCAAACCTGTATGCAAGCCCTGGAACTACTGCATCTGAAAGGCAGGAAACTGCCCTGTTCACACCCCTGCTGACTCCCACTCTGTGGGGATCAGGCAAAGTAATCATGCACTCTTCTCAGACTCTTATGTCAGGTATTCCACCCATGAGGCATATATTTCTTCTGAATTTCTGAAAGCATTTTTCCTCTATTTTAATGATACAGTGATATGAAGGCAGCAAGAAATGAGAGGCAGTGGATTGATTTAAATTTACTAATTAGATATATTTCAGTTTTCCCTTTCAGGTAAGTAAAATTATACAAAGTTTATGTCCTTGCAAGGTTTGGTTCTTTTCCTATTTTCTATTTCAATATGGCATGTTGGTGGACAAAAGTAGCATTTTCTTCATGAATTAAGTGAGAGCACACTTATTTTGTGGCCATTCCTGGGTTGGTTTCATTGTGGAACTCTTGAAGTTTTCTAGCTGGTGCTGGTTAATAGGTCTGGGTAGGAAATCCTTTAGATTTTGACTAGCATCACCATCTTGGGCTATGTTTTGTATCTCCCCCACTCTTCCCATTTTTAAAATATTACTATGTTTTTAAGATTGGCTTAATTTCAATGGAATAAAAAAAAACACAAACACATTAATTCTGAAGACCCAGACCCCTCCCAGATTTCCTGTTCCTCCATTGCTATGTTCTTTGCTTCCTGTAGACTTTGTTTCTCTCTCTGAAAGCACAGACTTTGCTCTTTCTTTAGCCTGGATTTCAGGCTCACAATTTAGTCTTTTTTTTTCGGGGGGGGGGGATGGTATGTATAACTAAAAGGTCTCTGTAGATTCTAAAACTTGCAGAATGGCATAGTAGAAATAATGTGGGGTGGAGAGTCAGGTGACTCAGCTCTGAGGCCAGGCTCTGCTAATGGCTGGTTTCAGATCCCAAATATGTCAAATGACTAGACAATTTTGACTGTCCTCAGAGTTCCAATAATCCATGAAATTAAGATGTCAAGTATTAAAAATTTTTTACAACTCAACTTTGGAGTCAGGAAATGAAAACTGATCTTTTAAATTTCAAGATTTGACATGTGATAAAATACATATACATAGAAGGAAAAACTGGATGTAGGAGATGCTTCACTTAAAATGAACAATATTCTCAGAAAGGAAAACATTGGATGGGTTACATACCATTTGTTTAATAAACGTTTGTTGAATTCCTCTTGGAGGTATAGGATTAGTCTATATGTAGTTGTCATAAATAGCAATGAGTAAATTGGGAATCTTTTATCCTTTATCTCAAAAGGATTACCATTCAGCAAATGGAGATAGATTCAAGGTAGCTATCCCAAGCAGGATTTCTATAATTGCTATCAAAAACAGCTATTTTCAAAAGTTCCTTTGGGATGGAAATTTAGTGAAAGACTTCAGTGTGGATTAGTGGAGACTTGAACCTTGAACGAGAAATTGATGGTGACCCTCAAGGATGCAAGAGAGGCTATTACTGTAGATGATTAGTAGATCAAACCATATTGCTTAACACTGAGTATAATTCCATATATTCTTTTTATGTCTTAATTGGTGACCATGCATGTGCATCTTTCCTCAGGCTATGCTTCAGTATCTAAATGTGCCTATGTTTTATAAGTACTTTACTTGTGTTCTGTTTGTTCTGTTCTCTCTCTTTTTTTTTTTACAAACAATATAGAAAGTCATAAGGAGGCTTGAAAAAAATATCATAGGGTTATCTACTTCAGGAGCTTCTGGTCTAGTTGGAAGTCACAATAAAGATACTATCACCGGACTGGGTTATATCAGATGTGGTGTGTGTATGTGTCCATTAAGCTATCTCAACTGTGTAAACTGCCACTGTGATTAGATCCACTTCCCAGATGAGGAGTCTAAGGCTTAAAAAGGCTCAGGAACTTACCTTGGAGTATGGCACGTATGTGGTGGGACTGGGACTCAGAAGTACACTTAACAAACTATAACATCCTAATATAACATTGCCATGGGCTTTACAAATAGTAACTGCTTTGTTTATTCTTCTTAACAATTACCTGAGTAGAGAGGCGTATTAACTCCAATTTATAGAGGAGAATGAGGGACACAGACTCAGTGGCTTGCTTACTTTATAACCACACAAAGCTGGCACTGAAGTCTGGTGGTGCAGCTTCCAACTCTTGCTGGGAACAACTGTGGGGTTGCTTCTGTCATCCAGGAAGACTTGACTTCTAAGCCCTTATGATGACTGACCACTGCACTTAACAGTCTCTTCTCTTCTGAAGACAAACAACTGCCAGGTAATTTCAAGGCTACCAGATGGCTAATTCAGCTGTCCATATGTCACCCATTTGTATTCACCCCATCTGCCTCCTAAGCTTCCCCACACCTGACTTCCCATCACTGACCTGCACGTTGCTACACTTTTCTGGTGGCTTTAATTAAATGTTAGCATTCCTTTGCCCTTTTACATTGTTAAGGATAACCTTTGCTTCCTGTGGTGTCCAGATAAGCTTCACTCCATGACAGGTACCAACGAGGTTCATCTTGATATAAAGTAAAGAATGGGGACTCTTTGATCTAGTCCACTGACATTATTTTAAAATGCCAGTATAAACATTTGTTTTATACTTACTTCTTCACCATAATGAAAGGATAATAAATTATTTCTGGGTACTGCTGGAGCTAAAAGGTTCACATCCAAATTAGTCACACTAAGTGGCTGTTACCCTTTCTAAGACTATGCAGTGAGGTCTCTGCTTCAAATAGTTGGGGTTGCATCATGGACAGGAGTCCTAACTGTGATTAAGAGTTCCACAATTCACTGCTTTGGGGGGTGTTATCACTGGGTTTTCTACCTATTTACTCACCCTCTCCACATCTACCAGGAACGGAGCAGGATTTTGCCTAGTAGGAGGAATGCTGGCCTGATGATGAGGTCTCCATTCAGTTCTCATTTTTGCCACAGCTGTGTCATATGACCTTGAACACTTCTCTTATTTTTTCTCCTTGACTTTTTTGTTTTAAGGATTATACTGTGTTAACGTATCATTATTCAGCCATAATTGACACTTAACACACATTATCTCATTTACTCTACAGAATGAATCTAGGAGATTTTTAAAATTTACCTTTACAGAAAACTGATCCTTGGAGAGGTTTAGCTTTTTGCTCAAGTTCACAAGACAGCTGGTTTGCTGGAGCCAAGATGCATACCCAGGGCCTTCCAGTTAGAAATCTTGTCATATTCCCCCGCTGTTGCTCTTATACTTGTGTAACTTTGCTCATTGTCCCTTTAGACTAATTGCATTTTGGTGCTGCTAATTCATCCCATCTATCTTTGCAAAAGGCCAGATGCGCAAGGTGTGGGCTCATTCATTGCAAGCTGGAATCTTTTTCCCGAAAAATACCTCTTTTTCCTGAGACTCTGGATATCATACATATTCCTGGTTGGTCAGGTAGTCACTGTCTGTGTCAAAAAGGTTTCTGAATTTTACAGAAAATAGAGAATTCTCTATGTTTCCTTACTGAGGGACTAGGAGAAATATGATGATTTTATATTATCTGAGCTGACATATTAGTGTATAAGGCTATTCAAAAATAAAAACAATGAAAAAATAAAATAAGAGATAAAGATAAACCAGGAAAGGAAGTGACAACAGGTGAGATTAACCTTAGAATATGTTTTACAACAAATAAAAAATATATAGAGAAAGAGACTATAGGAATACAATGTTTCAAACTGTAAATACTATTTATCTACATCTTTTTCAGATGTATTATCTATGTAAGTGGAGGGATTACTTGACTTGTCATTTCTTTTTTTAAAACTTTGTTAACTTTCTCATAATCAATATGAATTATCTGTGTACGAAAAATAAATGAAAAGATACATGGATACAAGCCTATAACAAGCAACCCACAAATCACTAAGCAACCTTAGATGAGCTAAGATCCCAGGCAACAAATCTTTGTAGCAAATTTCTAGAGGAGACTAACTCCCAAGACTTGGTGGCATCAAAAATATATGTCCCTTTGTAACCATCTCTGGTATCATCCATTATCTTCAGCTTTATTCTATAGCAAATCATCTCTGTGACATTTACCTAAAATAAACCTCTTAAGTAGCTCTATGAAAAGTTCTTCAGAGGAAGAGCCTATTTTAATCAGTTAATTCTTTCCATTTAAAAAAAAATAATATTTACTATCAACTTAAATGGATCAATTAAAATTATGAAATTTATGAAAGGCATTCTCATTAGTTATTCATACTTTTTCTCCATTCTGTATGTTTAGACCTCTTCCGTGCATTGCTTTATAATTATATCATAACTATATTTAACTGCTTCCTTCTTTTTTGAAGGAAACTTGCAAACCTTGTCACGAAGGAAACTTGCAAACCTTGTCACACTTGCAAAGCTACCACACCTTCTTCATAGGATATATTAGGTATGTCTATAAAATTTTTGAGTAAAATTATCCTATCCTCATTACCTATAACTGTTTTCCAAAATAGCTATCAAAATAACTCCTTCATAGTCTGTTTCTCCAGTTTTTATAACAAATCCTGCTTTCCTTGGATTTTATCTTACATCATTCTGATCGTTTTATTCTATGCTCAGGCATTTCTCAGTCTCTGATTTTATGTGTTGATTCTTATACTTTTTCTGGTTCACAATAGGTTTTATCCTTCTCTTTTGCTTATCTTCTTTCTAGTGGGATCTCTTCTTAAAGCCTATTACAATGATCATGCATACTGAAATCACTTTTAAAATTTTTTTTATTTGCAACTCAAATATTTACCACATTCTTTATATTAAATGTTATTTTGAAAACTATATATATATTCTAAAGTACATATCATTTGTACATATATATGTTTGTGTATATATGTGTACATACATATATACACACATACACATATCTCAGAGATCCCAGAGAATGAATTTGTCTGCCCCCATCTTTCTCTCTCTGTATGCTTTCCTCTATAGGGATATAACCTGTTGAAATTTAAGTAAGTACTTTGTATTCTTCCTTTATATAACTAGCAGTGTCTTCTAAATTAATGAGAATATAGTAGATATTTATAAAATTTTACTAACTTCATTTAGTTCATGACCATTAATTGAATTCAATCCTCCACCAAATAAATTAAATTCCAACATTTGTATATCAATAATTAAGGACAAAATGTCTTTAAATTAAAAAAAAGCTTGAATTTTTTCATCATTATTATATTTTTATCTGTAAATGGATCCTTGTTGATGCACATATGCTTAACTAGTTAAAACAAACTTCCTAGAGCAACAGGAAAAGCTAAAACCCAGCAGAAGACAAGAAATAATAAAAATTAAAAAGACATAAATAACCTAGAAACCAAAGAGACTATCAGAAGATCAACAAAACCAAGAGCTAGTTCTTTGAAATAATAAATAAAATTGATAAACCCCTTGCAAATCTCACAAAGAAAAGGAGAGAACATTCAAATAAACAGTATCACAAATGAAAGAGGAGAAATTACAACATACATAAAAGAAATCTAAAGGATAATCAGAGAGTACTATGAACATCTATATGGAAACAAATACAACAACCTGGATGAGATAGACAGATTCTTGGAAAAATTGAACAAAGTTGAACAAAGAAGAAATAGAGAACCTAAAATAAACGCATCATAAACAGCAAAATTGAAGCAGTCATCAAAACTCCCCCTAAAAACAAGTGCCCAGGAGCAGATGGCTTTATAAATGAATTCTACCAGACATTCAAAGATGGAATAATGTCTGCACTACTAAAACTTTTCCAAAAATTGAGAAAGAAGGTAAACTGCCAAACACATTGTATGAAGCAAATATCACACTCACACCAAAACCAAATAAGAACCTAATGAACATGGATGCAAAAATTTTAAATAAAATCCTGGCAAATCAAATCCAACAGTGCATAAAAAGCATTATTCACCATCACCAAATGGGATTTATCCCAGGGGTACAAGGATGGTTCAGAATCCAAAAATCAATGAACATAATCCATCACATCAACAAGAAGAAAAACAAAACCATTTGATCATATCAATAGATGAAGAGAAAGCATTCAACAAAATCTAGCACCCATTCATGATAAAAGCCCTTGAAAAATTGGAGATCAAAGGACCATACCTCAACATAATAAAAGTCATCTATGACAAACCTACAGCAAACATCATCTTAAATGGGGAAAAACTAAAATCATTCCAATTAAGTTCTGGAACCAGGCAAGGATGCACACTCTCTCCACTACTTTTTAACATTGTACTGGAAGCTTTAGCCATGGCAATCAGGCAAGAGAAATATATAAAAGGGACACAAGTAGGAAAAGAGGAACTGAAGCTATCATTATATGCAGATGGCATGATTTTATATATAGATAACCCCCAAAAATCTACAGAAAAACTTCTTGAAACAATAAACCATTCAGTAAGGTAAACCATTCAGTCAGTAATAAACCATTACAAAATCAACACACAGAAGTCAGTTGCATTCCTATACGCAAAAAGTCAAATAGAAGAAGATTAAAAAAAAATCCCATTTACTATCACCCCCCCACAAAACAACAACAACAACAACAAAACAAACAAACAAACAAACAAACAAACAAACAAAACAACTAAATACCTGGGACTAAACCTAACAAAACAAATGAAAGAAATATACAAAGAAAACTTTAAAATGTCGCTAAAAGAGATAGAAGAGGACATAAGGAAATGGAAAGACATTCCCTGCTCATGGATTAGAAGAATTAACATCATCAAAATGGTCATCCTATCAAAAGCAATCTACAGATTCAATGCAATTCCTATAAAATCCCAATGACATTTTTTAAAGAGATAGAACAAAAATTATTGAAATTCATATGGAATAAAAAAAGACCTCAAATATCAAAAAGCCTCCTGACTGAAAAAAAAAGAGAAAATGGAGGTATTACTATCCCAGACTTCAAATTATACTACAAAGCCATAGTAACTAAAACAGCTAGATACTGGTACCACAACAGACAATCAGAAAAATGGAACAGAATTTAGTGCTCTGAAATAAAACCACATATATATAATCTTCTAATCTTTGACAAAGGAGTGAAAAACTTACAATGGAACAAGGATACCTCTTCAATAAATGATGCTGGGAAAACTGGATCAAGACATGCAAGAAAATGAACCAAGACATCCCCCTGCCAATGTGTACACAAACCAACTCAAGATGCATAAAAGACTTGGATGTAAGACCAGAAACCATAAAATACATAGAGAAAAACTTGGGCAAAACCTTCTATGAGTTACAATTCAGAAATCCATTTCTTGATACATTGATAAATAAAATAAATAAAATGAAAGAAAATATAAACAGGTGGGACTACATCAAACTAAAGAGCTTCTGTACAGCAAAAAAGAAAACAGACAAAACAAAAAGAATCCAACTGAGTGCGAGAAAATGTTTGCCCTACACAAAAGTGATAAGGGATTGATAACAAAGACCCATAAGAAACTCACACAACTTAGCAAAAACGAACTAGGAAGCCCAGTCAAAATATGGGAAGAGGAACTGAAAAGACACTTCACCAAAGAGGAAATACAAATGGCCAACAGGCACATGAAAAATGCTCAATGTCACTAGCAATCAGAAAAATGCAAATCAAAACCACAATGAGATACCACCTTACACCAGTAAGAATGGCCCATATCAAAAAACCAGGCAGCAACAAGTGCTGGTGGGGATGTGGAGAGAAAGGAACACTCTTACATTGCTGGTGGGAATGTAAACTGGTCCAGCCACTATGGAAAGCAGCATGGAGGACCCTCAAACTAATGAAAATGGAACTACCATTTGACCCAGCAATTGGTCTTTGGGAATCTACCCAAAGGAGACCTCAATGTGGGTACAAAGGGACACTTGTACTCAGATGTTCACTGCAGCACTATTTATAATTGCAAGGGCATGGAAGCAACGTAATGTCCCAAAACAGATGAATGGATGAAAAAGATGTGGTATATATACTTGATGGAATATTACTCATCAAGTAAAAATGACAAATATGATGATTTTATGATAACATGAATGTGCCTAGAAAAGAAATCATATTAACAGAAACAAGTCAGAAAGAAAAAGACAAAATCTAAATAGTTTCACTAATATATGGGACATAAAAAACACAAACAAAGGTCAGGAGGAAAAGTCAAACCAAGCTAAAACACAAACTGAAGTTCACAATTGGGGGGGGGAGGAGGGAATGATGAGGGAGGGGAGATCTCTGGGGATTACAAAGATGTAAAATAATTTTCTATATATATTATGTAATTAATGAAAAAAAAGCTTTTCCTCTAACAACTTCCTGTCAAATATTATTTAAAACCCTCAGTTATATTGTTTTAGGAGACAGACACAATGGTGATTTAATATGGAAAGATGCCTAAATAATGGGTCACAGGAGAGCTATTAATAAAGAAATGTATATTGCAGTGTGCTCAAAGACTCGTGAATAATGGAAAAATTATCTTAGCTAACTGTCCAGTAAAGACTGCTGACTCATTATGAATTGTTGCCTCTTTTCTCTTAATACTTTAAATATTTCTGAGTACTTTTGTTCATAGCTGTTGTTGCTATTAAACTGACAAATCTTACATGAAGTGGGTGTTATGCTTTTGGAATTTAGTATTCTGATCTTCACTCACTTGGTGAGATTTTGGTACCATCACAGTAGTCCACAGAATTAACATGCATATTAGACAAAGCTGAATGCAACTGGACACTGGATGTTTATTATTTGAATAGGTCAGGCATAGATGGGAAGTCACTATATAAATAAATATGAGATAATTTTTATTATCATTGTTCTTTAAACTAAAATAGTTTTAAGAAAGGCTTTTGCAGGAAGTGACTAGAGCTGGCCTTTATCTAATGATATAGGTGGAATTAGAAAAATCAGTTTGATCCAATATTGTATTTTATATTCATAAAAGGTATCTTTTCATATTCCTTCCAAGTATCTACCAAAGTGACTATAATTTTCAATTCTTTCACCATAAACCCATGAAAAGAGATACTATTTCCTCAAATTTTTTCCTAAAATGAGAATTAAACTAAATTTCCAATGGTATTCAGACTTAATAGAATACCAAAGAAGTTATGGATAGCGATTGCCAACATAGAATGAACAAAAATTTAATATACACTAGTGAAGAATTATCAAACTTGAGATAAAAGGAAAACTATTTATAGATTTTTAAGAACTTTTAAAAATTCACCAAATTTTATGCTTGAAAAATAAAGATGTGTAATCAGTGTTAAACAGAAGCAGAGTTCAGAGGCAGATGGAGAATAAGAGAAGTTGGATTTGAACTCCAGCCACATTATTATTATGTCAACTTTGGTTGGTCACATGATGCTTGAGCTTTCTGACTTTTAAAACAGGTCACTTCTGCTTATGGTGGTTCTTGCAGAATAGGAATGTGAAAATATTTTCCATCTAGGAAGTGATCTAGATGTGTAAGCTATTATTATCCTTGTATTTTTTGGTATATAAAATGTACATTTTTTCTTGTGTATATGAAATAATTACACTCTGACATTTCAGAGAGGAGAGCTGCTTACAGAAAAAAATATAGTAAATTATATTCAATGCTAACTGTGTATGAGTCATTGTACAGGCACAATTTGACTTAGGTGTTTGTTTTAAATCCAGTTCAAATGGCTGTCAAGGTCAGAGTATAAATAGCAGAGTTAACTTGATCCTACATTTTATCTGAATACTGCCCTCTTCTCTGCCTTCCAGTATTGGAAACCTCCTCTTCCACTGAAGGACTAACAAAAATGAGAACCCACTTTTGAGAGCTTCATGATTAGCCTTGGCTGCTACTCCTCCACAAGTACAGACGAAACTCCCATTTCAACAGTGCTAATGGTGGCCCTGCCTGTCAATTTGCCCAGTGAGGCTACTGCTGTTTTCCATAGACTAAATCCTCTTTGTGGCTACAGAAAAGAAAGCAAATGAGCAGTGATTATTGCAATATAAAGACTCAGTTCGAAGGCAGCATTTCATAGGAAAGGAGATAGTAGTATTTTCTAATACTTACTTCTGGGCTCACTTTACTACTTTACTTCTGGGCTCACTCATTGAATCTGTAAATAATATTTCCCTAGCTACACATTATTGGTCATTTTCCACAGAGGAGATTTGCATCCCAGGTGATTAGGTTACTTGTCTAGAACCTAGCTTGATTCCAAACCATCCTTTTTCCACAGTATTTCTTGTTTCTGTTACAATTGAATACAGAAAACAGGACAAGGCAATCCAAAGACAGATGTGATAATTGGGAGCTCTATCAGTCTCAAAGGGTGAAAACTGGTTGCTTGTGTAGTCCTGTCCTTTTCATGCTTAAGGCACACACATTTATATTGTACATAAATAAACACACAACATACTGAAGTATTCAAATTAACTAGAAAAAAATTCCTAAATATGCTTCTGAAGAGGACAAAAAAAAAATGGTTTCTCAGTGCTTTGACAAAGCTGAGCATTCTCACATATTATCCTAGGTAACATAAAATACCATTCTAGAATATTCTGTGAAGGCTAAAATTACATTCAAACGAGTGAAAATCCAGAACAAAGAATAAGATGAACTACTGTGGCTCTAACAGAGAATCTGAGGAAACTGGTTTGTTCACACTTGGATAAGCCATGTCTTTATAATGTGCTGTTGCCACACTTGTGACTTCCAACAACCTCTGCTTCCTTTCTTCCGTTCAACTCCCATGAGTCTCAAGTCCAGTCCCCTTTTCCCAAGACATCTTAATTTTTCCAGCTGAGATGGGCCTTTCTCGTCCTTGTTCTCACATGTCTACATAGGATGACTGACATGTCGTCAGGCCTTGTGTTTACAAAGACCTAGATTTAAAACAAGATCCTGCAACTTACATTGGGTGAACTAGATTTATTTTTTTCTTGTACTTCAGTTTTTCCATCTGTAAAATGGCAATATTGATGTCTATTTACTTTACAATCTTGAGGAGCAAATATATAAAACATTTGGTCCAATGCTGGTTGTTAGCAAGTACTTACATGGTGAGAACATAATACCTTCGAAATTTACCCCTCATACATGAATGTCTTGTTGCAAAATGTGGACTGTGTAATAAATGACTACTTGTTCATCTCCTTTACTCTGTTAACTTTCTAATGACCAAATTTTTGTTTCCAATAGAATAAAGATGTTTTTTTTAAATGATTATAGATGAGGTGTTTTCAATTATTTGATGATTGTGCTAAGTGCATGTCATTCAAATTTCCACTGATACAAGAAGTAAGGTGTAGTATATTATTCCCTAAGTGGAAGCTGAAAACTAAATTCTTATCATGTTTGTAAGCTTTCTTTTGTTAATTTAAAAGTTAATTGCCCTATATAGCATTTGATATAGTTATGCATATGAACTCAACCTTAAAAAATAAAAGACACCAGCCCCTGTTTCTACAGTCTATATGTGCTGCTTCCATCAGATTTTATCATCATCATCATCATCATCTTCATCATCATCATCATAACCATCATCATCATCATCATGAGGCTGAATTCTGGGACTGAAGGAGGAAGTGATTCTTTTACATGTGTTTTCAATGCCCCAAAACAAAATTTTAGCAAATGTCCTTAGCAAACTTTTTGAAGATTCATAGTTTATATGTGGCAACTTTCCATTAGGAGTCCCCAAAGCACTGGCATTCAAATTTCAGGGAGAAGAATGTGCACTGATACCTCTGCAGCATGAACACTACAGTATCTACAGAATAGTGCTCAATCCTACAGGTACATACTGACAGTCAATTTATCTAATTGCTCATACTCACAAATTAGCTGGAGTGATAACAGAATGTGCTATCTTTACTCTGAGGTGATTTCAGAAGTCTTCAGGGAAACCTATTGATCATTTCAAGGATGAGCTGGAAACAATGGAACACTGAGTAGTTTAATGGAGCTGATTCATAAAGCAAGGCTTCGAAAGGCTATTTACTCTCTCGGCATACTTTCTTATTACAGTTAAAGAATATACTGCAGTTGGCGAGTTGTGCAGCTTTGTGCTCACAAAAATGTGAGCCTTTTTCATGTGAACTTAATATAAGTTCCATAGCCAGCATTATACATTTCCTTGAGATTTAACTGAAAGACACGTTCACTGAATTAATCAAATGAGTGTTCTTTTCTTAGTAACATGGTCTTCTCCTTTAGCTGTGAAGCTCAGTGCACGCTTCGCTTCCTCAAAATGTCTTCCTGGGTTTCTCACACAGGCAAGGGCTTCTCCCTGTTCTACTGGCATCACTTGTAGGTCAGGGGTGTTAGTCAATTTCTTCATGACCTTCATCCCCCTCTAATTCTAGAGGACCAAGACCAATGGCCTGGCATATATCATGGCTTTCTAACAAGAAGATGGAAAAAGAGGATATTCTCTTCTTGAGAAAGTAGCGACTTAGTAGAAAAAAAACCAGAAACATAATCTAAGGAACCTCCAAAGTGTGGTGAATACCAAGACTAGTGAGAAATGACTTCTCATGTGAAAATTTCAGAAGAAAAGACTTCTCATCTTTGTGAAAATTTCACAAAGATCAATTCTCCAGACTAGTGGTTTGTAAGACCTCACAACATGGATGATACTGATATGCAATTATTAAATCATAAATTGAACATTCTAGCAACCATGTAGGTAGCTAGTATCTTTTTATCACAGTGTGTTCTCACTGTATATATCACCATTACTGTCACTGGATGCAATAATCATATAGTTTAACTCAATACTTTCTAAGTGACAAATACTTACAAGACAATGTGCCAACTGCTACTATAAATAGGCTAAGTGATTTGTCCACTTGAATTGAATGTAAAAGGATAATTAATTCTGAATCCTGCCTACAGTTCATGTTTTTCTGGGTGTTCTTCTTATGCCAGCTGATTTAATTTCCATGAACACAGTGAAAGGATGATATTATTCTCATTTTAAAGATTAGAAAACTGAAGATCAGAGAGGTTAGGCAGCTTGCACAAAGTCACAGAGCCAGAATTCAACATCAGATCCCTTAACCCTCAAGCCTTTTTACTTTGTAACCTAAACATAATTCATCACTGATCCCCCTATTCTCTTAATGCTTTTCCTTACTTCCAACTCTGTGCTAGAGCTCATGGCTCAAATCTTTCTTTTCCCCATGAAAATCTCCTTAACTTTCTTGAGGATGGAGTCATTTTCCATTCATGCTTAGAGGAGCAGGACCCCTAGTGACTTAGTCAACAGTTACAGGGTTAGACTGAATTTGAACAGGGAGGTGAGGGTATTGAGAGCATCATTTGGGCGGATTCCTCTGTTAGCAGTGGGCTGAATGTCTGGGGTGGGAGAAGGAGGAATAGAGGAGACCAATTAGTTGTGCATTTCATTCTTGCAGGGGGAAATGGGAAGGGGCTCAGAGAGATAAATCAACATAATGTTACTGTCTAAATCTAGAAGCGATGAATAAAATGGAATGGGCGAAGGACAGATATTCCTATAGCACTTTACTCTTTTGTTCCTATGAAGTTCTTGCAACCGTTGCCCATAGTGACATTTGGTTGAAAGCTAACCAGTATTTCGGCGCTTCTCTCAGATCAAATACTGATGAAAGGGCCTGCTTTTTTTTCAATTGAGATGATTGTTCTAAATATAGACTGGACAGGTTCCTCAGAACAATAGAAAGGAGCTGAATTGGATTTCAGTGGCAGTAATGCCCTTCCCAGACCTACAATATAAACAAATTGGAAATTAACAATAGGGTAATCTGGAAAATATTGAATATGTACAACATACTAAATATTTTCCAATTTTCTGTTGTAGCTCAGAGTGCTGACTTTCTACTTTCTCTTGTGCGTGGACAGTACAGAATATAATGAGAAATGTAGTCAAAGGAATCATTAGTCTGAATGAACTTTGATTTCATATGCATGAAGGACACTGGAAACAGATCCAATACCCATTTTCACAGAGGGTTTCTGTGAATATTTTTCCCTAAACTTAAAGGTAATATTTTATCACTTTAGAAATTTTAGAAACTTAAGGCAATAAAACAGAAAGAACACAGGAATCATCTGTGATTTAATTGTTCACTATAACTGCTATCAATAGCTTTTTAAATGTTTATTCCAAGGATTATTTATAGAAACTCAACCATGAATATTTTTTGATCCCTTGGGTTTTTGCTTAAACGTCACCTCCTTAGAGTGCCACCTCCTTGACCACTGATTATTCAGTCCCCTCCTTGTGTTTACTTTTCCTTTCCACATCATGCTGGTCTTTGCAGAATTTCACATAATTTTAACAATGATCCATATGCATACATATATATATATATATATATATACATAATTCTGGATGTTTATATTATTTACAGAGGGCAGGATCAGAATTGTGTACTTCATGAGAGGCATATTCTAGTGTATCACACACACAGGTAAAGAATCTGTGACCATTTTTCACATGATGGTGAGTGGTTTAACACAGCAGGTTGTAGAGCCAGATCTGGGCTTAAACCTTGCTTTGGAAGTCAGGATACTCGAGGCTTCTTAATACAGTAAAGGTTTGTATGACTAACTGAGATGTCTTGGGATGGAGAAATTATCCTGGACTAGTCAAGGACTCAATAGACTCAATCACAAAAGTATTGAGAAGGAACTGGGGGTGAAGTCAAAAGAAGGTGATATGACAGTGGAGGAGAGAGAAAGAGAAGACTTTGAAGGTACTACCTTTGAAGTTGGAGAATAAAACCACGAGTCAAAAAAAAAAATAGGTGGTTTCTAGTATAAAACAGATTATCTGTTGCAGGATCCTTATGAAGCCAGTTCAGGACAACCCACTTAACACTTTTAGTGTATAGTAAACTGTAGTAAGAAAATGCATTTATGTTGTTTTAGGGTGCCTTTCTTGTGGTCATTGGTCCCAACAGATTTGGGTAACTCATCTGTCAGCTTTGCATATGAAAAGTCTTGTTTTGGGTCCTCTGTTTCTGCATGTATTTTAAAATAGAGAGCAAAGCAGAACCTGCCTCATAGCAGTGTCAATCTGTAAATACACGCAAAGCATCTTATAGTGCTCAATGAATATTACTGTTTGTTAAAGCACAAATCACTAATGTAATGAGTATCAATGTCACCTTTCTTAGTTTTCAGTTTGCATTGTGAACTATTGGTGATTCATTTCCCAAAATGACTTAGTTGCCCAAAATTGAGTATGAGCATGTGTTGTTGTTTATTAATCTTCATTTTGACTATGTGCTTGGTTTATTTGGAGGAGAAGGGATAGTTCCCAGCCACCTTTATTTTCTAGCTTACCTTTATTAGCTCAAGTGCACACAGTGGAGGTTACAACTTACCATGACAAAGCTGCTAGTTCCATCTACTTAATCAACCAGAGATCTTCTTCAGGCAACCTAACCTT
Source organism: Uropsilus gracilis (assembly GCA_004024945.1). Lineage (NCBI taxonomy): Eukaryota > Metazoa > Chordata > Mammalia > Eulipotyphla > Talpidae > Uropsilus > Uropsilus gracilis. The sequence goes on from PVHY01000021.1 coordinate 138,908, forward strand.
CCCTTCTACCTTTCAATCAGGATGAACACCACGACAAATTACTTATATTGACCACATTTGGATTTGTTCTCTCTCCCTTCCCCCATTTCCCCCCAAAATAGTGAGCAATAGCAAAAGTGATAGATAAAAAAATTTTCCCCTAACAATTAACTGGCTTTGGGATCTGGGAGAGTTTTGTGTGTTTGTTTGTTATCTAATGGGAAATCCCTACAACGATGACTGAATAATTGACCAATAAGCATTAAGAAGGAAAAGTGTTCAGGGTTTTGATAGAAACATTTCTGTCTACTTGAACTCATATATAATGTGAGTTTGAAGGAGTTATTTTACTACTTTGTGATTAAGTTTCTCTCTCTCTCTCTCTCTCTCTCTCTCTCTCTCTATATATATATATATATATATATATATATATATATAAAATGGATGTGTGACTATATTGTCACTTGTATTTTTTCAAGTTTGCCTTAACTTTGATTCTTTGAAATATGGCAGAAATTTCTTGTAAATTGTCACTTTGGCAACATAGCTAGGTGATTAGTAAGACTTCAGGGCATTCAGAAGCATTCAATATTGTATTTCAAAGATAGGCAGTAATTGAAATTCTTAAGGTAGACCAAGTATAGCAACAAAAAGCTTGAACAGATTTGCAGCAGATCCTTTAGCGAGAAGGCCTTCAATCTGTCCACAATGCTGAGCATGTTGGCATGAAATTAGCCATCATTTGTCTTTCTTAGGACAGTTCATCATCAACAGCAGCATTTTGTTGGATCAAGGAGGCCAGGATACTTATTTTGGAGTGGGTCATGCTGGAATGATAAGAAACTAGAAGCACTCTTCTAATTTGACAGTAATTTGTGTGTACCTTGGCTTGAGTAAAAGTTATTCTCAGAAGGGAAAGAGTGTTCATTAGTCAGACCTCACTTTACCCTTTATGTTAAAGATAATTTTAATTTCAACCTCTCCTTTTTGTCCACATCTTGAACCAATTTTCTTAAATTCTGCAAGGTTTGAAACGTATAAATGATTCACTTTTACTACTTTTATTTTGGTGTTTTTCTCTCAGTTGTGGTATCTCATGAATATTGTCCCTTACTTACTTGTAACTATAGATTTGTGTTTATTTTCCTGCTTGTGTCTAGTCCAGTCTTTTAAGATCTAGTCCTTTGACTAGTCCACCTCAACAAGTTAATCTGAAACTTTCTTCTCAAATAAGGATTAGTTATTTCATGGCCATGGCAATTATTGATCATGTTTACTGTGTTTTCTCCCATGTTTAAAGCTAGGGATTCATAAAGGATTCAATATATTTATTCACCTTCCACACAGAACATCTAAAGGACTGGAGAAGTAAGCAGATAATCAGCCCTCTATTTCAATGGGAAATACTGACTTTACAGTACAGGGATTCTTAGGCTGTATATTATGGTCAAGTTCACTCTTCTTTCAGATTCATTTTACAAGCCATTTTTATAAAATCTGAAGAGCACTTTGGGTGTCATGACAATATCATGTCACTGTTGCAATGTTTTTTTAAATGCTTATGTGCATCTTCTGTACTTGCAAATGGTAGCCAATAATTTTTAAGACAGTCCCTACCTGCTGACTACAACTCACATAAAACTCTGCTAAAACCAGTTAAATGAAACACCATTAGAACACACATGAGCGTGCAATCTCCTAACTGGAGTTGGAGCACTGTTTCATAGAGAAACATCAGGACCCACTGTTTAGTTCTCTTGCTTCCCTGAAAGCCAATGGCTTTTGGTTTGATTCTCTTTGATTCCAGAAGTTGTTACTAGATCTGATCACCCCCTCCCTTCTAAACCACACTGTTCTTTTACTGATATGACCTTATCCTCCTGTCTTATGCAGTCATGGTCTGTCCCTGAGTTGTGGGCAGTCCTTATGTCTACACTCATGCCTTGTCTTGTTTCTTCTGAGTTATTTTAGACAGTGCAGTATGGGCTCACCACACTGAGAGGGTAGAAGCCTGAATACACCTTTACTCAGCTATAAATCTGTACCATCTCCTCTTTGCTCTTGCCGGAAGCAAGGCTTCTGTGGGCCTGCTGTGCCCCATCTAACTTCAAGTTGCATTTATATCAAAAACTAATTATGTGAACAACTGTACATCAAAGCTTAGTAGTAACTGTTCATTACATGAGCCCCAGACTTACATACTTTACTACCCCCTACACCACTTCTTGCCCAACCTGCCCTTCTCCTAAAAATGGGTATTCCTTTGAGTGCCCATTTTGAATGCCAGGTTGGCCATGAAATCTCCAGAGCTCACACTGGATTATTTAGCATTCAACTGGATCATTCCCCAGCATATTCCAATTTACTTTTCCTCCTGCAGTAGGGACCACTTATCTTAAAACAATCATTTGCAAGCACACGATCTATGGTCTGTGCTGACTTTCTGAGATTAGGATGGATGCCTTACTTACACTTTCATCTGTCTTGATTGAACCCTTAGTTGGGTATTTACTTATCCATTTTCCTGCATAGTTTTCTGGACCTATTATGCACTGACTGTAACTTCCCAACCTTCCTAGAACTTACAGTCACTTGAAAGAAAGCATATGCATTACCACATATTTATCAAGCTCTTGGGTGAGTGCAAACAGAATGGTTTGCAATGAGCATTACTGGGGATGGAGATAGGCTATACAGCTCAGAATGGAGAATAGCACTTAGCTCAGGGCATATTTCATTAGCTGGGGCCAATTGACATGAGAAGAAAAAAATAAGAAAATCTAAGCTAGTCATGCAAAAAGGAGATGAGAAAAAAGTATCCTGGCTAAGGGAACAGCCTAGATAAATGTTCCAAAGCAAGAAATACTGTATGATGTCCTTAGGAGGTCTAGAAAGGGCATATCACTAGAGATAAAGTGCAAGTTAGAGGATTAGCAACTCAGCAAAGGGAAACATAATTCAGCATGTGTAAAGGAACAATATTTAATGGAAACAAAATAATTTTGTAAGTAAAAATAAATAGTAACAGCATTAAAAAGTAAATACAGAATTATATATATTATATATTATATATTATATATATTATATATGTATAACTAATATATATAACTAATACTAATACTAATATAATATAATAATAATATATATATTAATTATAATATATAATTAATTATAATATATTATAATATATAATAATACTAATATAATATAATAATATAATATATATAACTAATATATATATATATAACTAATACTAATACTAATAATATATATATAACTAATACTCAAAAAACCAGCTTGATGTATTGGCACTTTCCCATATGACATGTTCCTGGCTATCAAACTGGGTTTTCTTCTATATCACTTCTTTGTATACTTAACAAGGAGTTGTATCCACTTATTGGGTATGGTTAAGTGTTACCTAACAGTTTGTTGCAAATAAGTAGTCTAGCAACTGCAGTGAACTGAGTAACAAATCCCCCTAAATTCACAATTACCTGTAACCTCAAAGCGTAACTTTATTTGGAAATAGAGTCTTTGCAGTTAAAATTAGTTAAGATGAACTTATACTGGGTTGAGAAGGTCCCTTGACCCCTCTCAGTAAGGAGAGGATGATTTGAAGACCAAGAGACAAACAGGTATAGAGGAAGAGATTCATGTGAGGAGAGAGGCAGACTGGACTGAGGCAGCTAAAAACCCTGAAGTGTCATGATCGCCGGTAACTACCAGGATGAGACAATGATGTCCAGCTCTCCTCTGTAGACGTCCAAGAGAGTGGTATCCTTGATTCCAGACATTTACCTTCAAAACTGTAAGAAGACATTTTTATAGTTTCAAACCACCCAGTTTGTGGCAGTGTGTAGGCACCCTAGATACTAACATAGCAGCCTAAATGAATCAGGTATATGGTTGTCTTTCTTAATTTGACCTAATCATCTAGAAGTGTCTTCTCCCTTGCTCTTCAGGATGACTTAATTTCCACACATCACTTGCTGAAGATCACAGATTAGAGGCATGGCCAGAGTCTCTTAAAGGACTTTGAATTGATTCTTGTTCTCTTAATGCACTAAAGCAAGTAAATGAATCTCATTGATGTTTGAATGAATTTGAGCTTCATCCCATTTTCAAAAAACAAAAACTTTAAGTTCTTCATATAGATAGAATATCATGTATCATTTGTGTATCATCTTCATAAATAGTTCTAGGTTCAGCATCTTTTATGCTATTATCTAAGACAAATAGCATCATTTGTCTAGAGAAAGTTATGAAAATTATTCAAGTCTATGAACTTTCAGGGTAGATATTTTATCAACGTGCATTTTCAATCTTGGTCATTTCTACAATCTCTGGTCAAGACAAAGGTTCCACAGTTACAGTATTTCTAGGAACCGAGCTTCACTTATGGATGAAAATTGATAGGTCTTACTCTGGTTTCTGGTCGTGACAGACAGTAAGGTGATTATACCTTTCTGCAGGAGTTTCTGCCCACTCTTTAGAACACCACTTTATCATTCATTTCATTTGAAAATGATGGGGAGCTATTTGGAAGGAGACTGGGGAGAGGATGGTATAGCACTAGGGGCTTCAATAACATGGAAATGTTAGAAGAAAATTTTCTGAATATAAAAGAAACAACATGCTTTTACAAAGAAAATCAATTCTGCTAGAATACAGTTATCAAAATATTTTAAAAAAACAACTATAATTCTATAGTAGTGAAGACTATAGAGATAATTTTGAGATGTCTGCACTTATATTGTGATATCTAAATTTTAAAGTCAAATGGTTATGAAATCTTACACGCTGTACTAATAACATCGTGGTTTGTTGTTCACAGTTAAAATTAAACAAAATGCTAAATTTCTTAATAGGGCTATTAAGAATAAAGGTGGTCCTCTAATCTAGGTTCATGAACTCTTTGAACCTAAGTCCTTGAACACCAAACCCAGGTTAAGTTCCTAATGCTGATGGCAATTTGAGAAGACTGGATTCCCAGCTCTTTCTGCTTCATTTCCTCACTCCTACCTTCACACACGTCACTCAAGTTTTGTCAGTTTCTAGTCTTTTGTCAAACACAGAGTCATGCTTTAGCCTCAAATTCTTTGCACCTCAGGGTTGGGGCACTTCTGTCCATAACTTTCTCTCCACAGAGTCCTGATTTTCTTCTTCACTGTACTCAGGGAACTCAGAGAATCCCTCAGAGATTCTTTTCTGACTGAAGTGAAATAGTGCTGCCATTATATGCTTTTCTTTTACTTGGCTGTATTTTCCTCGTGTCATCCATTTACCTAGAAGTATATGATAGATTTATTCACTTGTTTGTTTAATAACCCCCCTACCAGGATGCAAGTTCTCTGAGGTTGTGGTTTCTTTGATTTAATAGAATCAGAGTGCAGGCATAGCATGTGCTTAAGGCAGGCATAGGCAGAGTGTTGGTAACCAAAAGGGCTGGTCCACTAACAGGGGAGGTATCCCTGGGTACAGTCAGCAGAGTTCAAGAAGATCAACACTTCTACTGGCAGGATGTTTTAGTTCCAGTCCAGATTCTCTGAAGTCACATTTAATGAAAATAGATGACTTTTGCTCTCATACCTTAATGGACTTGATTTTGATTTTGCATTTTCTTTCTGCTCTCTAAGCTCTGAATTAATTAGGGGATTTAAAGAAGCATCTCAAGATAGGTACACATATATATTACTATATATATATGTATAAATGGCACAGAGGGCTGTGTGAATATTGTGTAAGGGTTCGAAAAGATGGGTTACACTAGCCAAGATCCAGACAGCTGGGAAAGGCATAACCTTTATATTAATATAAACACATTATTTTTCATAAGGTAAATTTGATTTTCTTTTCCATTTAAACATATTACAACCATTCAAATCCATTAAAACAGAAATGTAATATTTGAGTTTTAACCTGCAAATAATTGATTTAATTGATTGTTTTTCCCATTGAAATGTTTTTTCTTTCCCTCATTCAAATGCTTATATTAACCTGACTTGACATAGGCTTGGTTTTGTACTGATTGAAAGAGTATTTCTGTATAAAATGTCAGCAAGTCTTATCTGAAAATGCCAGGTCCAGTATGTTTTATCTGGTATTAAAATCAGAAATTGGCATAATTTTAATTAGCCTTCTTTTAGGGAAAAATAATAAATGATTATTTAGCTTGCCCTTTGAGACATATGCAATTGATGAGTGCAAATATTTTTTTATGAATTATTTCCCTTTCCATGAAGAGCAAATCACATAGCTAAGGAAATGTAACACATATGTAGAGAAAATATCTAAAACCACATACAAAAATAGAAAAATTAATCAGTACACAACATTATGTTCTAAAAATGCAAAGGGTCAGAGAAAGTTTACAATCCTTTCATTCATTTGACTCCCAATATTACTGAGATCAATTTACACTGAGAATTAGAGATACACAGATATAGTAACTCACTTAGTTTAACAAAGAAGACAGATAATGAACAAGCATGCAAACAAGTGAGCTGATAATTATAAGTGTTTTGAAGACAATAAAAAATAGATAATAATGGGATTTGGCTCACTTAGATCTTCATAATCCCTTAGAGTAAACACAGTCCAATTTGGTTCCTACCAACCCTTAAACTTCAAAAGTAGCTTCCTGTAAAAGCAAGAATTCCCATATTACTGTCCACATTCAGGCCATTTGCAATGGAAAACAGATGCCACAAAGCAGGCATCGCTTTGTGAAATCTACTTTTCATCAATGAGTTACTTTTTCTATTAAAATTTTTTAGTAGCAGAATTTTTTCAACTGTCACTCATCCCCTTTGATCTATTGATACTGAAGCAACTCAGGAAAACAAGCCCCACAAGAAGGGCTTCCTGTGTGTCACTTGGCATGTCTGGAAGGTGAGGACAGACTGAACTGGAGACTAGAAGCAGTTGAAATGATACCAATTAAGGAATGAAAAAAAAAATCTCTTCTTCATAGGATGAAACTGAAAATACCACACCCCCACTCACCCAACAAGAATGCCACTTTTTAATTACCCAGCCTTTCAGAATACTGTTAAGACTCTTTTCCTGTAAAAAATGGACACTAAAGTTAAAACAAAGCAATTTCATGATCAAAGTTTACCCTAAAGAAATAGTAAGTAAAATGAAGATGGTCAAAAGGTGTGAAATTTTAGTTATAAAATAAATAAATCCTGGGAAAGTTAGGACAGTATTTGACTAGTTAATAATATTGTATTATATACTACAAGTAACTGTGGAAGTAGCTTTTAAAATTCTCATCAAGGGAAAAATAATGTAAGTATGTGTAGTTGTCACAGTCATTTTGCTTTATAAACATATCAAATGATTATTCTGTTGAAAAAATGCATTGCTATATGTCAACTATATCTCAATAAAGACAAAATGAGTGATGCAATCCGTTGTTGATATATAAAATTCTTCCTTTCATTATTTATAACATTGAAAATAAAAACTTACACAGCCCTATACAGGGAAATGGCTAACATATTCCCATATATTTATGGTTGTAGAATCATGAAGATCTATAGCAAAGATTTGCTGAATATTTAATGGCATGAGGGTGTATTGGTGGTATACAGTTACATAGGAGAAATATGGTTTATGTATAGTATGCAGTAAAATCCAATTTGTGTATGTTCACAGAAAAATTACTTAGGGCCAATATGTGACTAGAAGTTAATAGCAGTAAGTTGAATAATTAAAAATAAAAAACCTTTTTATTCATACTTTTCCAGATTTTTCATGAGCTACCTTAATAATGAGGAAAAGATGTTATTTTGCAAAAGTTTCTCCTTTTGAATAGTGACCACTTCTTGAAGAGGCAACAGATTCATGGTTTGATGCTTATGTGGAGCTTATAGTCAAGTCAGAGGCTTGAGCAGAGTTTCTGATTTGACAAGCAAGATGCAGAATCTTAGGTTGAAGGAAAAACAGTATTGAAAACAGACTCCAGTCTTTGCAAACGATTAAGCCAGACAAAAGGTGAGGGGTTCTCTAACAATTGATATGAGTGACTCAGATAGTTTTGGGGCTTGGCCAGAAGAGCTTTTATTTCTATTATGAAGGAATTCATCATGTAGGATGTCTCACATATGGAGGCTCTGGGAAAGGGGTTGAGGCTTCAGTTTTCTATTGTTTGATTATAAATGCCACAGACCTTGGAAGCTCCGAGGGCTGAGCTGCCACAGTCATAGCATTTAGGCACTAAACTGCAATCAGATGGCTCCCCTTGTTTTCTCATCTCTCAGGGCTGTGGGGAAGACCAAAGAACCGTGAAGGGTTTTTCCTGAACATCTGTCATAAAACACATATTCAAAGCAAGGAAATAAACTTTATTTAAAAAAAAAAGTCTTTACAATCTGTAAATACTACACTTAGGTGACACTGTGAGCAAATACTCTACAGCTATTTTGAACCTCTGTCTCAGTAATACCACCTAAAAAGTGGCATTAATAGTTATCATCTCATAGGTTGCTCAATGCTTAAATGTACCTATGAATATAAAACTCAGAGGGTGTCTGACACTGAGTAATGCTGACTAGTTTCATTATTGATGGTATTGTTTTCACCACAACATGATAGTTTCTGTGCTCAATAAATTGGTCACTTTTCTCAGGAGGACTCATGGAAATGGTTATTCCTTCCCTCAGTTATATGTATTCTCTGAACAATAGAAATCTCTCTTTTTGATCTAGGGTGTTTTCATTAACTTTTGGTAAGAATCAATTTAAAATGTGGATTAAAATACATAGATCTATGAACACTTTTTCAGGACCTTCCATTGAATAGTTTTCTATGTATATAGGTATAATTTTTTACTATTGAAAGAATTAAATTTAAAGAATAAATTAGGGAAGAACACAAAGGAGGGTGGTAATGTATCACAGTTGCTAATGTATCACAGTTGGGAAAACTACTGGGACTACCTATGAGGGGAGAACAATTTAGTAAGAAAATAAAATTTAAAAATAAAAAGACTAAAATTAAGACTAAAAGACTAAAAAGACTAAAATTTTAAAGACTAAAAAATTAAAAAAGACTAAAATTTAAAAAAGACTGAGATCATGAAAGAAATTGACATTTTTATAGAATAACTCTATTTACCCCAAATTATTAAGTAAACAGCATTATGTATAAAACCTGTCAATTAGATTCTAGGAATGTTGGCTTCCTTCTAACTGGGTCTGTTCTCAGCACATTGCAATATTTGGAACCAGGCAGTTTTGTATTACAGTGGATTTCCAGAAAAGAAAAACTTTGCACAGCTCCATTTAGTTAGCTCAATAATTTAATAAAAATTCATTTCATTTTTAATGTATGTCCCATAATGGTAGAACATTAAAAAATGCCTGCAAGTAGCTTACCTTCACCCTACTCTCTACCAACACCAGGCTATAAATGTCTAAAGAACAAGTCACCCTAAAATAACTTCCTTGTAAATCTCTCAATAATCTGAATTCTTTATTTTTGCTCTCTGGATATGCAGATGTTTACTAGTCATAATCCTATATATCAAGGATAGTTTACATGTACACCAGTTGAGAGAATTAATTTTGTAAGAAGCCATTTGCAGTTGACTATGGGTCTATTCTATTTATAATATTAAATATAAACACACTAATCCCACAGAGAGGAAAATGTCTTTCCAGTTGAATTCTCTGTCTCAAACTGAGAGATAGAATGTTAATTCTGCCCCAATGTTGATGAGTTCTGATTCTAAAAATACTGCTTTTAATGCATCATAAAATACTTAAGTTTGAATTTAGTTGAAACTATTAGAAATTTTTCAACTTTTAGAATAAATGCTTTATTAAAAAGCACTTTTAAAAAAGAGATACATCTCTGAGTTCTGATGTTTTCAATTGCTGAGTCCTCAATAATTAAAACTTCTATCTCATTTATAATAAAATGACAAACAGGATATTGCTTATGCACTATCAAAATTCAAACTTATTTTAGAGGAAAACATTCTTAAATGTCACTGAATCAAAAGCTGACATAGATTTCTTGTTCAAATCTATTACATGGATGCTATTTCTGAATTAAAATGGATAGAGAAATAAATTTATTTTTATTCTATACAAATAACAACCAATGACACTGATATTACTAGAATGAAGATCTAGTCCCAAATCTCACATTGTGGTTGCAAACTATTAGACTCATGGCTGCTTTATTTACCTCTTTTAAATTGAATGTAACCAAGAATACCTAAAGCTAAAGTGAGGAAATAAATGGCCTGTCTCTACAATGATAAATAAACTAGTTTTCTGAAGGTTCATTAAACTCCAGGCTCTCACTGACTTCCTTGTCTACATCACTTCACTCTATTATACACACCTTATAGAACTTAGAAGAATTGTAGTAGCTCATTTGTTTATATCAAATCATTTCTGATTTGAGTATGAAAATAAGTAGCCCAAATTCATGAGCTCCGAGCACAAGCTCCATAAATTCAATATTTTGCTTTGTGTCTGTCTTTGCTTTGGGTGACTACTTTTGTTATTTCTGTATATCATGTTTTTTTCTATATTTTTTATATGGTAGGGGCTTAAGAAATATTGGTTAAGTGAACATATTTCACATTTCCAAAATATTTGTAGACTATAGGTAATAATGTTTTGAGGGAGAAGAGTGTCCAGAACTAATAATGGTATCAGATGAGACATACAGGACAAAATATTGGACCTGGAACTGAGAATTCCAGAGAAGTTATTGTGCCCATCCAAGAATGAAGTTCCTGGAGGGACTTTAGAAAGTCCTCCATGATCCTCACCTGCTGAAATTTATGATTTTATGTAATCCCTTCACATGATTTTGGTGATATGATTATCCAGGAGGTATGACAAAAGTGATTGGATGCATATGCTTCAGTGCATACCATGGCAGAATCTATGCCACTGGGGTCTTTATCACTTGTTGACTTGAAAAAATACCTTGCTGTGATTTCTACAATGTGGTTGGATAGAGCTGGCAACCTTGATGATGAAACAGATCCATCCTCATCAAATCTTTACAGGGAAACCTGCTCCAGTCAATCTCAAATGCTATCGAAGAGATCCTCAGCAGATAACCCCTGGTAGCTGAGCCCAAACTCCCAAATCACAAACTATGAGATCATAAATATGCATTCTTTAAAACCACTGAGTTTGTTTTACTTTGTTACAAAGAAATTGGAAAGTATTACCAAGCCACCAAGGCCCAGAAATAGAAGCAAAGAAGAAAGAAAGCAGAGAAGTATGAAATATGTACAGGTACAGAAAAAAATCATTGATATCAAATTTTTCTAAGGGTATAAAATATATATGAAGTGATTACTCTTCTATAATCATCAGTTCTGACATTTCTTTAAGGGATCAGACCTTGGGGTCATAGATTACAAGAAAGTAACTTTGGATACAATTTTCTTGTGAACCATGTATCACAACTGTTTCAGAATCACAGCCTTGCACTCTGCCACAAATAAACACATGAAACATATTTGTCCTGATCACAAGAAGAGATGAACACAGACTTGTGTAAGATCATGTGTCACCTATGACACAAGCTAGAGTGAATGTGTCTACAGCATCCCTCTAAGATGCAAAGACAATACAAAGTGGGGGTGTCACCCACAAATAGAAATATTTTCTCTGCTGATCTTTGAGTCATTATATGAAACATAGCAAGGGGATACAAGAACAGGCCTCACTTTTCCCAAATACCCTTAACGAAGAGGGCACATGTCTGAAAATGACAGTAATCTCATAACTAGATGTAAGCATCCTATGAAAAAAAATAGGACTAACTCCAGCCTATAGAACTTTAGCTTGGTAGGACTCAAAGCTGATTCTGCTGCACATAAGTCCAACTAAGAACTCTGATTTCCCATATTATGCCTGGGCTACAGTCATCTCTACAATGGTCTTTTATCCATGGATGTGGCAGCCTATAGGGTTTCTGCTCAGAGTCCCTTCCCTATCCAGAGTTGGTAAAGGTGTGTAACCCCAGGTGGCTGGAAGATCTTTGGTTTTAAACAGGCTTGTCCTTTGCTACTGAAATACCTGGAAGACAGGCTCCTTGTTCCCCTTCATCTCAGCATGCAATTACTTTCATCCAGCATGGAATGGATCAACACTTCCTTCCCAATTTTGCTAACTAGAGCTTAATTTTAAAACATTTGTTTTAAACTGTTCAAAAGGATGCATGCTGAAAAATTCTTATGCATGCTAAAACAAAATCTTTGAAGATGATGCCTTTGATCACTGGTAATTTGTCATCTGTTGAAGCCACATAGTTGCTGCAGCACTGTGTGGCTTCAACAGATGACAAATTGTTTGCCTATCTTCTTTCACTCAACAATAGGTAGCACTGAGGACCTCCTTGCCAGGTACTGTGCTAGTCCTTGGGAGAGAGAGAAGAATATCAAGCAGGCTTTATTCTCAAGCAATAAGGAGGTAGGGTCTACAGGTTTATTATAGCAAATCTACTGGGTTTTAGATTTTATGGTAAAGGTTGAAAAATAATAAAAATGAAAATTAGTTCTTTAGGGAACAGAGAAAGTAAAATTGGAACTAATTTTCCTACAAGTATAATAGTTAAAGTTCTTATCACAAGTGATACATGGAACCACAACTATTACCATTTAAAATGCAATTATGAAAATATAACAAATAATGTCCCATTTCTTTTTGCCTTTCATCTGGGTTTCTCCTCATTATTTATTAATTAGTTCTTGCAGGGATCTCACGTGACAAAGATTATATTACTAATATCCTGGTTGGGAGACTTTAGCAACATGCCCCATGTCAGTAAAGTTGAACTTAAAATAGAAATTAAATAAATGAAGGTGTTTACATATTTCTTTGGATTTAAAAATTTTAAGCCAGGAAGAACTAGGTAGATCTAGCCTATAATTTAATATAAAACAAGACCAAGAGAGTAGATGCCTTTCTTAAAAGTTACAGCTCATCAACAGGTTCAATTCCTAATCCATCTCAAATTCCGTCATCTTTCTCATTCTTTCAGTTAGCTCTTCCATTCCACTGCCTAACTATTTAGAATGAAGGATTGTTCAGGCCCTGCAAAAGGGTGATCTAGACACGTGACTCTCACTAATCCAGATTCTGCTATCTAGTGAAAGGGGGTAAGGAAGGATCAAAAATATTGCACCAGCAGTACAAGAACCTGCCAGAGCTGAAAGAGGGAGGTAAAATTCTGGGACTTTTTTCTAAAATCAGCCCCAATATCCAGAGAGGAAAACTGTGGCCAAAGAACATTACAATGAAATTATATATAAAGGTACATATATTTTACTCACATATACAAAGATGCTATTTTATATTATATATTTTATGCTATCTTATAGCATTAATAACACATTAACATTTGATAATACTATTACATTCTAAAATACCTATTAATACAGTAACACTATCAATACGCTGATATAATAATATATTCACCTCTAGTCTCTAAGGTGGTTCAAATACACACTTGCCTGAAGAGGCTTAGTGGATCATATAAAAGCTGTGTCCTGTTTATTGGGAGCAGTGTTTCAAGCACTGCTATGAGTTGTGGAGGTTGTGACCCTCCCATATTGCATATCTTCCTTACAAGGGGACAGTCATACTCAAACCCACATTAATTTCTCTGGTATGTATATGAGCTCAGTGTCTCCACATCTTATTTTCTTCATAGAGACCAATAATAGATATTTTATTATATTATCTGAAATTCTTGACTTGGCTAATGGTGTCATAGGAGCAGAGTGCTAGAATAAGTTCTTCTAGCCAGTTAGCAAACACATTATATAAAGATCAACTTTTAAAAGATTTGTGCGTAAACATCACATATAATCAGGGAAATGCAAATAAAAATCACAATGAGATCCACCTGACATGAGTAAGAATGGCGTATGTCCCAAAAAACCGGCAACAACATTGGTGACAATGATGTGGAGGCAAAGGAACACATTAACATTGCTGATGGGAATGTAAATTGGTCCAGCCAATAGGGAGATCTGTGTGAAGGACCCTCAAGCTGTTAAAAATGAAACTACTATTTGATCAAGAATTTCCACTTCTAGGAATCTACCCAAAGGATACAGAAATATAAATTTGAAAGGAAACCTGCATTTCTATGTTATTTGCAGTACTATTTCTAATAACCAGGGTATGGAAACAACCCAAATGCCCTGAAACAGACAAATGGCTCAAAAAGTTGTGGTATATTTACACAATGAAGTATTTTTTTATAAATTATTTATGTATTTATATAGACATATATATATTTCACACCTTTGTATTCCCTGGGGTTCTCCCACCACCTCCCCTCCCTGACTGCTACTACCTATCCCCCACCCCAAGTTGTGTACTTTAGTTTGGTTGTTAGCCTTTGACTTTTCCTCCTGGCCTTTGCTTGTTTTTCCTATGTCCCATATATTAGTGAAACCATTTGGATTCTGTCTTTTTCTTTTTGAATTGTTTTGGCTAATATGATTCCTTCTAGGAATCATCTCAAATCATCAAATTTTTCATTTTTAATTGATGAGTAATGATCCATTATGTATATATACTACATCTTTTTCATCCATTCATCTGTCTTGGGATATTTGGGTTGCTTCCATGTCCTTGCAATTATAAAAAGTGCTTCAATAAACATCTGAGCACAGGTGCCCCTTTGTATAAATATTGTGGTCTCCTTTGGGTAGATTCCCAGAAGAGCAATTGCTGGGTCACAATGTTAGTTCCATTTTCATTAGCACGAGGGTCCTCCACACAGCTTTCCATAGAGGCTGGACCAGTTTACATTCCCACAAGCAGTATAAGAGTGTTCCTTTCTCTCCACACCCATGCCAGCACTTACTGTTGCCTGTTTTTTTTATATGGGTCATTCTTATTGGTGTAAGGTGGTATCTCATTGTGGTTTTGATTCGCAACTCCCTGAATACACAATGGAATATTTGCAGCAATATGGATGAAGCTAGAGGGAATCATGCAAGCAGAAATAAGTCAGAAAGAAAAAGATAAATGCTGGATTGTCATATAGGGAAACAAACAAAAGGAAAAGAAAAATTTAAAACTAACAAACTGATAACAAAACTAAAGCATACAGCAAAGGAGGAGACCAGGGTGAGGGGGCAAAATAAGGGGATGGATAAACACAAGAAATCAGGATGATGATTCACAAATGGCATGGTGGTGGGAGAACTTTGGGGTATTCAATGATGTAAATATATATATATATATATAATTATAATAAAAATATCTAAGAATAACAAATAACAAAAGCAAGAACCCCTCCCCCACCTCCACAAAAGGATAAATAAAAAAATTCACTCCTTTTTTCTGGGAGTCTTCGCATGGCATTGTTATTTGGGCTTCTCTGAATTTCTGGTTGTTTACCAGTGATTGCTCAGGTTTTTCAAAATCTTGGTAACTGTGGACTTTCCAATGCTGCATTTTTTCAGTTAGGCAAGTGGCAAATAATGGTATATGTGAACTTAAGTTCTCTTTAAAAAAATATTTTTTTAATTATTTATTTTATTTTACATCATTATCGACCCCAGGGTTCTCCCTCCACCTTATCAGCCCTGAACCATCATGTTAGTCTTTTGTGCCTCTATCATTCCTGCTTTCCCCCTTCCCTCTAGTTCAATTTTGCTGACAGTTTTAAATTTCTCTTCTTTGTTTGTTTTCCCTTTTCCCCTCATCTATGTGAGACAATCCAGTATTTCCTTTTTTCTTTCTGGCTTATTTCTGCTAGTATGTTTCCTTCTAGCTCCATCCATGTTGCCTACACACAAGTGATAAGAGCCTGATAACAAAGATCCACAAATTCTCCCTTTTCATAGCAGTGATGGAGCATCTAATACACCCTCTAAAATTAGTCTACCCTATCATAGGTATTAATGAAGTCTAGGTCTAGATTTGAGGTGCTCAGTTCAATATAACATTTCCATAGGTTTGATGTGGGTTATAGTGCATGATGTTATATCATGTCATCAAAAAGTCGGTCTAGGAATAAGTACTGTTATTCAAATTCATTTGGAAAGCTGAGGGTCAAAACAGGTATACTTACTTGCAAAAGCACACATCCAGTAAGTGGCTGTGATTGAAACCTCTAGATGCTAACTTTAAAGTTAATGCTCTGGCAATTGTATCTCGCTAGCATGCAGCGCAAATGATGAACTTGAATACAATTTAGTGCATGTCACATATTCTCCTCTATAAAACTGTTACTATCTGCTGGATAAATTTCTTTTCTGTTTACATTAGAAACTTATATTTTATTTTTAGTTGAGAATAAACCAGCTGAATTTTTCCAACATTTGTTCATAGAGGTGAATTTGATAGAAGAGGTTGATATTTTCAGTATTGTGGGGTCAATTCTACTATATTTGGTACCCCTCATGTAGATTATATATATTAAACATAAAGGAGACTTGGATAATAGAAAACTGACAATAAATAAAAGCCTACAGTTTGAAGTGTAAGTATCAATTTTCAAAGATACTTTGAAACACTTTTACTTGCTGTTGCCTGTTTTTTGATATGGGCCATTCTTATTGGTGTAAGGCCGTATGTCATTATGGTTTTTATATGCATTTCCCTGATTACCAAATGGAGTATTATTCAACAATCAAAAATACAAAGAGCTTATTTTTATTACATAATAGTGAAGGTGAGGGGATGGGTTGGAGGAAAAAGTGTAAATATGAATACTGAGTTTCTCCTTCCAATCTTAGAGCCAGATTGGCTAAATTTCAGAAACTTGCTTCATTCTCTGCTAACACTAACATATATAACAATTTTAAAACCTTGAGAGACTGGTAAAATGATGAAGTAAAATATATCAAATACCTAGCAATGTGTTCAACAGAGCTGATAGCCATACATATCACTTCTTCCCTTTGCTTTTCCTTTATTCATGCTCAACTCATAGAAATTTTTCACACATGAGGGTGGGAAATAATTCTTTAAGAAACAAGTAGCCAATAACTCCTGAGACTCACGCCCAATTGGTAAGGATGCCTTCTATAAACTAAACATAATGCCATGTACTTTGCATGCCCAATACTCACTAACCCTCCTAGCAATTTGTAAGAAAATTACTATTATTTTAACCACCTTAAAGTCAGGAAGTTGAATCCGAGACCTTGTGTTTGACTTGTCCAAAATCCTGGTCTAAAAAGCCATGCACTTGAACATGAGTTGAGTTACATGCTGAGACCTAAATCTGGTTACAACAGTGAAAACAAGTCTTGGCACTTTGTCTCAGTCATGGTAACTACAGACATTGAAAAGTTTGAACTGACATTGAAATATGAAATAATCTAAATGTCCTTTCAAAGTAATAATTACATTCCCCTTTATACCAAGAAATACACTCCCCTAACATTTTGGGTTTTTTTTCTGGGTTAAATATATAAACAAAATAGTGTTATTTGAAAGGGTTCATTTAGTGTATGTGCAACATTTTATTTAAATCTGATAATTTCAAATCAGTTTGGTGTTCTAAAATGTAGCAACATTTTGATATTGAAAACTAAATGTGCCAGTCATATGAATTATGTTAAGACTTTTACAATATTTTCTACGAAAGATATTTCACCTCAAAGTATTCAATAAGCTCAAAGCCAGTGGTTTAATTATTTTATGCAAGCATAATAGCTTCCTGATAATCGAAAGCACTGTCTTGTGACAAAGAAATTCTCTATGTATTTTTTATTAAGCAAGGGTTCAGAGTGGTGATTTTGTGATATCCCTTCAGGCTTTTTTGGGAGAGATGCTATCCAAGCAATATATTCCCTACAAGTGTAAAGGGAGCAAAAACCTATTCAGAAAGGCTGAAGTATCCCCTTCTTTCTTACATTTTTATTTTCTAGGAATTATTCTCTGCACAACCACAGGTGGTCATAAAAGCACCTAGACAAATACACCCTTGCTCAAAATCTCAGTAATATAAAAAGAGAGAAAATATCTACCCATGATTGCTGATAATCATAATAAAAAGCCACAAAGAAACTCCATAGCTTGGAAAGTTCTATGCAGTGTAAACAACTGCTCCTACTGTTATCTCATAAATCTTTCTCCATCCTGATATTACAATCTGCAGTGATGACAATGAGTGTTCAGCTAAGTGAATGCCTGAACTTTTCAGTAAGTAGTGGTCACTAAATAGAAAAGTTAAATAAAAATAGTTTGGTCTTTATCATTTTTTAAAAGTTAAAATTTTACTTTAGCCATAGACTGAAACTAATACTAATATTATTGTTGGCAATTCTGTGGGATAGAGATTTCACTGAACTGTGACTCAGAATTAATTATTTGGCTTTAAAGACGAAAAGTGTGATATTAAATAAAAACATTAGGAGTTTCAGATCTAGTAGAAACTTTAGACTGGGGCCTGATAGATTGTGTTTTCTGTTTTAAATCACCTCAGAAATAAGTAGCAACAACAATATACACACATACATACTCAGAGGTAGAAAATATATTAAAATGTATGGATAAATATAATGTATAATATATATTATATTTATATACCTATATATAATGAACATACGTAAACTTCAAGACATGCATATGCAAACTATAGTTATACTTTATCCTAGAATTCTTTATCCGCACATGTATCCTCTATTTTGACATATACACTTGCATAGGTACCCAACTGTTCATATTTTACAGTTTTTTTAGTTCAGAAAAAAAATGTCTAATACAGAAAGAAACAGAAAGGGAATTTTAGATTCGTTTAGTTTTAAAGATTAAAAAAATCTGATACATTATTACAATATAATATATTGTCATGTAATCCAGAAAATTTTAGGGAAATGGCACAGATAGGGAAATGTTTACCTCTCATCTTTGATCCTGCCCTATGAACTATTTTTTCTCTTCATTTAATTTACATGCACTATTTTTATAGGTAATAGTAAGAAAATATACATATCAATTCTGATGTTCAAAAACTGATAAGAGCACTGATGACCTAGATGATATTGAGGTATTAAAACCTAGATGATATTGAGGTATTAGAACAAGGTTTACTACAAGTTTTGTTCAGGAGAAAAAAAAGGTATTTTTCTTTTACTCAAAATTAAGCACAGCTTAGCAACATTTTCATCAACATTGTGCTCAAGATTGCTTCTACTACAAAGAAATGAAATGTGAAATGTATTAAGAACTATATCATTTCACAGCACCACCTAAAGATGGCACCTTATGAAAGTTTGATGAAACACTAACAGTGTTAATCCAACTTTGTGATACCCAACAAAAATAATAATACAAAAAATGGATGTGAACAATTTCTTCTTACTGACAGTCATTGATGCTGTAGAGATACTGACCAAAAACTCAATGCAGGCAGTTGATGGCACTGAATTGAAAATATCTGTCTTCCACTGTTGACAGATACTTCATTATTTTTAGTAACTATTATATATTGACCTTGCAATAACAGGGCAGAAGGGTGACAGTGCCAACTGTGAGGAAGCTGGGAGCCCATCCTAAGAGACGGTGAATAAGTCTTGAACACACCACTTAACCTCTCTCATTTCAGCTTTCCTATCATCTGTGAGATGAGAATAACACTTGTCATCTACCTTACAAAAGGGGTTGAAAGGAACTCTGAAGAAGCCCACAGAAAGTGCTTTGAACTCTTCAGAAGTAAGTTTTTACAGAAGTACAAAGTCTGGCATCAAAGCCCATACTTGTACCTTTCCAAGACATCAACAGTGGTTCATGGCTAGGATAATGCATGGGTCTGTCTCTAAGTGTGACTTTTCATTAAAATAATTGCCACAGAAATTTCTTTTTTACCAGGATGATTCACACGCAGGTTTGACAAACCCTGATGTGTCGTCTCAGATCCCCCTAAGGAGTCTCTGAAGCTCATTCTAGGCTCATTCAGCTGTTATTCAGCCAACAGATAATAAAAGGATTCACCCCCTACTCTCTCTTTAGGCATTGCTAGAAAGCAATCATCTGGTGAGAGAAAAGTCAAATATATTTCAGGAGGTTATTTATGACATCATTTGCTTGGCCCATTTGAGGCAGGTCAGCTAATTCACACACTTCAGTTGTTCACTTGGACTGGTTAAGCATTCACAGTTCTTTCCCCAGCTCTCCTGTCAGCATTGTTAAGAACTACCTGTGAACCAACCTGTGGCAGAATGCCCCATCAATTTCAGAAAAGGAATTCACCTGCTAATTAGTATTAAAATAGCATGGCAATTCCATTTTCCCTCAAATGCAACCCTTTGAACAGAAGGTCTCAGTTCTTAGCCCATCATAATGCCATCTGAGATGATAACTATTAAGAGTTTATGCCCAAGAATATTCAAAATAGCATTCTTTACATGGTCTAAATTTTTGGAAACAAAGTAAAGGTCCTTTGAAGGATGAATGGCTAAATAATTGTGGTATGTGACTACACTGGAATAAAAAAGGAAAGAATGACACACTTATGCATGCTGTATATGGCATGGATGGACTTCACATTCTGCTGAGTGAACAAAGTTCATAAAATGACACAGACTGCATGATACAATTTATATAAAATATTCAGAATATGTAAATTCATAGACACAATATGGTTGATGGCTATGGAGGTGACAGAGTGGGAGGAAATAGGGAGTAACTGCTTAATGAGGAAAGTTTTTTCATTAGGGTGACAAAAATGTCTAGAACTAGTTAGCCATGGTTGATCTACAACAATAAAAATGTGAATGTATTAATAATTTTACTAGGGGTTGAGTTCACAATGATGACTGAGGATGATTCAGGTACTTACCGAATATTCTGTATTAAATAATCTGCTCTAAATGGTTCAACAAGGCTCTTATGTGAGCACTATTGTACTTATCCATTGCTCATTTCATACTAAGCAACCACACTCATCTAGCACTACTTCCTTCTCAAGACACCTAAAGAGTTGTGGATTGGCTATAAGAACATCCTTTCCCTTGTTACCAGTACATATTCCAGGCCCCACTACTGGTCACAGAGAATTAGAATCTCAGAAGAAGATGAGTACTAGGGCAGATATGCATTTAAAATCTTTTCCCCAGGTGATTTTTACAGAGTTTTAAAATGATGTGTAAGACCCTCTGTGGCTCTTTCCTAACTATTACCTAGCTATCATTTTAAATAATTTCTCGAGATCTAATTTCTCTGCTTAGGATTTAAGATTCTCTCTATTAATTGTCACAAATAACAGGGAAGAAAATTTAGGCTAAAAGGAGGAAAATGAGTTCCTTAGAAAAAGATAAAATCAGCAACCAAACTATAAAATCCTTTAACCCCTCATTCCTACCCAGTGATACCCATTTATTCCCTACCAGTATAAGATTCTTACTTCTTAGTATGCCAAAGCCAGTCTCTTTTAATGTTTCCTGGAATGCTTTTCCCTCTGTCTTGCACACTTGCCTCAAATAGTTACCTGCTCCCATTCTTGGATTCATCAACAAAGGAACCACTATTTTCATATGCATTTTTCCTGAAGTTTCCAGGACATTTTGACTTCAGAGATGATAAGTCCTTACCTTTGTTCAACACATCTTGTTGAGAAATACTCAAGTCTTTGGAGAGCAAAACCAGGGCTACCAGTTCTATTACATCGCAACCCTCCGTCTGCCTCTGTCTACTTCTCCCACCTGTGACCTCACCTCTTCTCATGCCCTAAGTTCCCACACCCAGAATGAAGGCCCACCCTAGACCCTTCTCCCTCCTTGCTAATTCTCACTTCTCCCTGCTTTAAATGTTACAATCCTACTTCCCTTTCCAAATAATATTATCTGAATGTAAACAGATACTTGCATTGATTTTCTTAAACAATCTCTCTTTACACCTCTCTCCTCTTTTCTCATTACCACTTCCTTCCTTCTCCTCCTTTTGACATTTCCCTCTTCAATCAAAATCCATCTTCAGGCCAAATCCATTTGTCAATGTTCAGTCCTCCTCAGCATCTGCTCAGCTGACATTTAATCTTTGCAGGCTCTCCCTTCCCCCAGGTTCTGGGATGGTAAGACATAGGTTTTGCTGTTTTTCAATCTTGTTCTTTGCCTCTAGGAGAAAGCTCCCGTAACATTTTTTTTGAAAGGTTTAAAATCATATTACATGTATTTATCTAATAACATATAATTCAGGATTTTTTGACAGAGGGGCAATGCTTTGAAATGTTTTTGTATTCTTGCAATACATGCAGAACATATGTATGTATATCACAAGTTCAAACACTGGGGTGTAAAGATGAAATAGATATGGTCTTCTTTGTTAAGCTATTTCTAAGTAATGGGAAGAAATGTCTTGAAAATTATGTGTATCTATTTATTTGTTGAATTAATTTTAACTGAATGCCTATGAGATGTTAGGTGCTAATCTAGATGCTTGAGACATAATGAACAAATCGGAATAAGTCACTGGCCACATTATTGTGATAAAAACCACCCAGCTATTTAGATAATACCAAAGAGTATTAGATGCAAAGAGAGAAAACTACAATTAATAGGATGCAGGTTTTTGACAGATCTTGTTATGGGGAAATAGGGAGTATCCTCTTTTAAATTCCCTTTTACTATGGGTTCCTCCGCCTGTGCAGCAGCTGCTCAGAGATCAAACTTTAGTGACCAGGATAGACATAGAGGTTTATTTACAGATATGGGAAAAACAAACTAAAAGTTAACACCCTCACAAGTGTTCCAAATGAATAGAGCCCCACTTCGCTCCTCAAGGAGCTGTGGGGTTTACCTCTGTCTTAGGGTACTTCTGGTTGAAAACACCAGACTATGTCCTTGAGTCTTGATCCTCTGTAGCTCCAGTTAACACCATATCAATTCAACCAACACAGGTGGGTCTCTCCCAGGCAGGTCTATCTGAGTTTCACCTTGGCACCACACTTCACCAGGGTCACCTCTCCTCCACCTTCACACAGCTCTCCCCTCAGGGACTGAGTACCAGAGGTGGGGAAGCTCCAAAGGACTCCACTCTTGGGTCCTTCTCCCCCTGAGGTCAAAAACCTCCATGCCTGATGCCAGTTCCCAGGCTCTCTCCATTCACTCTCAGCTCTTCTCCAAAATCGTGTAAGTCTAGTCACTGCTCCTGCCCCCTTTTTAACCTTCTCCTAGCTCCTTCTCCCCTCATCCACCAGAGGCCCTCCATTCACACCCCTGGAGGTCTATATTTCCTTTTTTCATCTCCCTTAGGCACCACCACCCAGGACCCCCATTAGCATATTCACCAAGGCTGCTTAGGTAATCACCAAGTTTGCCCAGATAATCACAGCAAAGTAAAAAGGGGAGGTGGCCTTATCTGGCCTCAGGCTACTCTTAATCTCTGTGTCTTTCAGATGCAGATGATAGCAATGTCCACATTCCTTTTTCAATGAATAGCACTGTCCATATAGGGTCCTGGCTTCAGTCCTACAAATAGGACAAGAAACTTTATTTTCCTGGTGGTGACATTTGGCTAAAGACCTAAATAATGACAAGGACAATCATATTCTGAAGGAATCTGAGAAGGGAACTGCAAGCACAAAAATCCTGAAGATGAATGAACTTCCCTTAGAAGAGGGAAGAAAGACAACAAGAGGAGCTTTTCAAGTGGTAGAGAGAAAAGGGTTTGGAGCAGTCTTGTATGTCATGTGAATTAAGGAGTCTGAATGTAATGTTAAATGCAAAGGAAAGTCCCCAGAGGTTTAAAAAAAGAAGAATCCCATTCTCTGATACTATACTATACTATACTATACTATATTATACTATACTATACATAACTATCTGAACTTGGTGTGGATAATTGACGGTGGGGAACAGTAGGAGTAGGAGATTTAGTGCTAATCTCAGTGGAAGAGGCAAGATGGGAAGACTGAATCTAGGATGATGGAGATGATACGAAATGTTCATCTTTTGGTTACAGATATGCTACCAATTATGTACTTATTTGTTTACTAGGTGAGAGGACAGTGAGGGTGGAGGGAAACAGGAGCCAGGTCAAGTAGAATTAAGAAGAGTTTATTGTTGTAAGCTCCTGGGTGAGGTCTACTAACCCAGGATGGATAGTGAAGTTGCACTCACATGTCTGCTTTTATAGGGACAGATACATGGGGGTAGTTTTTGCTAGTGTGATGGGCAAGGTTAGCAGGTGGGCAAGGTCATTCACCAGGCAAGGTGGGTGAAGTGGGCAAGGCTGATGCCAGTCTCAGCTGTAAGAGGGTAAGACTTGGGTTCCATAGTGTCCATAATCCTCTTAAGGGTCAAGGCTACCAGTCCCCCCACTCTTACCTTCCACTAGATATTTCCTCTTTACAAATCAGAATAATTTAAATATTTGGACTGTGTTTTACTCATTACTTGATCCTTCAGAATCTAGAACAGTGCCAGATACACAGTAGATATTAAGTAGATATTTATTAAGTCAGTGAATCAATTATGGAAATGATTGCGGAGCTAAACTCCTATATTTTAAATTTAAACACTGTAATTCAGAATATACAATCAACTGAGGTAAAAAAGGCTAGAACAGGTTTATGATGAGAAAGGATTCCATTTGGGGCCAAGATAGGTTTGTGCTACCTCTTAGAGAGTAGGCACTTTCATGCATGTGTCTGGTGCTCAGGGCTAGGATTGTTATTTTTCTTCCTTCAAGCTTTGTTTCCCCATTTTATTTGCAAACTCAGCAAGAGCAGGACTCCATTAACATCTCCAAGGACATTCATAGACCTTCAAGAGCAGCTCTACTTTAAAAATGCAGATTCTCAGGACCCATCCTATTTGAATCAGAATCACTGGGGGAAGAGTGGATGTTAGTGTTTTAATACACCCTCCTGGAGATGTCTATGCACACTGTATTTGTGAAACTGTTAGGGGGTTGTGGCCCCCAGTACTGGTGGTACTGCATTAAAATAGTAGCTACTATTCATTGGTGGGTGGTGACTTGGAAAAGGGAAGCTAAACTTTCTCTCAAGAAAGAGGATTAAGAGATTAGGAAGGACACAGAGGAAAAACACATGAAAAGGAGACAGAAGATACAGAACAGAGAAGGAAGCAGAGGAGAGTAGAGGAACAGCAGGGAGGTTGGAGACCTCAGAGCTGCCACTGCAATGTCAGGTAGCAGATCAGAGAAGGAAGTCAAGCTGTGGACTTCCATCCCCAACTCAGGCCAGTGAGGAGCCTGGGGAAGCATGTTGAAAAAACTTGTGACCTGTGTAAGCTGTCTTGGAAACATAGTACTTGAAAACTTGGCTTAATTTTGAAACTGCAAAGCTTGGAAGTCTTTTGTAGAACTGAAGAGAATTTGTTGTGTTGCTGTTTTCGACATGAGATGTCTGGAGTACTTGCTGTGTTGCTGTATTGAGTGAGCTTTGCTGATGCCTGGCCACTTTGGAGTTGGAGCTGAAAGAATGCCAGAGCTGTGCCTTTTGGAGAAGAATTGACTATGCCATCTTGGTTTTCCTCTTTGGGTTTGAATCTCCTGTTTTTGGAGAAGCATCAATGATGCCATCTTGGCTTCTTCTGGATTAGAATGAGTGGAGCTGTATCTTTGAAGTAGGAGTGGCAGTGCCCTCTTAATTACTTCATCTGGCTTAAGTTGGGGCAAACGCCATTTTATGGACACACATGGCTGCTGCAGCCATGTGCTCTTTGGACTAGAGATTGGACTGTGTAGTAAGATTACCAATGGGTTTCTTTGTACCCCTCAGTGACTCTTGTCTAATTTGTCTTTTAATAAGTAAATTTGTTCTTAAAGTTTATGTGGTCTTGCTACTTCATGTGTGGGTGGGGAAGAACCTGGTATATGACTAGCTATAAAGGGTCAGCTGCTCCCCGATATCATTTGATGACTCAGATGGGATGCTTATTTTATCACCTGATATCAAAACCTCTGGCCTACTCTGTTAAACTTGCTCAGATGCAGACCTCAGAATGAGCTGAACAGTAAATGGATGGGCTTGGGTGACAATTCCAACTAACAAATTGTTTTGATGTTTCATTTATCTTTCCCCTCATCAAACATGACCTTATCAGCTGGTCTTCTTTAGTTGCTTTATTTAGTTTATTCATATAATCAAAAACCTTTCTATTCACTTACATGAGAGCAATGGTAACAGCAGCACTTTCTAAAAATAAATTTGAACTTTCAAAACACTTCCTGATCTGTCACTTAAGCTCTGTGAGATGGTAGGAACCACAGCTCCAGCTCCATATTAACTGAGGAACATACTTAGGCAAAGTACTTTAGGTAATTTGATGACCACATGACAATTCTAGGCAGGTCTGAGACAAAAATTCTTAGTTGATAAATATGGGAGAAGTAAATCTCTACTTTGAGAGTTCTACTAAAATGCTAGTGTTATCTAATATATAATAAACTTCACTAAATATTCATTGACTGAATAAATAATTCCTGAAATAGATTTTACAGGTTTCAAGAAAATACAGTCTCATCAAAGCAAGAAATAGGAGGGGGAATGAAAGAGAGAGAGAGAGGCAGAGATTCAGAGAGAGAGAGACAGAAACCCAGACAGAAAGAGAGAAGATAAAGAGAGAGAAAACAGAACGATATGACCTTGCTGCTGTTCTCCAAGTGCAGGTCCCCTGATCTGTTATATGCACCCAACAATGCTAGCCAGACCCATCATCCAGCAACATGGGAATTTGGGGGAAAACGCAAATTATAATCAGAAATTTTGGTCTATCAATTTCTTCCTTATCTCTTCAAAATAACAACTGGCACATTATTGTAAAATTCCTGATGCTTTCAACATATTATCAGCTGATTGTGCATTTGAAAGTGTTCATATTTTGACCTTTATTTTGAATTACCAGAGCAATGCAGAAAACTGACCATATCTCTGTTACACTAAGAATGCTTCTTGCCAATGCTATCTGTCTCCTTTTATTTTAAAACTTTAAACACATCCCTTCTCTTCCTGGAATGCTTTTAGCTTATCAGACACATGACAATACGAAACGTTCCAATATTTGAATAAAGCTGTAAAATTTTCAAAGTGCTTTCAGAATACATGGTCCAATTTAGTTTAGTTTAAAATATTCTAGACACGATTGTATGGTTTTTAATCTAATACACATTCAAAGGCTAAGGAGGGGTATTATTTCGTTCTATTGTAAGAGTACATGAAACATGAATGATGTTGATAATGACAGCAACGATAGCAGGCATATTCTCAGTGCTGATTGTGTCCCAACCCTTCAACTATATTTTAGTATGGATAGTGACTTTTAGCCACCCAGGAGGGAGGTGCCACTTGCCTTTTTTTTTTTATAGATGGTCAAAATACAGCTAAGAGTTTAAGTAAACCACACTCAAAGACTTCAACCTGAATTGTCAGATTCCGAAATCTGATGTATTCCTATTCCATATCTGCCTCATGAAAACTATTACCACAACCACTGAATGTCTGTCTTCAGAGTCAGTGGTGCAATCAGATGTGTTTAGTCTTCTATATGACATATAGCCAAATAAAATTGCTCTATTTTAATTATATTGAGGCTCCATTGGGCCACAAGGACATAAATACACCTGGTGAGAAAATGAAAACTGCCTCCAATTTCCTAGTTTAAAAGCTTGTGACAAACACATACAGTTCCTCTATCATAGCTGTTGGTCACCTCAAATGTTCACACCATTTAATCCCCTCTCTCATCGTTCCATTTTTCACCTGCCACTTCTCTCATCTCATTTTCTGTCTTTGACTATTGGTTTTGATATTGGAACTCTTGTTCCAAATACAAAAATACAATCTCAACTCCCGCTGTTTAGCAATATTCTGTATTTAGCAGGACAGATATGGATATGGAGACAAGCAGTGCCTTCTTTACAGGGCCATCTAGTTTTAGTAGGAAGGGAGGTATGTAAAAATGAGGCATTTGCAACATGCAGCTTGCCTTGCCTGTTCCTGCTGTCAGCAGTCTTGGTTCTTCCTGAATCACACACAAGTCTCCTGCATCTACTTATATCCACAAGGGCATTCATATTGATGATTCCACACCTAATTATCCCCAAAGAAGAACAAGTCTATATGTATGTGTTCATGTATATGTGATTAGCATGTACACATGCATGTGTATGATATTTGGAATTGAATCACTTAAATATATCTTATCAGACATCAGCATAGGTACTCAACTTAAGCTAATGAAGCACAAAAAAAGATATAAGATGATTATATATAATTTAAACCAAGTAATGAAAGATCATGAATTTAGTTCTGAAAGTTTTGACCTTGACTTCAATGGAGGTGAGCTTATATGAAATCATATTTCTCTCTAAGGACTCCCGTGATTTGAGGAGCCATGCCTAACTGTACTTTCTCAGAGAACAAATCTAAAATATTCTGATGTTTAATGTGCCAATGAAATATAATGAAACCCTATCCTAAAATTATGTCAGTATTTTACTTGTTAGACAATCTAAGGAGCAGTTTTCTCCAGGAGATCACGTGTAGATTCTGATAAAGTAAATATTATGGATTGCCTTATGCTAGATCTTCTTTAATTTAGACCAAACTATTTAATTGTTACATGTTTAATGTTTTCAAATATTTTCAAATGGCTAGCACAATATCCAGTTTCTGAGAAAAGGTAAACTGTTGGGAGTAAAGGTTTAAATGAACTTCAAATTCTCCTAGCCATTACACCTCCTTCTTCTGATGTCCTTAGTAAAGAGAGCTTATTTATAGAGTGATATTATTTTGATATTGTTTTGTTGAATTCTTTGGTTTCAGCAAAATCAGGTCTTTTATACTAATACCATTTCTGGTCTTAGAATCAAAGATCAGAAATGGTCTTAGAATCCTTCTTTCCATAGTGGTTCAGGCATTCACTGACAGGGGATAGGAATAGGCCAACAATAATGAATCTACTTGCTATTACCACTATAAATCAAACTCTTTTCATTTACAGAAGACAAGACTGATTCTTAGAATGGTACTGTGACTTAAACAGGGTCAAGTATATAATAGTCAAGTTGCCAAAACAGCCAAGGTTACATGCCATCATTATTCATAAGCTCACGAAGACCCTGAAAATCCTTTGAATGTGGAATCACTTTTGACTGGGATCCCAACTATTTTTATAACACTAACTTTAACAGGTTTCCATGGGCAGGACTCCTTTCCACTCTTATGGAGATTCCAGAATATAACTGCCAACTTTCCATTTCTCTATGCATATGCTCCTATTTCTCCAGAGACTTTTCTTATTGGTACCATATAAGACTGGATTATAATATCAAACACCGAGGTAAAGAAATAGGTAAAAAGCTTCAGTGAATACACTGGAGAGAATCTGGCTTTGAATCAATGCTGTTTTCAAACAGTGAATGAAATTATCACATAAAAAGAAGAAAAGAAAATGTAACCCATTACTGGGAGAAAAAGGAAAGATTTTTCAGAAGAAAGTTTCTGTTGAATATTGTTTAGCATGGGTCTGATGGCAATCACTTAAACTATTAGAACAGTTTCATCAGTACCATTCCAAAGCTCTTTGAGTATAAATACCAAGAGAGAATCCACCTTCCACTGAGGTAATTATCCTCCTTTGCTGTGAATGTCACTTAGAATACCAAGTTCAACACAGTATTGGAAGTTAGCCTGAAGATTATCTATTCAACCTGATAATACCCTGACCTGAAGTACTTTTTTGGTTTTGATTGTTTCCAGTCTCAGTAAAAAGTCACCTCATTCTCCCTGTTACCAAATACAAGCTTGAAAATCACAGACTACCTTCTATCTATTCATGGAGTCCCTGCATACCCAATTCATCAGCAAGGACTACAGATTCACTTTCAAAATACATGTTGCCTCCATCCTTCTGCATCTTCATTACTTGGTCCATTCTGGTTATGTTGCTGTCACCTTCACCTCAATTATGAAAAGGAGAAAGAGAAAACCCTGTATCGGTGCTTGTCCAATGCCTGTTTCATTCGACAGTCAGATGTTCAGTCAGATTTTCCTACAAACTGAACACCTATTATTCTAAGGTTGAAATCTTTCAAAAGAAACTCATCACAATCAGAATAAACTCTAATTCCTTTACATGACCACATATTTCTGGCCCCTGCACACTTCCTGGTCCCAAGGACATTCTTCACACTCACAATCCTTTCAATTAACACATGGTGCTCTTCCTTACCTCAATGCCTCTCTGTATGAACCTCTGGAAAAACACTTTCCCCATCCTTTACAGGCTGTATATCTCATTGCTCAGGTTTCAGTTTTAATGTCATCTGACTGGATGACACTCCCATAGTGGACATTGTCAAGACTACCCAAATCATCTCAGGTCACCCTTTTATCTTCGTGAACTTGACCTCCCCAAGTACTTCCACTCCCAAATGCCAGCCTCCATGTCTTCACTGGAGGTGACTTTAGGCTCCCAGAGTTGCTTTGAGGATACTTGGGAAGGGAGCTGCTGATGGATAGCTATCTTCATGCCAGAGTGTCTGGTGGATGAAGAGTGTAAATACTCCAGTGCCAAGCCTAACCCTGAAGCTGAACTAAAATTCCATATCAGCTCTCCTGCATGACTGGGCCAGAGTTCAACACTGACAGTCTTTGTTTGATATTGCACTCCTATGCCCTACCACCTCTATGCCTAAGCTTTCCTCTGCATCTCCCTACTCTTTACTGGAAGCATTATCTAACAAATCATACAGTTACAAAATTTAATCTCAAGATCTATTTCTGGGAGAGCAAACTAAGAGATTACCCCAACATCTTCTACACAGTTATTCTCCATGAATACTATTCCCTTCACTTTCTTTCTTGCTTTTGTCCAAATTTCTCATTATACTTTGAGTTATATGTTCATTTATTTGTTATCGATAGTCTCATGAGCTATAAACAGAAAACTAAACAAATTGAGGAGCTTCTCTTTAACTATTGTATTTCTCCCTCTGCCTACATTCCACTGTAGTTGCTGACTACATGATTATATAATGAATATAGAATAAAGAACAAAACCTTTTCTGATGCTCTTATTCAGGCTGAATTTTCTGGGCCCCTCTTTTGCTTCCTTGGCATCACCAAGGAGGTTCTGATTAGAATCCAGGGGTTCATAAGGTTTAACTGTCAGGGTAACAGGTCTTGGCCATGATGACATGAAAATTCTGTCCATGTAATAATCCCACTTATGATAACTTGTTTTCCTTTGAGAATTTTCTATATTGGAGGTAGAAATGAGGCAGACAGACTGTACTTCATTAAATTCTAGTAAACATTGCTTTGCAGAAGATGTGTATGTTTTTCAAAAGAGATTAATATGATTGAAATAAAGGATGTTACCAGTCTCTCCTATTTCATCAATGTAGATGACGCTACTAGAACCCAAGTTGACTACAAAAATCATATTTCTAACTCCCATCAGCATCTGTCATATATGAGAACTGCTTAGCTTAAGCCATTCTTTTGAGAATTAACTAATTCTGTATGAATAGTGAGTTTCTGGGTCTCCAGTGTGAAGAATTGAATCCTAGTTGGCTGTGACATTCCAAATATTACCAACAATTTCTGTTGTTTGGTAAATAAGTGCTCTAGTACAGATAAGTATTCCAGTGTGACCCCCAAAATTAGTCCAATTTCTGCAAAAGTCATGGGATACTAAGAATAAGGGAACTTCTTGACTTCTGTGATCTGTGATCTAATAACAATAGTAGAGACTGAGCTTAGAAAGGGATATTATGGGTCTGAGGAATTTTTAGAGGAACTTTTCAGTTGGAAAGCATACTGCAAAATAAAATGTTGCCTTGTTCAGGAAAACAATAAGAAAAGAATTGCCATTATATTCAACTACTTATCAAGTATACATTAAAAGTTCTTCCAGCACTGTTGTGAATAGAGATTGCTAGCATGGCAGATAAGAACATAATGTACAAGTTAAGCATTTATATTTAGGCATATCACCCAATTTACAACTGCCTCTACCCCTTCATCACCAACAGTTACTGACAACTCTGTGCCTGACTTTCTTCCTGCGTAGAATGAGGATAATAATAGTATACTTACCAATAGAGTCATCTTAAATTAATTAACATTGGTAAAGTGCATGGAATAATGTCCAACACAGAATGAACACTATAATAAGTTTGTTCAGTAAACAAAGAGCTTAAAACTAGTGCAAGGGAGATACAGGATACCATGGATATGCAGAAAAGGAGAAAACTTAAGCAGCCTGGGATGAAGACCAGAAAGAATGACAAAGGAAGTGTATCTGAGGTCTTAAAAGATTTGGAATTCACCAAAGGAAAAAGTGAAGGGGAAAGGAAGTAGGAGGCAGACAAAAGGAAGAACAGAGACAGAAGTGGAGGCAGTGGAGAGCATTTGGTACATGCCTATTGTGCTTGCAAAGGTAATGATGAGAGGAGTTGTGAGATACAGACTACGGGGTAAGAGGAATAAGGCTATGAAAGGGCCAGCAGGAAAAAGAGAGAATTTCTATTACATTCTTGATGAAATCCAGTTAGAGAATGGTTTGTAAAAAAGTATTTCATGAACAGATTTGAAATCTAGAAGTCACTCTGACCACAGTATGGAGGATGGATTCTGTCGAGCATATCCTGGAGCATAGAAACCACTTACTGATTTGTAGGAGTGAACCAGGCAAGAGTGATAAGAACTTGAAATAATAAACTATGATGGAAAGGATTTCTGGGAAATAAAAACAATAGTCAAACCAATTTTGCTTTCTATGGTCAAATAACTTCCTTTGAGCGAAAGTATTGACCTTGAGGCAATGAGATAGAAAACAGTAAAAACTAACTTTCACAATCAGAAATTGCTGTTCTAAATTAAAATGCAGTCATCTTCACCCATTTCAGGAGGGAAAGGGTAGTTCAAAACACAGCTTGTTTCTGACTTTTAAACTCATAAAGTAAAGTCAATGTTATGATATCTGGAACAGTGAAGAAAGAATTTTATATTTCTAAGGGTATAGGAACTTTGCGAAATGTCTATAAATAAGATAATTTTCAGGTAATCAATTTAGTAAGACTGTAGTAATAGTTAAAAAAAATTGAGCATTTGCTCATTTCCACTAAGCTGACAATTTAAGTATATTTTTTAGTCCTATCAGTAATCCAATGAGACAGGTATCATTAGTTAGTTTTGACAGATGAGAAATTGAGGTTGGAAGAGATTTAAATACTCATTTTAAGTCACAAGGAGATAAAGTGGCAAAGCAGAAAATGTTAGGGAGTCTTTGCCTATCATGCATGTGGTGCCAGCTCTTGTCATATTTATATTTGAAATTAAGCATTCTTTTTAAGGAACTTTTTAAGCATTCTTTTTTAACATACACTATCCCAAAGCTCACTGTATGTAGTGAACACACTACTTCTCATATTCCAGTCTATTTTTATACAAATTATCTCTTGGCTTACAATTAATGTTGTTTTCATTGAGGGCCAGTATTTGACTTTAACAATTATTTATTTAAAACAGTGTCAAACAAACAAACAAAAATAAATGAAAAACAAAACACTGAGGACACCCAGACTGATCATTTGAACAAGTTTTATTCTAGCACAAGGGGTATGATGCAGTGGTGATGAATTGGTCATCTACAGTCATCCAGGATGTAATTTGAATCCCTTTCCATCATTTACTACTGGTGAAATGTTGGGCAAGCACAGGATCTCCCTAAATCTCATTTTCTTATCTATAAAATGGGGATGATAGCTAGACATGCAGGCTAATTTTGAGATTAAATGAGATGACTCAAGCAAAGCAACTAGTTGCACCATTACCATTTGTAGATATGATGCTAGAGTTCTGCCAAAAATAATGGATATTGGCTCAAGCTTAGTTATATTTTCCAAACATGCATGGTTCAGAAATCATGTCTTATTGAATTTGCCTAGCTAGGGTAATAGTCCTAGTGATAGTTTCCAAGAGTTTTATGTATACTTTTAATTTAATTTGTTTTTCATTGAAGAATGCATCCAACTGCTTTTTAAGTTCTCTGATGAGTATAATGTCATTACTTTAAGTTTAACTAATCTCAAGTCCTGAATGGAAAAGATGAACTTAGACAAAGGTCTCTTCTGGAGCTATTTTTACACCATCTATTCTGTGTATAACATAACAATCCCGCAGCTAAATTTTACAACACATTTTCAAAGGTCACTTTTAATGAATTGGGTTTTTCATGTATCAATCTTTCCAATTTACATTTTCTCCAATATCAGAAGCAGAATTTTCTTTAACTGAATAAATATTCAAGTCTCGGTGTGTATTTTGAAATGACTTTTGCATAATAATGTTTTTAGATGAAAACAGCGTCTCAGGCTACACATAAACAGGTTTTACTGATCTTTTAATGAGACCAAGTGAAGCACAGAGGCCTTTAACATCAAACACGGTTTTCTCAATGCTTTTGAATGTTTCTATAATGATACATTTCCCAGCCTAATATTTTCTTACTTTAATACCAATATTACCATGTTTTCATTCACTAATTAGTCATTAATGTTCCACAAAATTAATTTGAAAGACATGCATCACCAACAGAGTTCTAAATTAATGAGCTACACTTTGTCTTGAGGGAGGCAGGGGAGAACAGGAAGTAATAAACATATGTTGAGCTCTGCTTCAACTTGATTGAACTTGAAAAACATTTCTTATATACAAGGTCTGTGGGCCTTCAGGATATTTGAACTAAGGAGCAATTCACCCACCAATACATTCTGAATGCTTATTTTGTGTCAAGCAGTGTTTTAGGCAAGAGTTGCAAATGCCCAAGCACAGGTAGATAGTTTCCTTGATCAGAGATCTACAAAACTTTAATGTAACTGACAAGCAGAGTTCATGAGATGGGGTGGTTAATGGTCTTACCTGGATAATAAGTGGAACCTGTGAACATCCTGTTAAGGGTTCTTGTGGTGTTACACAAGAAGTGGTTTAAGCATCACTCGGTTATAGTGAGGAATGAGAACTGCTAAAAACCTGGGGAAGTACCTTAGAAACCTTCCCTCATGATCCAAGTGAAACCTTTTTTTCTAGTGATAAAAGGGATAAAGAAGATGCATTGAATCAACAGACAATGGGAAAATTTAGAGAGGGGAGTGGATTGTCTAGTTAGCACAAGAACGAAATAATTTGGTCAAAGATCCTAAATTGAATGCATCTTATTTTTGCGTTATTATTTTTCTGGTTTTTGTTTGTTTTGTTTGTTTGTTTGACTCTGTTATTCTTTAGATTTTAAGCAAATATAACTTTACTCTATCTTGTATACTGATGTGGGGATGTATGTATGGAGCTTTTTATACTCCAGTTAAGAAGTTTTAATTTCCAAAACTTATATTACCTTCAAAATCAAAAGCCTTCCAAGTTTTGAGTGCTCTTAGACAATACCTAGGACTGTGGTTCTCAGTTATGAACTTCTTAGAGCAAATTAGAATTTGCATGGAAATATAAAGTGAGAAGAATGAAATTAGGAATGCTATGAAGGAAGTTATGGGATCCCAGATAGTGGGTCTCTCATCCTGCAGGAAACACATTGCT
The DNA here is from genome assembly GCA_004024945.1 of Uropsilus gracilis. Taxonomy (NCBI): domain Eukaryota; kingdom Metazoa; phylum Chordata; class Mammalia; order Eulipotyphla; family Talpidae; genus Uropsilus; species Uropsilus gracilis. Next base: position 174,410 of record PVHY01000021.1, read on the forward strand.
TGTACAGTTTGAAATTGAAAACATGGTCTGGAAATCAGAAGTTGAATCTAATCAACTGATGTAATGATTTAATTGTCACATGCAGGAGGTTCTTCTATTAGGTAAATAATCAAAAATGTATGTTTTCTCCCACAGCACTGTTAGATCATGGTCAGACACTAAAGACTTCAAATCATTAGTCTGGGGATTTCAGGGCATTGCACCTGATTTCTGCTTTGCCAGATCAGCTAAGTCTGAGACATTTTGATAAGCAACTTTTCTACCGTTGTCTTTCCAGGCAGAAAGGAGACAGTCAAAAAAGAAACCATGGCTTATTTCTAAGGAATGAGTATGTTATCTTTACGAAAGCCATTGCTAGTCAAAATAACTGGCTCGTTCTTGAACATTTAGAATTTCGGGGAATATAGAATTAGTCATGTAACTTGTGTTAATTTGCATTCTTCACATGTTGTTCATGACTCTCAGGGTATGAGAACTTAGAAACATTTCTTGGAAACAAGTATGCTTTCACTGTCCAAAGGAATGATGGAATCAAGGGAGAGATCTAGAGAGGACTTCCTGTTTTTGTCTTGCAACAAGGGTAGAGGTATACATGCAGGAGGGATCTGGCCTCATAACTGTGTGATACTTCTGAGCAATACCTCTAGAAACCTGGGATCATGGAACAAAATAAAATCTTTCTGTAAATAAAGCAGCAGGTTGCTAAACGTCTTGTAATGAAAGAAAATGAGGTGGAAACTTACTGGTGAAAAAGAGAAAGGAAAAGAATTTTCAAGTGGTTTAGCAGTAACTTATCAAGAATAGGAAAGCAAAAAAGCACAGGATATGGAAAGACAGAGAGGTAAAACTATTACAAGTATTCTCAAACACTATTAAGGCCTTTTCACCAACAGCTCCCTATACATGTCATTATTTTACTTTTCTTAAAAAGAGGCATTATCACCTAGAAACTGTAGAATATATATAAAGAATAACTGTTCTGTTTCCCATAGTATTGGACCATGTTATATTTCCATCATTCCCAAAGTAGAGTTCCTTTTTCTATATATCACTACCAGCGTTTATTTTTTCTGATCTTTTAGAAATGGGACATTCTCACATCTATGAGGTGGCATCTCATTGTGGTTTTGATTTGTATTTCCCTGGCGATAAGTGATAATGAACATTATTTTTCATATGCTTGTTGTCCATTTGTAAGTCTTAGATGGAGAAGTGCTTGTTCAAAAGACTTCAGGTGGATCTGCTGCATGATCCTGCACTGTTACTGCTGGATCTATCTGTATCTACCTGAAGAACACAAAGATACTAATTTGAAATGAACTTGCACTCCCAAGTTCAGTGCAGCAATCTTTGCAATTGACAATGTACTGAAGCTAAGTAAACGTTCAAAGATAAATGAATGGATTATAAAGACATGGTATATATGTATGTATATGTATACACACTTGTACATATATGTATAAGTGAAATAAATCAGAAAATAAGTGAAATAAATCAGAAGAAAAGACAAATACTGGATGGTGTCACAAATATGTGAGATAGGGAGAAATCAAACTAAGAACCATATTAAAAGCTAACTCTTGAAAACTGACTATATAAATGAAGTATCCAAAGAGCGGAGGGGGGAGGGACAAAGAGGACAGGGAGCACAGTGGACCATGATGGGAATATGGGTGACTTGGTACAGGTAGCAGGTGATAACTGATGGATAGAACCCTAATATTCCACAACTAAAAGAATTGAAAAAGTGAATGCCTCTTTACCAAATTTCATTATTGTTTATGGTGACTGCATTACCAGTAATACCTTGAGAGTGTTATCATAGTCTCAAAAAGAAAAAAAAAAAAAAGACTCCTGGGTTCTACTTCCAGTCACAGAATTGTTGGATGTTTCTCAGTTTCTCTGTAGCTTTGTCTCATCCTCTGTAATTCAGAATAAAGGAGCAACCACTTCTGAAAGAGTATGTTACTCAGGAGAATCACTTAAAATAGTATCTGCCATGTTATAAATACATTAAATATACTTATTACTTATTCACGTGTAAAATAACACCAGATTTTGATAATCTGTAATATTAAATTGTTTCTGAGTCAAATCTCTTTTTGGGCATTGTGTTTATTGGGCATTCCATATTTAAGTTGATCTATTATTAAATAATAAATAAACCTATTAATACAGAGATTTAAATAAAAATAAATAAACTTATTACTACCTCTCTTTTAAAAATTAATATACTGAGCTGTCAAACCCAGGCCTGGAGTCCTTTATCACCACTCTTGGTCACTTTTTAAACAAGAACTCTGATCTCTTTTCCAGTCATTTAAAATATTTCTTTCATTTTAGTGCAATTAAAGAAGTGAATTTACTTTGTTTTTAAAAGCTAAATCAAGGCAAGGCATATTCAGGTAGCTACTTGTATTTGTCATTTCAGCCATTCATTCATATCTCTGTAAGTCACAGCACAGTTCTTGCATTTCCCTTTGATGGCATTATTTTACTAGGGTACTTGGAAATATAAATGTTTTATATTTCATTTATGTCATTAGGACGATGAAGGGTATGTGTGCTAATGGAATTCCAAGTTTCTTTGATTTTTCTTTTAGAGCCCCTTGTCAATTGCCTAAGAACAGTTAATATAAGACTAAGCAAATTTCACCTTATTTCCCTAAGAGTAATCACCTTTGCTTATGTGAAGCATTTTAATGGCAATTGCTTTATGAATTACATGGCTAAATTGCAGAGTCTTTTTCCACTATGTCACTGCCAAGGACAATACAGGAACTTTCTGCAAGTGCTACTTTGTATACAGCACAGTTGCCATGATTTATTTTTACCCTTCATTATTACCAAGAGTATAGTGATAGTTGAAGGAACAACTGAATAAATATTTCTCCTATCAATTTGACCTTGTCTAAGAAGCACATGATCCCTCTCACTCTATCAGTGGAATCTATATGTCTGTCTTATGTTGCCCCTACTTACAAGACGTTATGAGTCTTAGAGACTTTCCTGTCTATTGTGGATTACTATCAACAGAAAGTACATTGGCGGGGAACAACATGTGCAGTGGAGAGATTGCTGTTGAGTTATTTTCCATCACGGGTCTGACCTCTTTGCCGTGCCACTTCTCTGTGAAAGCCTTTTCCTTCCAAACTGTCACTCTAGCCAGAAATGTGTACCTTGACACTGATAGTAAGAGAGGATACTATGCATTAGCACATTCTCCTTACTATGTGATAGACATAACTGGCATTTCCTTGATCTTATATAAATTATTTTCTAACAGTATGAAACAAACAATCTAACTCCCATTTTGATGCAAAATTTAGAGCCCTGACTCTAATAAGTCAAAGAAAGCTTTGCTACAGATCCTCCAACTTACTCTTTTAACTACACATGAAATCCTTTGTAGAGTTGGTGACTATTTCCATATTCTGCAGCTGTAACTCATAGATAGTTCCCTTGGGTATTTTCTACTTTTCATGTAGGTATGTGTGCCCACAGATTCATGTATGAGGATATGCATATGCATGTTGCATTTTTTTTTAGGCTAGAACTCTCTTTGAAAAGCTCTTCTATACATCTGAATTCCTAGTTTCTAGCACTAACACTACTATGTGTAAGGCAGTAGATGTTGGACATATTCTTGCAGAATAAACAAAGAATGGGAAAGGGAGAATAAACCAGGGTTTTGCTTGCCTGTTTTACTTGACTTGGAAAGAATCATCTAATTTCTCTCTGCTTTAATTTACTTTCCATTAAAAAAAAATAAAAAATACTAATAATGTTTGCCCAATGAAACAGATGTTCTTGGTGAAAATCAAGATAGAGAATATTTATGAAAACTTTATATATATATAACTTTATATAATATATATATAACTTTATATATAATATATACATAACTATATAATATACAACATATAACTATATGCTTATATAATATATATAGCTTTATATATCATATATATAACTTTATATATATGATATGTACATATAAAAATTTATATATCTAGCAAAGCACCACATCACCATAAAGATTCAAAAAGTATAAACTCAATCAAGGAGAAGTGAGGAAGAAACAAATGCTTTGGAAGTTCTACGCATGTGTACTTCTTCGATACCACATCTCAGTCAACAATTAGGAGAAAGCTTTTGGGATCTAATCACAAAGACAGGAATCTTGATTTCTCCCTTTGGGATATGACATTTAGCTTAGACATTTAATTTAGAAATCCTTTAAAACCAGCAGAGCTGGCAGGAAATTGAGAACACTTGTACTAATCACTTCCAACTTCAACGTGGAAGGTCAAACATCTAAAAGGTTACTACAATGGAAAAATTCAATTACTAGGGACTCCTAATAGGCTTTAACAGCACAAACTCTTAATCTTCAACTCCAATAGATATCATCACATGCCCTCAGATAGTGTGAATGACCTGAAACACACACAAAAGTTTAAATCCCAAATAACTGTAGGACTCAGAACTAGAGCTCCAAAGTCTGACTATTCAAATTTTGCAGCAAGAGTTTTAAAGTTACTGATTCCAGCAAGGTTACTTAACTGAGATTCTGTACTTCCGTATTCAGAAATCAATCATTTCCATGTGATTTCTAGAAAGTCTGGTAAAAATCTTGCTTCAAAATCACATAAAAACTGTTAATTCAACTTTTCCATTTTTGGACAAATTATTCTCTTAGGAACTTTAAAAACATGAAATGTGATGATATAGAGCCTTAGAATGTTAACATTTAAAGTGTAGTGGTCACTGAATCCCATTGTGCTCAAACAAGGAACTATTACACGCAGAATATTAGTTTGGATTCTTAATATTTCAACTCTTGATGTTCTAGAAAGAAACCCAGGATTCATGGTGCATGCCTGTAAGTGGCAGCCTAGGAAGCTGTGGCCGGGGCCAGGGATCATGGTTTGAGTCCTGCCAGGGGCATGTAGCGAGACCTAATTCTAAAAAAAAAAAAAAAAAAAAAGTAGCTGGATGTGGTGGCATGCTCCTCTAATCCCAGCTACCAGGGAAGTTGAGGCTGTGGATTGCCTGAGTCTGTGGTACCCCGGGCAACAAGAGCCTGCAGTTCCACAGGCAAAATCTAGTCTTGGAAGCAAGATCTAGTCTTGGAAGGAAGGAAGGAAGGAAGGAAGGAAGGAAGGAAGGAAGGAAGGAAGGAAGGAAGGAAGGAAGGAAGGAAGAGTCAGCATATCAGAACAGATGTCAATGAAACACTCCTTTATTTGCATTTATTTCTAGTTCAGAAATTTTCACTTTCTGGATAAGAACAATTTTGACTCTGAGAGGGAAATACATTCCTCTCTGGACTCTCAAAACTGGCTCAAGGCAAAGTAATGATCATCATCAAGTCTTCAGAGACAAGATGAACGTTCCTTACATTCTGAGACTAAAAGATCACACACTTGGAAATCCAAGTTCAACATACACTTTTTTTTGAATCCATACTAAATGTCACTGGCCACTTTAGAGAGTGCAGTGATAGACGATGTATGAAACAAGGATGCAACTCACTAAATGTAGACTATGGAGCAGATGAAGAAATGGGTCCCCCAAATATGCAAACTTAATACTCATAGTTATGGATGTTGTTAACATGCATCTTTTTATTAGTACAGAATCAGTACAAATGAAATAGAGAATACATTCATTATTCTCAAGAATTCTACGTGAATTCAAGGTTGCTCTTCTCTCATTTTACACACAACTGGGGACCCCAACCATGTAAGTCTACCACAATTAGACCAATAAGACATGAATGAGACAGGACTCAAACTCCATTGTTTGACATTCCACTATCTTCCTTGCCATCGTTTTCCTATTGTGGGAAAACAAGATAATCAACACTGGGCACTTTTCCCTGAATTCTTCAGAATGCCAAGTGCTTAGGACTCCTTTTCATGCATGCTAGATCACAAGGCTATTGACCTTCTCCCATCATTTGTAAATGGTGCCACTAAATTCAACCCAATAGAGATGACACAGTTCTCAAGGAAAAGAGTAATCATTATTAATAACACAGACAGCCTCCACTACCATCATCAGGAAGCAGGGAGTGCTGGAACAACTGTCTCACATCTATCCTTGTGAAGCTGGGTTTCTTTATGGTGTTCTCAGTGCTTTTGAGGACCAACAATAACAAAACAGTAAGGCCATGCATCATATGGTGCCAGGGATTATTTAAAGTTGGTTTTCTAAAATAGAATGAACATGACATTTACAAATGAATAGAAATAAATATAGATAGGTGTTTATGCTAGCCCAACAATTCTGAGTGAAAAATATTCTCTTATCCAAGCAATGAAAAAGAGATATGTGTTTCCCCCCACCAATGTTATCGCAATAAGGACAAATCATATCTCAAAGGAGAATGAAGGAAGCATAGAACAAATGACTTCAGGAATCATCTAAGAGTAAGTACTTTCACTCATCTATCTACTCCTTTTTCAAAACCTTCTCTAGGAGTTTTCATGGTCTGAAGTTGTATGGACCTGGAGTTCAGCTGTTAACAGCCCTGGGCAAGTCCTTGGAACCAATAAAAAAAGGGTTATCATAAGGACTATGCATATAAAATGTAAAGTACTTAGTATATATTTATCTACCCCAAAGTTATTAGTATTCTTTTCACTATTGCTAGAATTATTATGTACCTGAGGTCATAAGTCAATTAATATAGTCTTCAAAAATATTTCTCTTATAATAATCTGTTAATATTTTAAATGCAAAATGTGCAGGTGAATTCATAAGCCTTTCATATCCTGTGGATTTATATAAGTCTATCACAAGCAAATGTAAAATGTATTGCATAAATCCATAGTACCATGGGTCATAAAGTAATATATTTAAACATAAATATCAAATAAGCTACATGGCAGGGAATGTGGGTCTTTAATGTGCTTACTGAGTATCAGGCATAACTTTAAGTACTTTACTTGCATTTGCACATGTAATCCTTGTAATCATTTTAAGAGGTGTGTTCATTCAATCTGATTTTACAGACATGGATATGAAGCATATACTTACCTGTGTAAGGTTCTCATAAAGGCAAAGCCAGACCATGGTTTGATCCCAGACAGTGATGCTTGTGGCACTATTCTCACAGGAACTCTAAGTGCCAATATTCTAAACAGCAATTCTGATCCTTGCATTGGTCTTCTTATAATTAAAGGCCAACTGCCTTCAGATATGTTTTAAACTAGATAACACAGAGATCAGACTAAGAGGAAACAATCTTTAGGCATTGCAAAAAAAAGCTAAAAGGTTTGCTAAACCTTTTTTCAAAATAGATTTCATGAAATGGAAGAACTACATACTGATGATGGTGAATCAACAGCAATAAAATTGTTTAAGTCTAATAAATTATTTAATTCAGAAAAGTTTAATGAATACATCATGTATTCAGGAATGCTTTGTATCTCACACTGCAATTTTAACAACTTCACTCTCATGGAGTAGGTCATAGTTTTCATTTTTTAAAAATCATTTTATAAGCTGGGTGGTAGTGCTCACCTATAAACCTAGCTACTTGAAGGCTGAGACTAGGAATCACTTGTCCGTGGATTTGAGACTACCCTGGGCAACATAGCAAGACCTAGTATCTAAAAAAAAAGTTATTTTATGAAGAAGGAGAGTAAGATGCAAAGAGAGTTCATACTTAACCCAATACCATTTAGTCAAGGGAGATGGACCTGAGACTAGGTATAGTTTGTTCTGAGTCCTCAGATTCTAAATTCTCAGTCATGCTGGGAAGGGGAAGGGAACACCAAAGCTTGTTGCAGAGGCAGGGCAGAGGCAGTGCCAGCTATGTCCTGAAGAGTTTATATGTATTTATTCAGGATAAGATTGCATTAGATTTTTTTTCAGAGTAAAATGACATTTCCCATTAGAAACTTATTTATCAGTAAAAATTCATTTGCATGTGCTGATTTTCCTCCAGTTTGTATTTTTGCTAGATCTGAAAGGAAATGTTGAACACAATGGAGTGCTTAATAGAAGCTTGCCTTGATAAATGCTTCCCATTCTCAACATTAGAGCAGACACATGAATAGCCTCATATTCTTCTATCATGTCATATCATTTGATTTGAAGATGGTGATAGTGCATACAGTATGTTGGGTTTGCTGATCTTCAACATGGTGATGTCCTTGAGCTTTATCTATTTTATGAAGTGAAAATGGTTAGCTTTGATATTCAGAAATCTATGTTTTCATCTTGCTTTCTATTAGAAATTTGCCTATGCTCAGGATGGGAGTTGCCAGCTAGAAATGGGTTTTGATAAGAAAAGGCCATTTTTAAATTCAGTGGAAATAAGAACTCAAAGCAATCATTGTATACTCTCCTTAAAATATGTTTGATAGAGACTTGTGAGACTGTTTATTTATTTGGGTATTTGTTCATTGATTCATTGATTTTCATACAGCCAGTCTCTCCTGCTGAAGTTATTTTCTTACCTTCCTGTATGGAACATGGAGATGAAATCGGAGTTGGAGTAACCATATTGAGACTGAATGACAATAAGGGTGATTACAGGCAAATAAATAATTTTTTTAAACCCACAAGGTGTGGTAGAAGGTAAAAATATACCTTAACCAGACTTTAGTCTTTTTTGGGGGGGGGAGGGAAGGGGGAAGAGTCTCATTTGCTTAAACAACTGAAGTTAGATGTCTATTTGATACAGCCTAATTCAATTTCCAACTGATCAATGATAAATAGGAAAGCAGTTCTAAGCCCAGAGAAAGGATCCACAGATAGGAAAACATTTCAGGATCTTTTGATGCAGTAGCAGAATTTTTAACTGAGCAGCCTGAAGCAAAAACCCCAAATAAATGGATTCGGCTCTTTCACACAGGTCATGAAATCACCATGTTGTTATCTTCCCATGAAATATTCATCAACAGCCTAGGATGGAAAGGCAGAGCCCAAAAGAAGTTAAGGGATTTAGAGGAAACATTTTTGACAGGAAATCAAAGAAAATAAATTTTAAAAATATATTTGAAAGCCTCAGATACAAATTTTTAAAAGCTTAGAAAACTAGAAAGAAGAATAAGTAGTCACTGTAAGAGAAGAAAACAAAGTAATAATGAACTCTAGGAAATTAAAAAAGTTTTAGCAGTAGATATAAAATGAAATTCACCAACAGAGAAATTAAGTTTACAGCAAACTCACACAATGAAATAAGAAACTAACTGGTATTTGTCTTTCTCCTTCTGATTGATTTCTCTTAGAATAATCCTTTCCAGTTCCATTCTTGTTGTTGTGAATGGAAAACATTCATGTCTTTTTGTAGCTGAGTAGTATTTCTTGTATACCTGTACCGCATTGTCCTTGTCTACTCATATATCATTTTCATTCATGTAGTATATAAAATGCAGAGCAATTGAACAGGTCAAACAGACCCTTGAAAAATCTGATGGCAGAATGGAGGATATAGAGGGGAATGAGGGATAGAGGGGAAGGACACAGAGACTAAGGTAGAGGATTATTGGAGTTTTGGTGGTGGATATGAGTTCAGTAATATATTTGAAGAGGTGGGAGACTAGATCTCTAAATATAGAGAAAGTGTAATAGATTGATGCTTCTCAAGAAAAACTATATTTTAAAAAAAGAAAAAAGTGTTGAAAAATAGAAGAGAAACAATTAGAAAATTACAAAATCAATTCAGAAGACACAATACTGACCAATAGAAACTGCAGTAAAAAAAAACAGAATCAATGACAGAGAAATACATTTCAAAGAAATAAAGCAATAGATATCCCCAGAAATGAAGGTGTGGGTTTTCAGATGGAAAAGCCCCACCAAAGACACAAAACAGTGAGAGATAAGAAACCCATACTGAGGCACATGGTTTGGGATTTTAAAAAGATAAAAGGCTAATAGCTTACAGAAGGGAAAAAAAGAAAAGGTTTAGATGAAAAGAACAGCACTGGGCTTTTAAACACAATACTGGCAGATTGAAAAAGTAAAGCTTTTATAATTCTGAGGAAACTATTCTCTGACCTAGAATTCCCACATAAACTATAGGTCACAGATGATGGAATTAAAAAAAAAAATTAAATGGCCTCTTTCTTTCTTATCCCTAATTGGAGGGACAGCAAATAAGAGGCCATGGAATGCAACCCAGTGGCAAAATAAATTGTTTTTTTCCTCTGAAACATGATTGAATTTTTTTTTACTAATTTACATAAGTGTTTGATTTGGGGATACAACTTCACAACCTATATGTCCATCAGCCTCACATCCCACCAACTTTCGAGCACCACAACCCTTTTCCTTTGCAATCCCTACCCCTTTGTACATATCCCCTTCCCTTCTGGAAACCATGCATTTTTCATAGTTGAACAAATTATTCTAGTTGTTTTACTAGGTTGAGCTTGTATTTCTTTGATTCTTTATATCTTACAAATGAGTGAAATCATGATGTGATTATGCTAAGTGAAATAAGGAATACCTGGTAAAGAGAATTCTAAGCAAGTCCCTATAGGAAGCTTATGTAGCAGACCTAGTCCCTATAGGAAGCTTATGCAGCAGACCTAAAGTATAATAGCTCCAAGTTAGGAAAAAAAGGAGGAGGGTCAAAGAGGGATTTCCAAGGAGAAAATGGAATTAAGTCATTTTAGAACATGCGTATCTGACCCGAGAGAGAACATTTTGAGACTGTCATTAAGATTAGGAAATCAGACATGTATAGAAAATTCAGCAAACCCAAAAACAAAAGCCAGCATTAACTTCCAAGGAAATATGAAAGGAAAGCAGTCATTTCCCCCTCTCTAGAAGCTTTAAATATTACATGATTGCTGTAACACAAACCTTGGAGTGCTGAGTGAAGACATTAGAAGGCTGGAGGAAGGATTAAGGAAAAAAAATGGGATATGTAAGAGAGAGTAAACCACATCTTCCACATTTCATAATATCTGAATTCAAAAATCAAGAAATTTATTTAAAAAATTTATTATAAAAGTCTGTACCGAAATAAACAGTGGAAAGTCTGGGAGCAGACTTCAGGCATCTAGGGAACAGAATTCAGACATCTAGGGAGCAGAATTCAGAGGTAGGGTAGAGTCTCAAAGTGACTCCTTCTAAGATTTTCACTGTATTTGTGTTTTCTGTAATAGGGGAGAGTCACAAGAATTGAGGTATAAGTCTACTTAATGCATGTACTCTTTTGATGAAAATGAATATTAAATAAACACATTTCATTTTACATTTTAATTTGGACTTGCCTTTTGAAAATTGATCATTTTGGTACTGGTTATTGTTTCACCATAAAGTAGTTTAAAAGTATCATACATATTAGCTATTTCTTTTAGGCTTTTACACTATGAGTTTGTAGAGCACATTTTCTATACCTTTTCTAGTATATTAAATCTGTATTATAATCTTGGTCTTGTGCTTTCATTTGTTCACTCATATAGCAATCTATTCTTCAGTTATTTATTCAGTCAATATTCGCCAGGCACTGGGGTTACAACAGGGGACATACTAAAAAACATTTTGCTGACATCAGTTTACATATTTGGGTATGTTGAGATAGTGTGACCTGACCAAGTCATGTAACCTATTTGAAGGTTGATTTCTTCATTGGTAAAATGGATTTATTACTTATTATTTTAAAAATGAGTTATAAGAATGTGTCCAGATTAAAAATATTTCAAAATTAACTAAGCATCTCACAAAGCACATCTTAATATTCCAAATGTAATATCACAATTATTTCTAGTACTTGTGAGATGTACTGTTAAGGATGAGGTCATTGGCATTACAAAACAAGTGCTGCTGTTCAGATCACTGAATTCCACTTCTACTCACTCAATATACTTTTGTACAAATACTGCAATATTTTTTCTAATGTTGCTATTAACAGAATATACAATCAGCATCCCTTCTATCCTTTTTTCTCTGCCTATGCAAAAAAAATTCTTATAAAACTTTTTAAAATCAAAATGCACTCAACCATATATGATGCAAAAGAATGATTCTGCTGAACACAGCAACTATAAAATGCACCCATTTCTTGCCTATCCCCGTGGATACTGAAACAATTTTGCAAATCTGCAGAGACTAGGCTTTTATATATTACTGGAAGGTTAAGAGTTTGGAAGTAAGAGTATAGGATGCACAGGAATATAGTATCACATATTTATTAACAATGTGCTGGAAACAGAAACTAAGCACGCTTGTTGCGAAATGGAAAATAAACACCCATCACTTCTACTACCTAGTTTATGGTACCATCAGTCCTGACTTTGGTAACCAAAAAGCCTACAAACTGCCTTTGCTGATTCCTTACCCCATGAAGACATCAGTGAGAATTATCTAGCAAAAATATAAAGCCACATCATAGCACTCTTATGCCCCAAGTCACCAAATGGCTAAATTCCTTGTAGCAACTTACAAAAAGTGATTGTTGGATGAAAGAATCAATCAATAAATCAGTGGTGAGATTGGGTCACACATATGACACAATGCTTACTCTTGTAGCTAATTAGATATTACAATTGATATAAAAGTAATTACAACCTTGAAACACAATTTATTTCTGGGATCTAGGACTAGTGTAAACAAGAATTTTTCAGGAAGAAAAGAAGGCAAGTTCATATTGGTCTAAGGGTTTGGATTCCTCATGTGACAGACTTAAGTATGCACTGGGGACATCAATGCCCTGGTTATTATGTTGCTATCTAGCTAAACAAGAGAGAGGTAAGAGCACACACATCTGTATATTTCAAGTCCAAAGATAGAATATTCTTGATTCTATAAGAAATCATTCATATTTTGTAATAACCTGAAATATCTTTAAAGCAATCAATTACTTTTGCTGACACAGTAGCAGTTTTCTGATGTAGACAGACAGAAGAGAAAACATTGAAGAATGACACTGACTTAAGTCAGATTTAAAATAGCAACAGATCTATCTTCAAGGTGATAGAAAAACATGAACTGAGATAAACTCTTGTTTTCTAGATTATAATCAACAAAGGATAGCTAGATTCTATCTTTGTACATATATGGTATAAATCCAATTGATATTCTTAGTCTTTGAGATTTTGAAGTTACACATAATTAAATGAGAAGAGAGTAAATTACACACAGGACAGGAATGCATTGGGTCTATTGTTGCATTGTAATTGTTTAAAAATTGGTGATATCTGTACATATGGCAGCTTCCCATTAGTCTGAATATTGGATTAAATAAAACATCCTGGCAGTGCCAACTAACTGAGTAGATTTCATCTAATGAGATAGAGATGTGGAAATAGCCGTGGGCCTTTCATCACCAACTTCAATCTCTCTGCAGATTCCTTGGCAAAGAAAGAAGAAAAACTAAGCAAAAAAGTGTTTTTCAAATCCTGCTTCCTCTTTCACCCCCAAATATCCAACTCCAGACCATTGCATATTGTCTGCTTGGCTAAATTCTAGATTCCCAGATACCTGAATATGGTAACCATAGGGATATGAGACTATATATATAAAAAATCAACTCATCAACTCTCAGGAACTTTCCTAAAAATGCAAAACATTCTCACTAAAGTAAAGCTTTAAGCTGTGGTTCCCCAATTTTAGTTATCCATGTATCCACCTTTAATATCTACCTATATATACATTTTACTTATGCCATTGTTTATTTTTCTCAAATTAATTGAATTTATTGTTAAATGCACTGTTTTGATAGAAAGGTGATATCACAACCAAATTTCAAATAAGGATCATTTACCATAAAGTGGTAATTACAAATATAAATATAATGAAATATATGGTTGTAAAGTTTTATATCTAAGTTCAAGATGGGTATCTCTTTCAAAGAAGAGACATAAGCAAGTGTTTTTCTTTTAAAGACCAATAATTAAGGGAACCTGTATCATTTATATAATCAAAAGATTAAACTAGATTAGGAGGCGATAAAGATCTCCCTTTTGACACAATATCAATAAGCATTCTCCATACACCACATTTTAACATGATCTTGCACTTTCAGGCAACTCCTCTCAAACTTTGGAAACCATGATTTAGATCAATGCTTTTATTTTTGTTGAATTATATTCACTGTTCACAATTAGGTAAATATAAACATATACAAATACATAATGGCAATGAAAGTTTTAGGAGAGTATGTTTACCTTAATCCCATGGAGTGCATTCTGAGAAGTTTTCTAATTCATTAAAAACACTAAAAATAACCCAGAGAAATGATTCTCAACCTAGTAATGTCACATGGTTTAACAGTTTGTAAAACAGCAACTTAAAGGAAGATTAAATATTGGGGCCTTCTTTTAAGATATATCACTTATCAACATCATGAAATTTGTTGTAACTGAAGTATAGATTACAGGTTATTGAGAAGTAAAGAACTATATTGATTTTAGAAATTATAACATTATGCACCACAAAGAGCAATGTTTTCATAGTACCTACTCTAATCAGAGTCTGCTGTTCATTTATATATTCACATATATTTTATGGAGAATAAGCAACATATGTCCAAAGAATATTAGATTACTGAATTGTTATTGCAAATTAATGAAGACAACTTTGATGGTTGTTTTGCTTTAATTTCCAGGTTAAACAAAATTTAAGTGCTTCAAAGTGTATTTTAAAAATTGATACATTTACTACAGAATGTCTTAGGAACTTTAAAATGCTAAAGAGCCTTGCTATTTTCTCAGACAGTCATATGTGACCCAGTGTCTCCAAATATTTTGAGCATGAGATGTTTTCTAGATAGAACATATTAGAAGAAATATATTGCTTTCCATGGACATTAGTAAATTGTGTTACTGTTTCAGTTGTTTATCATATCCACTATGTGCTTTGCTTCTGCTAAATGTTAAATGTTCCTTGCATACAACCCAACATTCTCATCTCCATTCTTTAATTCACAGCATTTCTTGTATTGGTAGTTCTTATTCAACTGATAAAATATGTCTAGCCTCAACACAAACACACATAAATTTACCCCATAAGTGAAATTGTCCACAAAAATTAGTGGTTTATCTAGTTGTTCCTCGTCTCCACAATGAAAAACTATAGAGCAATGAAAAATAGATTGGTGACATATGGTATGACAATGGATCTCAAGCATTAATTTTAAAAAAGGAGCCAGATACAAATGACCATGTATTGTATTAACATGTTTGTATAAAGTGTCCAGAAAAGAAAAATATACAAGACAGAATATAGAGCAGTGGTCAGAAGAGGCTGGAGAAGTGAGTGCTGATGACCTATAAATGGACTAGAGGAATCTTATGGGGATAATGGAATGTTTTAAGACATATTTAAACATATCTAAAAAAGATAAGATGGTTTTACAAGTTGGTAGAAGTAGTAATGGTCATTGAACTATATACTTAAAATGGGTTAATTTGGAAGATAGAAATTATTCATTAATAAAGTTATTATAAATCTCTAGCCAGCCAGGAATCTATTCATTCACCCATTCTTCCTTTCTTTCATGCCTCAATCTGAATTGACCTTTCCTTGTCTTAAAATAATATACCATTTTGCTTTAATAATCTTGAACCATTTTCACTTGCCTTCCTAAATCCTTCTTTCTACATGTATTTGACTATTTGTGTTATAACCATACAGGACTATAAGTGCTTGTACATGTGAATAACTCTGGACAAGTTCATGTGAAAATAAATATTTCCTGAATCTAAGTATAGGAAACAAATTCCATTGAATGAATGGTAATGGTAACATACTATGATAACCAGTCAAGGCAGTTCTTAAACAGACAGCTCTGAAATCTGCTATCTATACTCTGCTTTTTAACCTTCAAAAGCAGTTTAGTAAATCAGTACATCACCTTCAAATTCAAGCAATATTAATGCTGACAAGAAAAGGCAGTAAGACCAGGAGTGACCAATTGACTGAACGATGACTTTGTACTGGTGATGACATGGAGCACTCTTCATTTTTGTAGCTACTATTCCAGGAAAGGAATGAGTTCAGCCTCCCTCTCATCTTAGCTGAATGCCTTGGATTTAGAATTTGAGGAAGATTATGCATATAGCTTAGGGAGGGAGAGCTTCAAGAGAATCTGGAAGCAAGATGCAGGAGGCAAGAAAGGAAAATGGAAGGAGAGAGGTTATTTCTAGGAGACTCTAGCTTTAATCTAATTAATAGTGAGCTAGGAAAGACACAGACTTTCAGAAGTCTGTCATGTCTTGAAGCAAGGGAGTGGGGAAAGAGTGGAGGAGAGCGAGAGAGGGAGAGGGAGGAGAGGGAGAGAGAGAGAGAAAGGGAGAGAGAGAGAGAGAGAGAGAGAGAGAGAGAGAGAGAGAGAGAGCCAGAGAGCCAGAGTGAGAGAGATAAAGAATGCTGGAGAGAGACCCCTGTTTCTTGATTGCCAGTACCTCAGGGTGATTCACCAGAGGCCCCAGCTGTGAACCCTTAGTGAGTGTCCACAGCTGGGGGTTGGACACATGGAAAAGGAAAAGGATTTTAAGAGAATTACCAGAAACTAAAAGCATTTTTAGGTCGTTTTTACCCAATTTTCCAAAAGTTTCTTTTTATTAATTATTTGGCAACATTCCAGAAACCAAAGTTTGCTTCTCAAATTTGATTAAAATTAATTCTCAGTTAGTACACTCTTGAGCCACATCAGACACCTAGAGAGTCTGGGGGTCAAATGCCAGCAGTCTTGATGCCTACATCAGTGCTGTCTACTCCCTAACTTTTTTCTTCAGACCAAATTTTGTTATATTTTTCCTTAACACACATGCATAAAAACATAAAAACCATTCCTGTTATGACCTAGGTAGATTCATTAGCATCTATTTTTAAATTAAATATTAAATCAAGCTAAGATAACAGAGTCAAGTGTATTTGGCACTCTAATTCTACTTTTAATGAATAGATAAAAATAATTTTTAATTACATGCATTATTTAAATAGTGTCTGAGGACCTTGGAGGTTGCTGAAAAACAGTTGACTTCTTCCAGCATTTTAAATATTTCTCACTCCAAATCTCTTTCGACTAACATAGTTACAGTCTTTGTAAAGATATACTCAGAACCTTGGTTCAGACCGTGTCCTATCACTACATGTTCCAAATAAGCCAGCCTGAATAACAGAAAAATTCCTATGTAATCTTTTTTTATTTTTCATGTGCAATCTTCATTTTCTTTTGGTCAGAGATCAAAGCATCTAGGCAAGTAGAATTTGTTGGTAGAAAGAAAACTACAATCTACAAAACAAACAATACCAGAGCAGGCTATGCTGGCCCCCATCCAGAACTGCACAAGAGTTGGCTTCCTTCCAACCGCCACATGACTTACTGCAATCTTACAGAGTGCTGTGCATAAGGAATGACAAACTGAAAACAAAAGTGACTGACTGGACCATGGAGCCTGTGTCTGACTGTCCATTTTTGTCCTTCCTCCAATTCAGCTTTCTTTCATTTCAACATCCATCTACAAGGGTTTTTTCATGCCTTCCACTCACTGCACATACTTTTCTTTTCCCTTATCTCTTTTTATTTTGTCTAGCTTCAAAGTCAGCCTCCAAGCTCTCAGCTTAGAACAGGAAGAAAAGAGGGCAAACCATTTGGAGTTAATAGAATGTTTTATTAGATAACATTTGCATATACATTTCGTGAAGGAAGTAAAATGCTACTAAGGATGCCTGCTTGTGATAAAGCCACCATGCCCCGTTACAAAGACACAGTAGTTGGTTGAGCTGGTGAAATTAACATGGCTTGTGCATATTATGTGATAAATGCTCCCCAAACTGGCTACATTTATGCCCTGGAAATGACAAAATGGGGGAGATAAGTTCTGTTGTTTGTGGGTAAGTAGCAGTATAAGTCAGAGACCAGGTCCTTGAAAGTATACTCTCTGACAAGAAAATCTCATAGAGTCAGGCATCTGCTACCCCCTTTCAGTTTCAGCCAGTAACATCTCTCTTCAATGAACAATTTACAAGATACTTCCCTAGGGATGGCTGATGCTTCTCGAATCCTCTGAAAATTTCTTTTCATTCATGGGAGTGAACAGAGTTAACATTTGTGACAAATGTTTCTGCAATTTGCCTACTATTTAATTTTCACAATGAATCTCTGAGGATAAAATATTATCCTATTTTGCTGACAAGAAAACTTTAAGGAATTAAAAAGAAAATAAACAGATTCACTAAGGGACAACACTTAGGTTAAAATTCAGACCTTTTGATTCCATATGTCCAAGTTCTTTGCACTCTTTCATACTGCCTATAATTGAATGCAGTTTCTGTTTGCATTCTGTTAGGCTTCACTAGATGACAAGCATTGTTGAGGGTTCAGTAAAAGCAGACCGGTTTGTTTACAAGAATTTTCAATCCTTTGAATATAACTAAGGGTATTTTGAGTCCTAAGAGGGGACTGAGACACAGTGTTTCCAAAATTCCAAACCACTAATGTCTATTCTTGTATGACCTTTCAACTCTGCTGGAAACACTTTAGAAATTACAATTTCTAGTAGTACTTTGTAGCAGGAAAGCTGAGAAGGTTAGGCTAAAGTTTTTATTTCAGAGACTTCTGCATTGCCTGGAATTTTATGAGTTTGCATTATTTTGGGAAAGAAAAAAAAAGTATCATTTGTATGAATAAAGATAATAATATTATAATAATACTAACAACCAAACCATGCACATTGCTTAGAATGTGTTTATAAATGTAAGAAATTAAGTATTTAGCAAAGTTCCACATCCTGAAAAATCTCTATAAAAATAAAAGTGAGAATATATTCATGTAATATCTGATGAATATTTACAATACTAAAACAATAACAGGTATTTTAGACTGGGTATTATTCTTGGTGAATTTAGTCATTATATCCATTCCCCAAGATAGAAATTATTGCATATGTTCATTCCTTTATCTTTATAACCATTCCCAAGACAGATATTATTGTTTCTGTGTGACAGATGAAGAAGCTGGGTCTTTGGCAAGCTCGCTTATTTCTCAGAAGTCCAATCAGAGTATTGAACCAGTACAACCAGCACACGTGTGGCAGGACCTGACACTCAGCAATGTCCTACTCATCATAGTACTTAGGACCCTCACACACATCTACTTTGTAATGGAGTCTAGATAACTCTAGAAGGTCTCTGCAACTTATGAATACTAAAAGTGTTCATAGCATGTTATTTAACTTACCACTACCTTCTTCTCCTTTCATGCTTTTGTTACTGGGAAATCTAGTAAATACCATCATATGATATTAATAGAGTTATATATATCCTTGTGGGGTAGAATGGGTGTATATAACTTGATATCTATCATACATCATATATCATATATCTACATATTAAACAAAAGGAAATTTCAGAACAAACTCAAGTTACCTATATCAAGGTTAATTCAAGGTCATGTGTCTGGCTACTCCTATCCATTCCATACATTAGATAGCTACTGACTATTGCTGCTGAGCATATATAAGCATGAGTTGGACACCCTTCTGCATAATAGCAATGTAGAGGTTTTCTTGGGAAGGAAGAATGTTTGACTCCAGAACCTGGCTTTGTTGATGGTTTCGCGACATAGCCTCTCAAGGTCTGCAATGTTACCTCAGGTATCTGGGTATCCACAATGACACACCCAGGAGGATCTGTGGACTTAGCACTGGTTTACAACACAGCTAATCCCCAACACAGCTAACCTGCCACCTATCTGCTTTCCTGTGAAATTTTAACCAAGTAGACTTAGACTTAGACTACAGGCAAAACCAAGTAAAACCAATGAGAATGGGGTCAAAAAAGAAGGCACTAGCACCTTTACAAAAAGATTCTTTTTTTAAATGAGATCAACATACTAAGCACTTGGACTATATTTTAAAAGGCATCAATGATTAGCAGAAATAATAAGAGCAAAGGTTTTCAAAGCACTTACCTTGAACCAGGCACTTTAGGTGCTTTATGTTTTAAATATTTTATGAAGCCATTGAGTAGCAAAAACCAATGTTATCTCTTGTTTGTGGATAAGGAGATGGAGGCACTGAAAGGACAGCTGTTGTCCAGAGTGGTAAAGTGGTTTAGCCTCCAGTTGATGGTTCAAACTTGGCCAAGAGACTCCAGAATGCACCATCTGACCATTAGCTCAGCTATGATGAAATGTGTAAAAAGTATTGATGGAATGACTGATCTCTCTTGGCTACTGAACTTGACATTGTACCTATATTAATTTATTATTCTTCACCAGAATGCTATAAGGTTGGTTTAAAGCCCCACCTGTATGAATAAGAAAATTAAGATAAAATAAAAAAAGACAAAGTCTGGATATAAATACAAGACTATTCAACCCCGATGCTCTTCTTTTAGCACAGTGCTCACATTTTCGGGGAGCTGTTCTTGGACTGAATTTCTGTCAGGGTGAAGATTCTCCATTGTATTCCCAAACTAATGTCTAGAGTCTCAAAGGAGAGACTTTTCCTACCCCAAATTGTACCAATTTTAACCTATGTCAAGCTAGTGTTCTTCACATTCATTATTCAAGGGAAAATCTACCTAGCAATGAAAAAGAAAAATCATGGGAATCATGTCTGGGTCCCACTTTTATACAGCACATTTGAAACGGGGGTGGGGGGGGTGGGGGGGGGAAGAAGACAGTTAATGGAATCTTTGAGCCGGTCTTAAACACTTTCTTGTACTTCTTGAAGCATCCTTCATTCTTTTGTTCTTAATCTGTTCCGCGTATTAAATAATTCTTACCTAAGTTTTCACATGAATGGTGCCCAGTCAGATGTAAGCAAGCCAATGTTTGAGACAAATTGCTGAAGCTCAGAAGCAACGGAAGTCTGAACCGCCAAGCAGCAATGCCTCCTTTCTCTCCTCCTACCCCACCGGTATTCCCCTATCACACACCCAGTTCAGTTTTCCCTTTTGTAGGAAATGAAACAAAGTCCATCAATAGGGTAAACTGGTTTATTCTAAGAGTCAAAAACTACAGTTTCTCATAAAAAGTGCAGAAAAGGAGCTCCTCTAACAGGATCATGAGGCTCTTAGGAGACATATTATCAATATTATCAATATTATCATATTATCAGGACCCTTAATAATTTCATTGAAAACATAATATTTATGGTGATAGTTCTTCAAGAACCACTGTAGAAACGATGTGACTTGAGACATTGACAACTGACCTCAAAGTATGAAAGTCTTTTATTTGTTCTGAGATGTTTCCTCTGAATTATCTTATATTTAAAGATAATTTGGAAAAAAAGCACACATCCCTCTTTAATTTTAAATACGCTTTTTGCACTCATTTTTTTCATTTTAAATTGATAAATGACTATGTTCCACAGGGCATTATATTTCTTTCAGGAAGAAAACAGTATGTACATTTCATAATGTTACTTATTTCCTCTGGAAAATTAACCTCTAACCCCAATAAAAGAAAATAAAATTAACCTCAAAAAGAAGTTAAACAAATACATGTCAAAAATGAAGAGTTTGAAAGACATTAGAGAATCTCATTGTTAAAAAGGTAAAAGCTGTTTGGTGCCCCCAACCCTTTTGTATGTTTAAAATGGGATCACTAATTTGTATACTGTTTTGAAACTTGTTCTTTACTTAAGAAATATATTCTAAACATCTTTTCATCACAGTAGTGTTTGTCATATGCCAGATAAATTAGAGACTTTCTTAACATGTAGATGAATAGGGCTTTTGGCCAAATTGAATTAACTCAAAATTGATACCTGGCCAAGGGAGACAACACCAGTCAGGGGTGAAAGAAACCCAAACTGTAGGACAGGCAGCAGGTTGGATCTTTAAGAGACAGATGGAAGACACAAGCAAGGTATTTCCAGCAGAAGAAGGCAAGCAGAGGCACAGTGGAGTAAGAATAAACAAGGTAGGAACATATCCAACATAACGTCCCACTGCACGTTATGTCTATTTATTATGTATTCTTTCCAAACAGTAGTCTGAACTAGATCCAATTGAGGATTATATGGAGGAAACAGTGGATCAGGAGGTTAAGGAAGCTAGCTCAAGTATCTAATTAGACCAGGAATTGCAGTCACAATTTTTTTTTTTTTTATTCCAAAGGCATAACTTATTCCACTTCACACCTCATCGGACATCATTCTCCACCTAATATTCTTTTGCACTCCTCTTCTTTGTACTAGCATAAAGTTAATTATAGCTACACATACAGTTAAATGCAAACCCTCCCTCCAAGAAATCTTCACAGCTGTTGGTGCAAAAGATTCAAGTTGTGGGATTCTTTGATAACTTCAAAACTTATGAACTGAAAGGCTTCAGAGCTTCTGTTTTCAGCGTATCTAGCAATATATTTTGCTAGATACTAAAATATATGTTTGTGCACCAATGAGAATATTCTATGTTTACACAAACACAAATTTGTGACTATATGTGTGGCAATAGGCAGAATTTATCATGCAGACATACATTATCTTGTTTATTTTGTAGCCATTGACCACACAATTTGGAAATTAAGGCAATGATCAAACTTTCAAAACTAATAAATTGGTGGCTAAAAGTTGTAGGCACAAGTGTAAATGTAACCCCATTAAAAACTGTAATTGAAAAGTTTTATATTTGAAACACAGAATTGGTGCTAAAAATTCCCTTCAGTATATTTGAATTTTATTCCATTTCTGCAGTACCACTACAACTTCATCTATTGTTTGGGAGAAGGTCTGAAAGTATTTCCTCAAGCATTTCATTCTGCAAATTAATTAGTATTTGTAAACACTCTGTTGGATCCCCTCACTGAGAAATTTTACTAGTTATTTTGATTTATAGAATACTATTAAGTAGACACAATTGAGAAATGAAAATTTTATTTGCTGACCTCTATCACATAACTGGAGTGCACAATTCCCAGTTGGTTCAATTTAAGTCTTCTGTGGTTGAATCTCCATAGCTTAAACTGCTACAGCTATTAGCAAATGAAGAGGTTATATTCAGCATCTTCCACTAAATTCCTTGTTAGTTTGTTCACCCTTCCATTTGCTACCCAATTAGGCCTTTTTTTTAAAGGCAACTGAAAAGAATGACATTGCAATAATGTACCCAAGAAAGTACTTATTTTATCCAAGTCTGGGAGAATCTCCCTATAAAAATTATGATCATGGATCTCAAAAGGCCACTAGGAACCACCAAGCAATCTTCTCACATTTACTTAGTAAATTCACTTCCCCCAATTTAAAGACTAAACTATACTTTCTCTCTTCATAAAACAGCAGTTATTCCCCTCCCATTCCTATACTTAATTTCTACCTCACCAATTTCATATGAACTGAGAAGTAATCAGATATACCACCCTCAACTTTTACTTTGAATGTGCTAACAAACCCATGGGCCTATTCTCTGCCTTTCTCTAACACCATACAGGAAGGAGAGCCTTTTCTGCGACCAAGGCCAACTCCTCTATAGCAGCAGGGGCCTCTGTGCTTTTATCTATCACATTCCCAGTGCCCCTATAATAGCATCCAGCAGGAATTACACAAATATAAGATGTATGTATGAGTGAATGAATACCTATGAATATGAAATCATTCATCTGTCTTAAATGAGAGGAGGACAAATACCAATACAGACACACTTGTTTGAAATTCCAAATCTGTAGGATGTAACAAGATAATCATTCATGAGAAAAAACTAATAGAGGATGTCCACTATGGCCTCATTTTCTCAGTCATTGTCATGGGTACTTGTACATGAAATCTAATAGTCAGTGATTGATCTATGCCCACATTAACACAGCAGGCACTATATAGCCATCTCTATACTCTTAATGTCAATGACCAACTTATGTGTGATGCAATTGAGACTCGAAGAAATTGAGCTAGTTGACCTAGTACAACTTGTAGTTGAAGGAATTTGTATTCAAAACCATCTGTCTGATATTAAGATAGCTATGCTCCCTCTGATTGATCATTCTACTGGGCGGTGCATTCTTGGAGGTCCAAATACAACTAAGGAAATTCTTTGAGAGGATAGGACAGTGCAATCAGCTAAGACAATCAGCTAAGACTGCAGTTAGCCAAGAAATGGCATACGACCCAGTAGTCTCATCCTTACTCTATCATACATGACCTCTGGGTCACCATGGAGATAGCTCCCCTCAACTTCCTGTGTTTAAGGATGAATCTTGCATCCCAGTCATGAACGTTAATCACACCAGAAAGAGCAACCCTTCCTAAGGTCACTGCAAAGGCAGATTGGTTGTGGGGTCTTATCATAGTTAAGTGGATAAGAGTTTGTGAGAATAGAGTGAACAAAATCACAGATAGAAAATGTTGTATGAAAGGCAGTATTTATTGAGGATGTGAGTGGGAAAGGAACCTATGCACACAAGGGATTGAGTTATACCAAGGAAATTCTGCATCTGAGCATGATCTAAGATAGAATAGGAGACAGGATCGGGAAGGCTGAGAAGTGCATCCCATATTAACAGCACAGATTCAAATCCCAGGCAGACACCATCTATCAATGTGACCATGGAAAAGTGATCAACACTTCTGCAACATGTATATTTTCATTTATTAAATCCTCAATTACAGTTAATTCATAAAAATATTGTCAACAAGTATATTGCATAGAGAGTGCCTGGAGGTGGTATTGATTTTATTAGCATCTGATGTTTTCTTCTTGCTCCTGAGCTCTGAGCCCTCCCTGCTTGAGCTCCTACTCCTACATTCATCATGCCTGCCTAGGCACCATGCATGTGGTTTTACATATGTATAGACCCTGATGATGAGACTTAGGCCCTCACTTCCTGAAGGGCCTAAGCTTGTCTCTCCATCACACTTAGTATGAATCCTCGCATTTTAAAAAATATTTTACTGGGAAACTTGTTACTGCCTCTGTAGTAGGGAACCCCTCCTCCCAACTTCCTTGGCATAAGGTAACATGGCTAGAAAATAACAATATGATAAGAGAATATTCATAATATGTTCTTAACGAATCCCTCTAATGTTGGCTAATTATTCTTAGAAGGATTTTTGAAAAAAATAGTAATGCAAATAAGTAAAATTATTACCTCCACACCTAGAATATAATTCATCACTCTATTGGAGATGCTTTCATTATTATAGTATCTAATGTGACCAATTAGTGTTGTCACTTCTAACTATTCAATTAACCTTCCTAGGCCTCAATTTATTCATTAACTGAGGAGGTTGGACTACAGTCTCTATAATTCTCATCAGTTTTTAAAAAATGCATTAATCCAATCTGGAATATAAACATATTATTCTCTTCTCATTTTAGAATAAATCTAACATTTAAATATTTGTCTTTGAAGACAATATTGCTGGAGGAGGAATTACTCAGAAAAAAAAAAGATTTCCTTTTTTTGGGAAATTTGTCTTTTCCCTTTATAGTTGTAATACTCTCACTATAGAAGGTGTTAAAGTACTTTGTTTGAGTTTTTAAAACATTTTCTCCAATTAAATTTTCTTAATATACAATGATCCTAAACACATTATTAAGTGTGGAGTATATATATTGTAGGATCTTGAAGCAACCCTATGGAAAAAAATGAAGGCTAAACTACCCCATGTTGCAGGAGAAAGTGAAGATCTGATTTAGTAAAGAGGAATGGATATTGACCGAGGTACCTGCTAAAGATTGCTTATAGGATGCACAAGTAGTGGTTTTTTTTTCCAGAAAAGGGAGATCTGACAAAAACTAATGAATCAAAATCCTCACAGGAATCTGGAGCAGGACAAAGAGATGTCGAGGGCCAAATCCCATGTTGATAGGGGTCAGGCAGATATGCTGTGAAAAATTGTTATCAGAACCATACAAGAAACTGGGATTAGGGACCAGTGGAACCTGTGTATCCTAGTCCTTCTGTGACCTCTCAGTAAACACAAACTAAAACTCAAGTCTTTGCAGGGCCGTCATGGTATGTGACCTTGGCCAGCCCACCATCTTCTCCCAGGCCTTACCAGTCCCACTGTCCATCCTGAGCCCCTTAAACACAGGAAACATTCTTCCAGTCAGTCTCCTGTAATTGCTCACCCCTTTGCCTAGAATCCTCTTGTCTCAAACTCTGCATCAATCATGCACATTTATTCCAGATATTTACAGAAAAGCATTTCTTCAGAAAGGTTTCTCTGAGTACTCTGTCATCAATAGCATCCCTATTTGTGTGCGATTATGTGCTGTTTATTTTGTGTTCATCTTTATTACATATGAGATTGTGTATTCCTGTTTATCAGTTTTTGCCTTGCTTCCTCACTAATACATACCTTTCACAAGGACATTGCTTTGTGCTCATTAATATACCTAGAACACTGTGCAGAGCATAGTAGAGTAAATGAAGAATGAATTCTATAATTATTCTATCTACTGTACATTTTTGGTAATATTTAAAGTATCTCAAATTTAGCAGATGAACTTGCAAACACTCCATTGTGTTTCTTCATTTGAAGCTGCAACCCCAGTGTCAAGAACAGTGTCTGGCCCTTGGAAGTTGCTCAATAAATAGTTTTAAGTTCTGAACAGTCTTAAATGTAAATAAAAAAGTTCCTGTGTTACAGTTTCAAGAAAGGAATTGGACACCCTTTGATTATTGTAGCAAGTTGCACCTGAGCCAATTTTAAATCCAATTTAATCAATCAATAACAATTTTATATTAGTGATAAGTGCACTTTAGGAAGCCTGAACTCCCACTATGGGACATCTGTAGTGTTATGCTCTGAACCACTGTATCCTACAAGTGCAGTTTTCACTTTCCTTTCACCTTTGGTTTCAGAGATTAAGTGATGGCCCAGCCCACTTACTGGTACCTGGTAATGATGCCAAAACAGACAAATCATTCATTATATCCTAAACACAATTCTAAACCCAAGAAATACTAACCAGTCTCACAAGAGAGGAAAAATAGCAGGAGGAGGTGCTATGATTTATATCCATTTAAGGTCGGAATAAATTCAGGTACAGAAGGTTGCCGCACTTATACAAAACCATACAGCTAACAGGTATTGGAACTTAAACCTAAGTTTAAGCCCTATACTTTGTTTAGAGTCACTGTTCTCAGTGTCTATGTCCTATGACCTCTGTCAGCACTGAAAAACACAATTCGTGCTGTTTCAGCACTAAGGTGATGGTGAGTCTTGATGAGTCTCCTGACATACTCAAATGCTTTACAAAGAATTTTCTCAACATTCTAAACCTTTGGTGTGGAATTTAAGTGGAGAGATGAGAGTAGATTTCTGTGAGATAGTACAAGCAGTGAAAGAGGTAAAAATTTTAGCTTACAGTTTTTAATAATCAGGATGATGAACCAATAGAATAACTATTCTTTTGAATTACATTTATATACATTGGATATTAAAGCTGGGTCTACCACAAATTTGTTCTCTGGGCCAATATTAATTGTCAGGTGTTGGATAATGACTCTCTAGCCAACACATTCAGATAAATCATCAAGGTGGAAAGCACCTCATTTTATGGTAAAGTCCTTCAGCTGATGAATTCTTTGTTGTACCACCTATGTCTGATGATAATACCAAGTGAAAAAAGCAACTTAACATCAGCCAAGCATTAGAATACCTGATCCATTCTCAGAATAATATAGAGGAGCTACAATTTGGATAAATATTTTGTGGAACTTAGATTATGTATGAAGTTTGTTTTCTCATTATGACCCATTAGCTTTTCTCTCTGGATAAAAATTCTTTTATGAACATACCCTTTTTTCCTGCCATATACATCCTTTAGAGACTTCTGAAAATGGGTTGCTACTCATTTGACCCTGAAAATTCAACAAAATCATATTAATCAAGAGATTCACATCTTAGTATTCATTTAAGAACACTGGAGGGACTATACAGGCATAGCCTATAAACCACCAAGTACCTGAAGGGGTCACCCTAAAGAAGCAACATGTACCTTTCCATCATTCCATCCTGACAATGGTGGAGTTGGCAGATGAGCCAGAAGGGTCAGTGGCCCAGGAAGACTGCTGGACTTTTACTGCATATCCTTAAAAATGCAGGGAGCAGTGTTGAGATGAAGGTTTAGACGTAGATTATCTGGTCACTGAACAGATGTATCACAGAACTTACAAAGCTCACAGTTATAAGAACTGATACTGAGTTCTCCCTGCATATCGAGATGGTCCTTAATGAAAAAAGAATAGAAAGTTCCAATACCAGAGGAAAATACACCAGAATAAACAGAAGAAGCAAGAACTTATGACTCAGGAATATGTTCAGCATAAAACAAAAGCAAATAAAAGCAAACAACAACAACAACAACAAAATATGTCCTTCAGTAAGTTCATCTCTCTGGGACTTGGTAATGATCAGATTAAACCGTTAATTTCTGAAGGATGGCTCATTCTATGAAATTGTGATAAGTCTCATAAGTTGTGACTTTATGTGAATTTTAGATATACCCCCTTCCCCATTTTTTGTGGTACATTATCACAGCTTGCTTTTAACAGACTATCTTTACATAGAACAAGATTCAAAAACATTAAGTTAAAATAAAATAAACTGTTTTCTTATTTTTATAGTCATAGTCTGTAGATAGGGTTTATATTACCTATGGCTTTTACTCATCTGTTTATGTCATATCACATTTTTTGCCTTTTTCAATATTTAGCTTACATAGTCACAGTGAATTCCATTGGGATCAGTGTCACTTGAAGGTGTTGGAAATAATCCAGATGCCTTCATTTATTTGCCTGTGACTCTGAACACATTATTAATGCCTCAAGTCTCTATTCTATTCAGCCAAAAAAAAAAAAAAAGAAAGAAAGAAAAGAAATAGCACCCTTGCAAGGCTGGTATTCCAGGGGCATATGTTGTATTTCTCTCATTCCAGTTTTGCAGAGTGGACCCTCAGATGACATGAACTCTTTCCTTGTGTCCTGTCCCCTAAAACTAGACCTATCTGTGTTCTCACTTGTTTCTACTTGCTGATAAAGACCAGAGTCTGCTTTCTGTTGATGACCATGCTATTCAAGCCAAAAAGCCTACTGAGGTGTGCTATGTTCTAAATCCATATAGGAAGCACTGACAACAAAACTGTATCTTAATATGGGTCATCTTGTTGTTCTATTGTATCATTTCCCATGTCATTCTCTCCATGAATCTAAGATTGTTTCAAAAACAACACCCCATCCCTGACCCCAACCCTCAAGATGCAGGGTTTCATCTTTGCATGGTAGCATTTTAGGCTGACTTTTACCTTTCTCCAAAATCACCAACCCTTTCTGTCCTATCTATTTCTATGACATTCTCATCTGTCACCCACAAACAAATAGTATAAACAGAATCAATTTGAGAGTGAACACTATATTTCCTTTCTTCTCAATTTTTACTCTAGAACCCAATCACAGATTGTATTCAATCTGAACAGAATTTATGCAGATTCACTTGTGCTATACAATTATAAAATAGGAGCTTCACAGTATTCTTGGTGCTGTTTTTTAGACTAGTACAATCAGAATGTTAGTACTGATTGTACTGATTGATAGTGAGAGTGTTTCACATGCAGAATGTGTTCAAGAAGGGATATAGAATGAGCCGATGACTATTTAAACTAAGACAGTCTTTTCTTTACCAAATTACTTGCCATTGCCATCATACTGTAACACCTAAGAAATTTAAATTATAGAATAGAATATTAAAGCTGATGACTTGAGTTTGAATTCAAACTTTATAACTTACTGGTTTAATAACCTTGAGATAAATTACTCAGTATGTGTAAGTCTCAATTTTATCACCTCTAACCAAGAATGACAATATTTAACTCAGAGAATCAGACTGAAGATAAATAAGATGCTGCTATGATCATACTAACCTTAACACTAATAATGCATGCTACTATGTTTCAAACTTTAGTTTAATATTATACTGTGTTATTTGCCACTTATCTTGTATAGAGGCAATTCTTAAAAAAGTGATATTAATGTTACTTAACATCTATTTCATAGATTAAAAAAGGATGATAGAGGTCAAGTAATATTCCTAAATTGCACAACTATTAAGGGGGAAAGTTGTGATTAGAACATAAGAAAATAACCCTGAATGCTTTGAATGTATCTCTGAACACACTAAATCCTTCTCTTGCAATAGAAGTTCTGTTTAACACACAAGGTCCTTGAAATAAAGTAATTATTAACTATAAAAGACCCTAAAGCTATATGCTGTAAGTAGTCTTTTTCTTTATATACCTAGTTGTTCAAAAGATACTATGTTTGTTTTCTAGATTCATGATCCATTATTTTTGTCTTTGTTAAGCATCCCAGTTCAGACTTTTCTGACAGTGTTAATACACATCAACTTTGGCTTTTCATTGCACTTGGGGAAGCAGAATGTTAGGATAATTTTTTTTTAAGTATGCTTTATGAGTTTCAATTAAACACCCTGAGATAGAAACAACAACTTGCTTCCAGCCATCTCCATTCTCCTGGTCTTCATTAAATACCACGGAATGACCATATAGTCAGTATATCTTCCATTTGGGCCAATTCACTGAAACATTAAACACACCCTCACTTCCATTTACACTTACATCCACAGGCTAGGAACAAGTTCTCAGATTCTCTTGTGCTAAGACCTTGTAGAGAGATCTAGAGGAAGCTTATGTTATACTTTTATTGATATCTGTTAGTAAAGTGGGTTGAATAATTACAAAATAAATGCTAGTGGGTATATTCTATAAAGGACTAAGATAATCACTTGCTTTTGTCTTTTTATTAAAGACAATTACCAATAAAATAATTTTTATCAAGACATGTTATTGCATTTTTAAAAAAAAATTGCCTGTGAGTAAGGTTGTAAATAGGGAGTAAGGAGTAGGGAGGTTCTTTTTTTAATTCAGTAATTATTTCAGTATGATTTAATATATGTTTGAATGAAAGTACATATTTTCCCAACCCAGTGTCGCATATAGAGATAATAAAATAACTTTGCTATTGAAATTTTGATTCAATTTCTCCCTAGAATATGTTAAAAAAATACACTTTTGTTTTTATATCTGGAAAAGAGCCAATTTACTATTGTGAGGTTTAGTACTGCAAACCAGCATACTCTCGAAATTCCCAAACTTCTCAGAAAGTAGAAAGAGCCTGTGAATTCAAAACACTAGCATTTTACATTATCCTCAAAACTTTGCTCAGATTAAAATATCATATGCTTGCATGCTGACCTGATATTTAGATTACTTTTGTTCAAAAGAATACTTCTTGAAGTCTAACTGGATAATTAAAAAGGAAAAAACAAACAAACAAAAACAAGTGCACTTGCAATGTTAATACATTATGGGCATGATGTATTTATTTTTTATTGGAACTCTTTTTAAGTTTAGAGAAACTGTATCACAAGGATGCCTAAAATAGCAGCCCTAAATGTCAAATTCTAGAGCTACTAGAAAGGACATTTCTCTGTTCTCTTGAAATACAATGAAAATCTCCCTGAGGTATGATGAATTATCCTGAGATATAGGTGAGGAACGATACACACTGTACTGTGTATCAATTCCAAACTAGGCCATCGATACCTCACTCATAAGAGAGTATGCGTTACATAAATGACCAAACTTTACTTGTCCGATAGATGCACAGAGTTGTTGGATGAGAGTTCCCTGGAGATGGTGAAATCTAGACAACTATGGAATAAAGTGTTTGTCTAAGGTTCAGAAGCACAGGAGGGGCAAGAATCTGTGTTCCTGCTACTGTTCATTTTCTCATGTTAAAGAATGTCACTCAAGAAGTGCAATATTTTCATTTAGTAAACTATGCCATAGACCTATGTGCTTATACTTGTCAATCACAGAGCAGAACAGAGACCCATACCCAACCCCTCCCTCATTTCCTGCAAATAAAGAGAAGTCAAAAATACTCAAAGATAAGCAAATACAAACATTTCATGTTACCAATTTATTTTGAATACATTTATTCTATACATACTTTAGGCAAGATAAAAGCTACATTCAGCAAGCATAGTATTACATATGCCCTTGAGAACATAAGCACATGGCACAGATAATAAAAAAAGGAAAGCTACATCTGGAATGATACTACACTGTGAAAACACTTGGAAGGTTAGATGAAAAGTTTTAATTATTCAGGAAAAAAATTCAAAATCATCCTCTTAAGGCTTTAACCTAGGCTTATTTTTTTCTACATAATATTCAAATTTTGTTCATAGGATACTTGAACAGGGAGATATCAGAAAGGTGAGCCAGTGCACTAATCCCATGAGATTTGAAAACTGGGGGAAGAAGGAAACTCCTAGATGAAAATAAAACTGAAAAAATAGCACAGTTTTTGCTTTACAGCATGCTCTATAAAGTCTATAGATATTATTTTGATGGTAAATATTGTTTATCTTTTTTTAGTAAATAGAATTAAGTTGTGACTCTAGGATGCACATATTCTCATCTGTGGGTTCAAATTACATACAGTGAGATACAACATTTCAGTCTCTTGTTTTATATCTTCAGTAAGCAGAGTATGCAGCCAACTTGAATAATATTTTGAAGGTATTTGGTTTTCTAGCATTCAGTCAGAAGAAAAGTCCTAATGCAAACTTCAAAATGCAAAGCTCTATCATTCTCTATCTCTAGCAACTTTTACACATGAAACAAAATTCCTCCTCAATATGGTAATCAGCATTGTACTATTTACTTTTTGAAAACACAAGGTATCAGCTAATGATTTCTAGTGAAGTTAATGAGAGATTACCTTTTCCCCACACTATGAATACAATGCAAACCTGGAATGTGTTGATCTTGTAAAATATTAAGATACAAGAAAGAAAATACAAGTTAATACAGTGCTGAGTATAATTAATTAATAGAAATAAAACACTCTCACAGAGATCAGAAGTCCTTAGGAAAAGGAAATACAAGTTCTCATTTAAGAGTAAGAACATTGTTCTCTTGAAACAAACCCAGTACTAGAGTAAATCTCATCACAAAATCCAAGAGTAAAAAAGCCTTCAATCAAACAGTTTAAGGAACAATCACACATCAACCAGGAAATAAGGCAAAACAAATCTCTCAGCATAATTAGGAATACCAGCACTGTTCTGTTCTCATCAATCTCAGTACAATAAAAAACAGTTCATTAAAATGGCAGTGTCCCAGTCACACTTGCAGGTAAAATTGCACACATTAATGAACGGAGAAATCATGTTATTGATTTTTTGAATAATGCACAAGATAAAGTCAATTGTAAAGAGTGTTGCCACTTTCAGGATTTAGAATGTATCCTCTCTTTAGAATTAGGAAGGTTTCCATCAGAGAGAACTGGGAACTTACTTGATTTTAACAAACCCTGCTTTCCACCATCCTTCCCCCCACCCCCCAAAAGTTACGAATATAGGTTCGGATAACCTACATAGAGAAATACACTGACTGTAACTAGGTAATTGCTATTTGTAAATGCAATCTTATTTATGTCATATGTGGCCATCTCTGTCTGGAGACTTGGATTAGTTTTGGAGGTAAATACATTTTAAACATTTTTGAATGATGCTCCAGTTTAAAACATGGAACAGGAAGAATGTTAAAGCATAACCATGTCAAACATCATCTAGGGATGTTTTTAAAAATTGGTCCCAGAACTTTACAGAAGCAGTAATTGACTGTATAACATATTCTCAGCTGTGCTCTGAGTATAGAGAACAATACTCATCTAATTTTACTCTGATTCTCCAAGAAACAATTATTCAGGAAAATATACAAACAAGTTGAATTTTTTAAAGAAAAGAATGATTATTAAGGAGATCAGGACACTAAGTTTTTGAGGTAAATAGCAATATCTATGAGATTTTTTTTTGAGAATGCTGTGTGTCTCTTAGAGCTTCCATTGGGATACAAAATAGGTATCATTATAAATATTTCTCTAGACAATCATATAAAAATCCTATGATTTTTGACTCCAATCTTATGTCACAAGAAATTATAATAAATATAAGTGCATTTCTACGCATCTGCATAGCAAGAAACAAGTGGACCTAATAGTATATTTAAATAAAATTTGCTTATACAATAAGAGGGAAAAATAGATGAAATAATATCACATCAATATGGACTCAATATTTTCAGTATCAGCACATATACTCATTATTAAGCCCTTAATTTCTTCAGTATTGGTTCTAACATTTTGATTCAGTGTCTTTCACAGTTCTAACACTCTTTGTTGCAAAATCATTACTGAAACTTACAAAAGTAAGTTTTTTTAATCTTCTCCACACTGAAAAACCTGTCTCTCTTAATACCCACCCTAGAGTAACATTTCAGGTGCCTCTTAAATTCACTTAAGAAATTTTTATTGCAAAACATAATTTTTAGAAGTCACTAAAAATCACTCCCTTACCTTCTAAACCTGCTTCAATCAGCCCAAACTGTTCCAATAATTTAACAAAAAGCACAATGACGATCAGAACTGCTATCATTTCAAGCCCTTCCAAGTTCATGGTCAGCTAGGTCATGGTCCGACCACAGCCAGTGAGAAGTGCTCCTTTGCCTGGCTTTCTTTGTAAATCCATTAAACTACATTAAGAAGGCTACTGCCAGAGAATGGGAGGAGGAGGAGGGCAAGAGCTAGAGAGAGAGAGGAGAGAGGAGAGAGAGAGAGAGAGGGAGAGAGGGAAAGAGGGAAAGAGGGAGAGAGGGAGAGGGAGAGGCTGGGAGAAAGGGCGTGAATGAGAAAATACATTTATGCTCTTCACTGTAGCAGAGGTCAGAACTGGCCGCCAGATCAAATCAGGCCCCTTAGAATTATCGGCTTCCTCCTTACAGAGAAACAGCCACGCGTGGAGTTAAGCGTAGATCACCCGAAAACCCAGGAGGTCAGGAGGAAGGTCCCGAGGAAATACGAAGCTCGCTGTGATAGCTGGACAGCCCCCGACCAGCCGGGCGGGCTGTGCCGCTGGCTTTGTTGGGCAGGTCAGTTGCCTTGGAAACGGAAGCTAACCAAGGGCTGGACTCCTGCTGCAGACAAGGAGAAGAGCACTGTATCTTGAAATAAAGAGAAAAATCTGAACTCTCCAAGAGGCAGAGAGACAGCTGGGATCGAGCTGCTTCAGAAACAATGTTTACTAGTCTGGAAAAGAGTGTTTTGTCCCAACTAGCTGAGTGCAGAGAGAAATGATACTTAAAGGAGTCGTTCAGAATTGATTGCTTCTTTTCAATGAGTTGCCTTATAAGGTTCAGCCTGAGTCACTGTTCACCGTGAACTGATAGGGGGTTTAAATAACTGTGGAAGGGTTTCAGTGCATGAGTATCATAAGCTACATATTCCTAAAATTATGCATTATTTCACTGCCATTCAGAAAATCAAAACAAACACTTTTATTCAGTGAGTACCTATGTGTTCTTAAAAACTGACAAGTGAAAATGGAACCAGAAAACTTTGAGAAGAAAAAAAAATCTCAAACAGAAACAAAACTGATTTGGAGTTTTGTCCTTATCTTTAAATTACCATTCATCTTCTGGCCTTCCCCTGCGACCCCCACCATAACATCATTGCCCCAAAAGTTCAGGTCTCTATTAAAATAGACAATTCTAAAAAACAAGAATTCAAAAGTCTCTCAGAAAACCAAGTCAAACCTCCTGTTTCATGGATGAGCAAACTGAGACCAACAAAGAGCAAAGGGAATGTAGGGTAGAATGCAGGTAACCCTAATATTTCAGGCAATAGGGAATAATGACTCTGTGTATAAAGATGTGGCATGGTTCTGCAACCTTTCTAGCAGTGTGACCTTAGATGTGTCATTTGACATCCCTATGCTTCATCTGGAGCCTTGGGGGTAGGAGGTGAGCAGTGAGCTCATGGGCTGAAGAGAGAATGAGGGAGTCCTGCTTTTATAATAAGTGTGTCTACCACCACCCAGCACTGGCTTTTGTTTTTATCACAAGTCTCTGTACTTTATGTAGATCACAGTCAGGGTAATTACTCTGAAAGTTAGTCCTATCAGATCATTCATTTCCTTAATCAAAAATACTTCATGGTTCCCTACTTGAGCACTGAATAATGGCCAATCTCCTTTGAGCAGCCTCTGGGACCCCACAATCAGGTGCCCATTTGAAGACTGTACCTCATTGACCCAGGTTGAGCTTATGCACTCTACCTGGCAGCTCTGCTGGCTTCTCCCAAACTTCAGCTGGCCTAAACTTCAGCTTCAGATCTTGGTTCAAACCACTCTAGTTAGTTGCAAAAAAAATTCCACACCATTTCTGCATGCCAAGTTCCTAAATCTCTTCCATGAATCTCTTCCAACCAGAAATGGAGGGAATTTCTTCTTTTGATGTGAGTGTATTTATAGTACCTTTTCTCCCTTGATATTTTCACTGCTTGAATAATGTATGTACAATGGCAAGCAAAACTCCTAGAAGGTAGCAATCATGCCTGTCTTACCTTAACATCCCCAAGACGCCTCCAAGGAGGATGTATCATGCTTCATGTGTATAGAGTGAAATCTCTTTGGTGACGGCAGGTATCATCAATTAGGTAATCACCACATGTCAGACACTGTACATATACTACTTTTCCCTCTTAGTCACACTGAAAATAGGTGTCATCAGGTAAGATTTATAGGTAAGAACCTATAAATCAGGTAAGAACCCTTATGCCTCTGAGAGGTTAAATAGTAGGCTCAAGTTCAGGCTGCTGGTGAGTAATGAAACCAAGCTTCAAACCCAACTTTGTTCAATTCAACCTATATTATTTCTTCTCCAAGCTTTCAATTAATTAAAAATCCAAATATAAGCCCAAGTATTCATCAGTCCAGGACTAAAGGTTACACCTAAAATGATTCTATCAGACTACTAATTTTTACATTCTAATTAATCCATTAACCCCAGTAACACTAGAACATGAAAAGTTTCTAAACGAGTATTTATTTGAATACTTGGATCTTCATTCACAGGATGATTATGAGTTAAACACACAAATATTATGAGCCTCAGAGATTGTTTTTCTACCAAAGAGAATTCAGTAGAACCCTTCATTTTGGTCCATAAATGAAAGTTAATGACCATGTCCTTTGTTGCCCTGAAAACAGCAGTAAAAATAAGCAAAAATAAACAAGTGTGATTACAGCAAATTGAAAAGTTTCAGCAGAGCAAAAAAAAAAAATCAATAAAATGAAAATGAACAAATTGAACAAATAAAATGAAAAGTCAACAAATGAACTGGGTGAAAATATTTCAAATCATGTATCTGGTAAGAAATAATTCTAAAATATATAACATATATAGACACAACCACACAAAATTCACAAAACTCACCAAAAAAAAACCACAAAAACTAGATAGCCAGTAGACCAATTTATCAAAAAATGAGCAAAAACCTAGACATTTTTCCAAAGAAAACATACAAATGGTTAACAGGTATGTATCAAAAGGTGTTCCACATCACCAATTAGCAGGGAAATGCAAATCAAAGCCCTAAGGACATATCATTTTATACTTAGAAAAAAGATAATACTTACTGGTAAGAATGTGGAGAAAAGGAAAGCTTTGTATTGCTGTGACTGGTACAGCCATTACAGAAAACAGTATGGAGATACTCAAATAAACAAGAAAACTAAAGGTAGGATAGAAGCCTCTTCTGCTTATTTATGCATTAAAAAAAAAAAGGAAATCAGGACTTCAACGAGATACCAATCCTCCCATGTTCATTGCATGGGAGTTTCAGAAGAAACAGTCTGAATGAAAGAACTTGTAACACACACAGACATGCACATGCAGACACACAAACTTGAGTATTACTCAGTCATAAAATAGTTCTGCCATTTGCAACATGATGGATAAACCTGAACCTGAAGAGCATTAAACTAAGTGATATAAGCCAGAGACAGAAAGAAAAGCACTGGATATCTCATTTTTATGAGGAATATAAAAAATATCAAACTCATAGAAGCAGAGGGTAGAATAGTAAACTTGGGCAGAGAGATGGGACAAATGGGGAAATCTGCTGAAACAGCACACAAATATACAATCTCATAGTTAAGAATACCATGCATATTGTATATTTCAAATTTGTTAAGAAGCAAATTTCTGATGCTTGCTGACCAAACAATAAAAAGGTAACTATATAAAGAGATGGATATTTTAGTTAGCTTAACTTAGCAATCATTGCATTATGTATATTAATACATCATAATTTCTACCCTTCATTAAAATAGGATTAAGTCAATGTTCTTAAGCTGAAAATTGTATTGGCAGGAGAACAGTAAGAGGTACAAGATTAAGGGTCTTTCCTCTCAGTAGTCAGGATGCTACAGTTATGGGTTCCCTTGAGGGCTGAATTATTCTTCCAGGACCAATTGAATTACTTTTCAGATTGTTGAGCTTATGAGCTTAGCCATTTGCTCTTGCAGTTCCATATAATGGAAGGTTTATTCCCAGCTCATTCCATGAATAAGCAACTTTACATTAGTTACAGCTCCAAAAGCCCCATTACAGAGAGGATCTTGCCCTTTGTGTACCAGCACCTTCTTTGCCTGGAACTGTCTTCCTCCAAGGCATTATCACCGCCCAACATGTACATCTGTTGCCTTGTTTCACTAAGATCCCCTCCTGCTAGAATACAACTGTGAAGATGGAGATATTTGTCCATCTGTTTACTGGGATACGCCTGCATTTAGAATAGTTCCTGCACATAGCAACAGTGAGTAACTATTGAATGAAAAGTGTAACTGATACTCTCACCTGCAATACCACCTGTTCTCTCACTGTTCTACCAGGACCCGAGTCCCTAATATCTAGATTGTCAAGTCTGCTTGTGATCATGTTTGAGGCTTCAGAACTTCTCTTTATGTGACCTATAGGCCCTGAAAGAACCCTGGAACATCAGACTGTGTTGTCTCCTTAGAGCTTGATATGAACAGGAAATGTGGCTCCTGTCACTCTGCAGGGAAGATATCCATGAATGGTTCAAGTCTCAGGCCACCAGTGTGGAGGGAGAGGAGTCCTTTGAACAGCATCCACATGTACACCTTGATTTTCTGCTGAGAAGATACCTCCATCAAACTGCATGAAGTGATTTTATCAATAACTCTTGAGTGTCAACTCATAGTTTGAACTCCAGTGAAAACAGAGAAATTCTAGTGTATCCAGTGGAGAAGGAGCTGGGCACTGAGTCCAAATCTTTGATCTCACGCATGTTACTGCTTCCTTAACGTTGTTGGCCTTCAAAATAGGGTGAATATACATTCCCACAGTGGTGTAATGAGATTTATGCAACATGTAAATGATGCAATTGATGTATAGGCTTTAGCAGCAAAGCCTTCAGTCAAGCACTGAAGGAAACACAGGGACAGTTTCCTCAGTCTTGGAAGAAGATAAAGCCTTCTTCCCAGCATTGAATTGAATAAATGGAGACTTGGGGAGAGTTTGTAAATTCCCCATCACAAAGTTGACTGTCTGGGCACTTGATAATTGCTTCATTAGCATGCAAACATTACTGGGGGAGGCAGTCCACACCTGAGCATGAATTCTTGAGGGAGTGTTGGTTCTTCTGGATTAATGTGATTTTAGACACCAAAAGTTCTGTACCCTTTCTATGAGGGGGTTGATGGAGGAGGACGGGATGAGTGTGAAGTAGTGGTGAAAGAAGGAATGTTCTTATTTCATTACGTGTTTCTATGGGGCATGCTCTCAAGCACCTAAAGAGGATGTTAGAATCAGATTCAGGTCTCAATGCTTTAAAGGAACATTGGAGGAAGCAGCTCTGGGGAAGTCACTCAGGTTCAGCGGTCACATGAAGTACCTTTGGCCTTTTTCCAGAAAAACAAACACACTTAATTAGAGACACTCTGACACCTGAACTTCAAAGAATATCCCTGAAGTGCAGTTTATTCAAAATTATCAGTTACTGGCAGGAATGAATACATTTCTGCATGCTTTCAGCAACATGATATTTGAAAAAACAGTGTTTCCTTCCAAACGAGAGATAGGCTGCCCTTTGCTCCAGAGACAAGGGGGTGTCTTCTTAATTCTGTGTTGAGGGTGTTGTTAAACATGGGTAATACCTTGTAAGGGAAGGAAGAGGAGATGTGCTTCCTATTCCCATCTCAGAAACCCATTTAGTTGGCCTGATCAGTAACTAAACTTTACTCAGTTTGTTTTATTTTTGTTTACTCATCATGCATTCATCTGGTAAACTTATCATCTAGGGACTATGCAAGATTGCATGGATAATCTAATCCCATCTCCAGTCTTCTCATATTTAAAATGTATTAAGAAAAAATTAGTGATACTAGCTAATATCTGAAGAATAATCCCTATTTGACAACAAAGTGGACTGAGTATTTCGTGAAGATCCTTTCCCTTCATTGTCAGGGAGGAGACATTTACCATTGTTATCTCCATTATTTTGAGGGAAACTGAGCAGCAAAGGGCTCCTGTAGTCTGTTCCAGGACATGTCTAACTAACATTGACACTCATATGGCTTCATGGGTCACATTAGACAGTGCTTTCATGAAATCACAAAATCACCATCCAACACAACATCTCCTAAAAGTGCTCAAGAAAATGTGAGGAATATTGCACAAGCAGGGAGATAATATTTAGGCTTGACTGGGAGTGGCAGGCAGGAATCAAAACCAACTAGACCGCACTGGTCTTGGGCCACGGAGAAAGTAGGTGGCATTCTTTTGTCATAGCATGCTATGTGTATATTATAAGACCTATGGAAAAGAAGGTTAATATTGCTAGAGATTTCCCCCACAGCACATAACATAGTCAAAGCCAGACACTTCACTTGCCCTGGTACTTCCCCAAAGTATCTTCTTCTCCCATTTCAGGTCATCTCCTTTTCTGACATAAAACAGGGATTTTGATCTCCTGCCTCTAGTGCTTTCCCCTCCACTGGTCACTACTTGATTGAACAGAAATTTTATTAATTTCTGTGACTGTGTGAATAGGAAGAATAGCAGTCCCTTCAGAATGAGGTGAGATGAAAACAAACCACAAGGCATCAAGTCTGAAACATGTTTCAGTGGTAATGTGAAGGTACAATATCCCACAGCTTTGAAGTAGCAGGTAAGGTAGAGGCTAGAAAACAGAGGGGTCTCCGCCCAGGTAAGCACTGCCTGGGTGCGGCAGGTTAAAGGGAGCCGCTGACCATCTCTGCCTCTGTTATCTGCGATCTGTGGCACATGGATCCTCCCTTCGGGAGATGCACATGTGTGTACCTCCGGTGGGGTGCAGGTCATGGCTGTGTGTTCCCCAGTACCACCCAACACGGGGAGGGCCTCGTGTAAGGGGTATCCGGTATCCACCCAGGTAATTGCCACCTGGATGGGGGCAGGGAGGAGGGTTCCCCTCCCCCGACCTGCATGGATGGATCCCAAGTCCTGCCAGAGTTCCTGCATGTGGGGAAGGGTGGAGGCGGGTGGGTGGCCACGCCCATCACTGATCTCTCACTCTAGCCAGTCCTCACCTGGAACAAGAAAGACATTCACTAATGAACCAACTTTAGACATAGAGAAGGCTGCACCAATACCACCACCACCCCAACAAAAACGTCCTGAAACACCCATCTTCTCCTGGGCAGGACCCATGAAGAACATGGAGGAAAACAGATAAAGGACTGAATAACCAACCATACCAAGGACTCATCAAAATGCTACACCTTTACTATCACTAGGGCTCAGAAGACAAAATCAAAGAACAGAGAAACCTGCAGCGAAAACATGTTACCCTCCCTTACCACAGCGGGACTAAGGCCATAGAATTGTAGCACAACCCCAAGGCCTAGCAGCAAATGCAGAGAGGACACAATCTGGTCTAACTATCAGCAATGTCTCTCTCCACAAGGAGAGAAAGTGCCCCACAAAGTCAAGAATCAAAATCTAAGCAACATAGTTACCTTGGGCCCCAGGAATCCAGATCCTTGCCCAGGAAAAGGACAATGCTTCATGAAAGGAAGAGACCTATGGGCTAAAATATCATTGAAGAAATATCAGCGAGAGAGGAGTTGGAGTGACCAGAGTGGGGGGGGGGGAGGGCATACCCAAGAGAAACAACAATTATGTAAATTAATTAAATACATACATACATACATACATACATACATACATACATACATACATAAAGGTAGAGGTTGGAGCATGTTTAGGCTCAAACCTTCACTCTGCTACTTATAATATTGTGACTCTGGGCAAGTGGTTGAGATGGTTCATGCAAATTTTTAGAACAGTGTCACATTGTAAATGCTCAATAAACCATAGTTATTGTTGCTAATACTTATAGAGCCATTGCTGCCTACCAAGCACTTTTCTAATGCTTCATATAAATGATCTCTATAAGCACTAATATTTCAACTACCATGCAGATGAGGAGTAGGGTATTTAATCAGATTTGGGATTCTAAAGGAAACCCATTCTGATTTATGACCACCTATACTACAAATAATATAAGCACAATTTGTACATTTATAATGACTTGGCTTTTAAATTGCTTTTCTTAAGAGAAATGGGAAAACTAAGTCTCCCTGTTACAAAGGAAAAGTGTTTGAAATAAATTTTCTACATTTTTTCCTGGGTAATTTTTCTTCTTGGAGGCCATCTTAGTCACCTTTTATTATTAAATAGGATAAGCAAATATCACTCAGCATTAGCATCACATCAGACAACAGATCCTATTTAGGTTTGAGAGAATTTTCAAAAAGTTCTGTCACCTGCTGAGGACATTCACCTCCAAGGACATACTTCACTGCCTCACACTCCACATTCCATGACTAGACAATATCCTCATAGATAAGGGAATGATACCACCCAGGTTTTTCCCAGAAACCTTGTCCTCAAGATGAATAGCAAAGACAATCTTAGTGGTGAAGGTGTTTAAGTGGAAGAATAATAGACAGTGAGTCAGAAATACTTTTAAGAAGTACTTTAGTGCATTCTTAAAGGAACAAATAATATAATGCAGGGCATTGAAATAGTTGTACAGGCAAGAGAGAACAAAGAACTGTTAGATATTAACAGGTGGGGCTAAAAATTGAGTCTGCATCAGAATTATCTAAGGATTTTCTTTAAAATGAAT
The DNA here is from genome assembly GCA_004024945.1 of Uropsilus gracilis. Classification (NCBI taxonomy): domain Eukaryota; kingdom Metazoa; phylum Chordata; class Mammalia; order Eulipotyphla; family Talpidae; genus Uropsilus; species Uropsilus gracilis. The sequence goes on from PVHY01000021.1 coordinate 217,404, forward strand.
CCTTGAAGCTTCTCCAGAGATTCTGATTTCATAAATCGCAGGTGGATCCCATGAATCCCCATTTTTATCAAATATTTTAATATTTTAATGATCATACTATAGGACTTCTTTGGATCACCCTGTGAGAAACACTGTATTATATTGCTTACTCTCACCTGTGCAAGTAACATAACCTCTAGGGAGAAACATCCCCAACCTATTAAAACCTAGCCTAAAATCACAAATTTTATATACTTAGCACAGTTAAGAATAGAGGAGCTCCATCAGCTTCTCAAACTTCTCCAGAATTTTTTTCATTTTTCATTATTAGAAGGAAGATATATTTGAATTATTTGTGGATAGATGCACATCTATTACAGGTTGTTGAAGTATTTGTGTGTGTGTGTGTGTGTGTGTGTGTGTGTGTGTGTGTGTGTGTCTGTGTGCCTTGTTCTGGGATTCATCGAAACATTTTTTTCAACCAGGGATCTTTGAGTGAAAACTTAAATGAAGACAGGATTATGGAACCTTCAGTATCTCATTGCATTGCTATGTATCCCACCACCCGCGTTGAACCTGTGTCTGGAACAGCGTTTTTTTTAGCTCCAAATGTAATCACTTAAGTGGGGCACAACACTCAAGATGCAACCATCTTAGTAATCAAGCCAAGAGAAGTAAGTCACAACTGATGGATGCCAAAGTTTAGAAGTGTGAAGCACATTTAGATCGAGTAGATATTTCATTTTGAGGTCTAATAAAAAGAAACAAATCAAGGTCACATGGGGCTAATTGCCATTATGCCACTAGAACTAATCTTTATCCAAATCGATATCATAACTGTAATACAAGACACAAAGTTGTGTAATGTATAATTCATTTATTATGAACTCATAAGATGCAAATAATTGAAACTATATTATTTATGTGATCATTAAACTCAGGGCAATTTCAAGAGATTTTAGTCTTGCTTAATGGAAGTCTTAGTTGCAGATACATACTTAACCAGATTTTCTTCCAAATATTAGTCCTACCAACAAATTATTCCTCATTACAGTTAACATATTGTACTTCCTCACTGTAATAGAGTATAAAATTTGTTTCATCTTTATTGCACCAAAGAAATTCAAAGTGTGAAAAGCAATGTGCAACAGTTCCCTTGATAATTATTCATGCTACTTATATGCTGTTGTTTAATTACTAACAACTCTAACTTAATTACTTTTTAATAACCTTGATTTTCAATAAGAATATTTAAAATATAATAACTGTGATGTTTATATCATGTTAGAATCAAATTTCACATAACAATTAATGTGAAACATATATACATCTTTTGCCATTAGTAGGACCACACAGCAAAGAAAAATATGTATAATTCATAAAATAGCACAAAATGGCCTCAATAAGTCAAAGATGCACTTTTATGGTTAAGAGAAGACATGTCCTGCTACATTTACGTAGAGAGGCATTAATATACTAATTATAGTAGTATAATATACTAATTTGAAGTCTCATCAAAAAAAGTCAATTAAGTATGGTATGTTGGTTTGAAAACCTGAGGATGGTACCTCTCTGTACTTTGGCTTTAGATTAGTATGTGTGATATTTTTCATTTGCATGTAAAATACTACAACATGAGTGACTTAGCAAGACAAAATTTTGATTTTTCACAATTTCTGTGGATAAAGAGACAGGTTATATGTTACCCAGTCCCTTTACCAAGGCTTGATAAAAGTGTAGGCTGAACTAAAAGCATATCTGAAATGCTGGGTCCTCTTCTGAGATCATTGTTGCTGGCAGAGTTCATTTCCTGTGGTTTTAGTACTGAGATGCTGACACTAACACTAGCTACTGGACAAGGTGCATTCTCAGTTCTTAGAAGTTGTTCTTAGTGTCTTGCCCACCCCATACATGGCAGTTCATGCCTTCATTGTTGGGGATTAGAGGGATTCTGATGTGTCAAATTTATTAAACTTCTTTCCAGGGATTACTTGATTAGACCAGGTTCCTTTAGCATCACTCCCTTTTGATGAGCTTAAGGTGAACTGATTAGGATATTACATCTGCAATACCATGTCTGGCATACAAACTATCAACATTTTGGTATTAATTGCCTCGCACATTCACAAGTCCTACATATACTGTAGTTAAAGGAATTTTATGGGATATATAGATCAGGTCTTAGAACCTTGGTGCAATCTTAGAATTCTACCTGCCAAGCTTTATTCTGGTTCTAGTAGCATATTTGTTATTCTGTGGCTATGGAAATGGAAAGAAATCTTTATGCTTTATACAAACCAAACTTGGGAGTAGAGTTAAGACAGAACTACTGAGTCTTTTGTTGCTGACACATAAGAGTCAGGAGACAGCTTTGAAGTTTTGGAGTGAAAACTAGTTCCAGTTCATGAGCAACTTCATGGCAGCAAAAGGAGAAAGATGGCTACAAAAATTTGTATCAGTGAGTCACTGTACCATTAGGCTGTATATTGAAAAGCTATTTATATGCTGTGGAGTATATAAAGTAGAAGGAGATCCCTAGGTCAGTGGGATGAAGAGTATGTTTGGGATCCTAGCACTATACATTCCAGATTTCACTCATCAAAGAACATATTTTCACTGTACTTTTCCCATTTCTTGTTGTAATAGTGACAGCGACCTAGCTATAGTCTCTCAGTGGTTATGACTGGACTTTGGAATATCTCTTCTACCCCCACTACAGTAGACCCTACTGAAATAATTGCCTGGGACAAAACTTGATACTTTACTGACTAGATCACTTTGGGCAGATACTATCATTCAGCCTTAGTTACTGTAGCGATAAAATGCACAAATTAATAGCATATCAGACTTGTGAACTGAAATAGTGTAAATAAGTGAAGCATCCAGGGCAATGCAAAGTAAACAATAAATGTTTTGGTTGTTATTATTACAATTAGAGTGATGTGAGCATTGCAGTAATTTTGCTTCCTAGTTGTATCCTAGATGTGGCACCACATCTGGTCCATGGTAGCCACTTTATAAGAACTATTATAATAGCATTAAGTATGTCCTCTTTTTCTGGTCTACCCTCAGTCTATGTTCCTCATAGCATAATAGGAACAGTTTAGCTTCAATTTTTAATTGCATCTCACTGACTGCAGAAAGGCTCCTCCAAAGCATAGCAAGGCATATACATTCCCTCTCAAAAGGGATCTTGAGAAGCTCTGAGAAGTTGTCCGTCTCATTTCCCAACAGTCTGCCTTCACATCCTGTGTTCAAGACATGTTAAAATAAAGTCAGATTCCAGCTTCATTTTTCCAACTATTTCCATTTAATAATCAACTTAAATGATTCCACATGATTGGTGCCTTCTCTTAACCAGGCAAGATCAACTGCTTTTCTCAACTGTTCCTTCTAAGATTTCTGAATTGGTTGATAGTTTTGAAATGATCAGTCCATGAGAGGAGGCATCAGGCATCCTATTTATCTCTGTATGGTAAGTTCACATCTGCATGCCTAGAATACATGGCTTGGTCAGTAGCTGTTGTAGCAAATGGAGGGACAGGAGGAGGAATGAAGCCAGCTACATCCCTCTACAGAACAGAAAGATGCTCTCCAGCAATAATCACCAGGCCTTGGCTCCCACCATTCCAGATTAATTTTTCACATTAAGAATTCCAGGTGTCCTCAAACTAACTTAAGTGTCAAAAAACATTAATCACACCTTGGTGTCAAAGAGCTTCCTTCATCAATTTCATCACTTTTCTACAAAAGACAGACCATAGGCAACCTGGCAACTCACTGCCTAAATATATTAGTACAAGAGGAAAGAGGTACTTTCCAAAACAGTTTGTTGACAAGTGTAGAGACTCATCCAATAGCTAAATTAGTTGAACTGGGTATGAAGACAATCCAGAATATTCTAAGATAAACCAAGTTCTATGGCGGTTACTAATCTGTAGAATTGTGACTTTTTTCTCTTTTCCTATATTTTTAATGATACAGAAGATTTAAAGTTGCTTATTAACATGGTAATTTACTATCCATGACCCCACTGATTGATGTCACCTCACAAATTAGTTTGCCAACTTTACAGACACTGGCTTCTGTTCAGGAACTGGCTCACGTATATTCTCTTTCTTTTAGAATCCAAAATGCCTGGCAAAGTATTCTTTATCAAATGATGGTTACATTCATTTGTTTTCCTGAGTTGCCCTGGTCTCCACACTTTTTGAGTGGGCAGTCATTTGAGAAAGACTGGGAAGGTGATTCTGTATTCTTGTGAGATGGAAATGCATGTCATTAGAAAGAGAAAAATTGGCCTTTGGACTGTAATATTGAGTATTTCAAATTGTTTTTATGATGTCTTGCATTTGATCACATACTCTATTCTCATGCCAGCAATCTTTTTTTTCATAATTTTAAATCCTAATGATTTTACCATAAATTAATACATTAATACATTTTGAGTAATGCACATACAATCATTTTGATTAACACAAATCACAAAAATATACTTTCTGTTCTGTTTGTAAAAATCAAATTTTCCCTATGACTTTTTTGAAAATATACTATAAAATGGCCATTCCATATAGACATATGGTGACAAGATGGGAGTCTATAGAAGAGAAAGGAAGTGTGTTTACATTATAATGTCAGAACTCACATTCCAATGGGTCTTCCCACAGGTGACATTGAGTAGTTAAGTTCTGCAGTGGTTCCAACAATGCTCACTTGTTCAGACATTTTAGAGTTCTCATTTGGGGAATTCTCTCTACATTCTGGCTGTCATCATGCTCATAGCTTCCAATCTGTGGCACCAGTCACAAGAAGAATGAATGGCATTTTTAGAGCTATATTCTAATTTGTAAGCTATTCTGAAAATGGTGGTGACTCCCCTGGTGGGTGCTGCTTGTGTCCTTGAGATGCCATCAATACTTTGGCATATAAATTTTATATGATTGATTCTCAGTCTCACCTCACCAGAAATGGCACATCTGTTCAACCAGCCATGCTGGGCATCTGCATTTGCAGTGGTTGGCCAGTATTCCACCTGTCAAATATTTCCACAAGCAGAAAGTGAAGAAAACCTAGAGTCTGCCTGAAGTCCATCTGTGTCCTCACTGCCCTTAGCATGAAATCTGTTCAAATTATATACAATACAAAGGAAAGGTATAGCCACCTCTCACCACATTTCAACTACTTTATGTTTATTTATAAGCTGCTTAACTAAAAAGGAAAATATGGAAAGAAGAGAGGTAGAAAGATACACAGAACACTTTTTGCCCCCATTAGATTAGGTACAGTATTGTTAGGAAAGGAAGTAGAATCCATGGTTAGGTCAAATATTTGGTGGCACCATTGACTTTCAATTATACACTATTCTTGCCTCCATTACATGAGAAAATTAAAAATTCACAGCATCATAGTGAATCAAAATTTCTTGCTGCACAGGTTAGAAATGAGTCTACTATTCTATTATTCCATGTGTAAGAGGCATCTTAGATTCACCATTCACTTAAGCTCCCAACCATGAAAGTTTGAAATGGGATTTGAAAAGGCTATTTTTCTATATATTTTATCATTATTTGATTTTTTTGAGATTTATACATTGTGTATTTAAGTGTTTTGTGACTATTGTGCCACCAAATGGAAAACGACACAGAGTACTCTGTGCTTTTTTTTCTTTCAATTTTGTTGTTTTTCTTTCAATTTTGTTCAATGTGCTCTTCATAACTGCAAGTTTATATGTGAACTTGGATTCATTTTGGTAAAGGAAGGGTCTGAGCACAAGCAAGGTCTGATCTTTTTTTTTTCTTCATGGACTAATTGATTTTTTTCTTCACAGACTAATTGAAAACACAAAGACTGATGTTTAGAGAGAAATTATACCCAAGCCATAAACAAGTTATGGAGAAAGCTCAGTATAAATCTTCTGTTAAAAATTAATTCAGGAATATTACTAATTTGATAATTGTGTGCATAACTGATAAGAGTAAGGTGAAATACAGGTACAAATAACTCATAAGACATGATATGTGAGAGTAATTTGAAGAGGAAACTCAAAATAAACAAAAAATTACATTAAAATACATTCAAGCTGGTACAGATTCCAGTGCCATATTTAGTACCTGTACTATCAACATACAAAAAAGAGCAGATGTCAAAGACTGGTCTCAAGGGGACAAAGACCTGGTTGCTCCCCAAGTTTACCCTACACTGTTCATCCTGACTTTCCTTACTGTTCTCAGCAGATTGCATTTGCAGCTGCAGACCTTCCATGTCTCATACTGTGGTTATCCTGATAAACTTATTTTAAGTTGAAAATATCTCATGTAGAAAATTCATTTAATAACCTAACCTATAAACATTATCATTCAACCTGGTCTTCTGTAAAGGTACTCGGAATACTTAGATCAACCCATCATAGCACAAAATAATCTCACACAAAGTCTAGTTTATAATAGTGCTGAATATTTCATGTAATTTATTGAACATGGTACTGAGGTGAAAGAACAGCATGGTTTTGTAGCCATGCAGCACATGGGATTAGCATGTGTTTGAAGTATTGAATTGAAATTACTAGTTAGATGAATGGGGTACTGTAGAGACAGGGTTGTCAAAGGTCCATCATCTCAAATCCTCAGGAAATGCAAATCAAAGCCACAATGAGATATGACCTCATACCTTTGAGAATGGCCCCTATCAAAAAGACCAGCAATAACTAGTGCTGAGTAGGGTGTTGGTACACTGTTGGTAGGATGGAAGACTGCTCCAGCCCTTATGGAAAACAGTATGGAGGTTTCTCAAATGACTAAACATTGAATTGGCATAAGCCACTGTTAGTAATTATACTGTTAGATATTACCCAAAGAACACATACACACCCAATTAAATTTGAAAGGAAACTTGAACTTTTTTATATGTTTATTGCAGCCCTATCTGCAATAGCAAAGCTAAGAAAACAAATTAAGTGCCCCCAAACAGATGAGTGGATCAAAAATTGGTAGATAAATACAATACTAGTCAGCCATCAAAGAAGATTTACTCATGCCATTTGTGGCAATATGCATAGAGTTGGAATAAAGTATACTAAGCAAAATGTCAGAAGATGAAAGGCAAATATGGGATGGCATTCCATCATAGGTGGAAAACAGAGAAACCAAACATTGGTCCAGATAAAGTGAAACTTAAAAACTAGTCCTTGAAACCTGAACTTAGAACTGAGGTACCCACAGGGGTAAGGACAAAGTGGGAATAGAGTGTAGTAAATTATAGGGGTGGGCTAAGGATGAGATATGATGTGATGTGAGTAGGCTAGGTGGCTGCACCTGGGGGAGGGGAGATCCTATACTTACAAAATACTAACTACTCTGTAAACCAACAGTACTTCAATAACATTTAAAAAAATATCTCTTCTGTTGAAATCCAAGAATAGAAACCAATAGAAAGTTGTTCACCCTCATATTCACATGGCCTTGGATCTGTGGCCACCACTGTATCTAGAATGACAAGGGGGTATCATTTTACTATCACCAGTCATGAAAAAGATTAAAGTTTAGGTTCAAGGGATGGTTTCTACTCAAGGTTTTTATGGCTTCCATACCATCATAAAGTTAAAGCAAACTAAATCTCACCATCCTAAAGCAGGACTGTCTGTAGCTGGATCAATGCCATCTAAAGTAAGAACAGATTAAAGAGCAAAAATCAGCAGATAAGAAATACACCCTGGGCAGAACCTTGCCTGCAGCCCTGCTGTGATCTTGGGATCCAGTTTATAATTAGTTTTCCTGTATATCTAAATCCATAGTTTAACTTTAATACCTGCCTTTCAATGGTCAGGATTCTTCTTGCTTAGGAAGTACCCAAATACCAACTGCTTCCCTAGCTCTCCAGATATCACTCTCTCCTCAGTATCCTACTTCGCTAATCTAACTGTCCACCTGGCAGTCTGATTACCCTATGTTGAATATGCTTGGTTCCTGAATTATCTAGTTATCTGTTAAAGAGCAGTGAACCCAAGACAATAAGGTTCCCACCACATTGATTGCCCTTCTACCCATGGTGAAGTCTGTCCACCCTGCATAGGCAAAAACAAAAACATAGATGTGCATGCAGCCACCACAGAGAAGCCTGTTCTACAGAAATCTTCCTAATTCCACTGAAATTGAATTTTTTAAGTGTTTTTATTTTCAGAAAACAATTCTGTCGTATTCATAGTGACAAAACACTCAATGGGTTCATAGTCACCACGTTTTAAAAATGGAATGAACTAGTAGATAACTGAGGACACAAGCAAAAATGGAATAAGGTTTATTTTTTAGGATAAGACAGTACAGATTAGAAAGACAAGAATAGATTAAATGAGACTGACTACAAGAGGGGCATGCTTTGCAAGTAGGAAGAATGTACTATTCTGTGGAATCTTTTCTATTAAGTTTATATGCTTTCCCCTTTAAACTGACAGTAAAAATACATACTTATTACCATGGTTCATCATCAAAATAAGTCTATTAATGTAGTAGTTCACCAGGATATGAAAGCAGCATATCCACAAAATTCCTTAATGAAATTGCAAGGGTATGACCTGATATAGATTACACATTAAGGCAGTATTTCTTTAAGCTAGTATTTCCTTACAGACATTGTCACAAATGAAATTTCTTCTGATAAGCTTGTTATTTTCCAGAAAGCAAATAAGCAGAGCTCTGAGTGAATAGGAATCTAGATGAGTACATTTTGATGAAAGGATAAAGGAAGAGGAAGTTGTGTTTCTGAAGAATATGCTGAGTTCCCTCTGGCAAGAAGGTGCTTGGGTAGGCAGGTGCTGGAGTCAGAGGGCCCTGGGAAACATAGAGTAAAGAATTAACGAGACTAGAGAGAAGGACTCAGGAAAGGAACCAAGCATACATAATAAATCTCGTGTTGCTGAGCCTAGGTAAACTGAACTGGTGATGTACAGTACATACATTTGGCTATATTTGCATGCTTTTCAAAGCATTTTTGCACCTAGGATATTATGTTGTCCTCATAGAAAGGCTAGAATGAGAATGTAGTAGTGGAAGTCCCTAGAGTATAAAATTTAAGAGACGATTCTTGGAGCCCAGGAGGGTTGTGTGCTCCTTATGGGTTCTGCCTCAGTCGGGTCCCATCTTATGAGAACAGACAGTATTATTAATTTCCGAGTTAGATATTAGGAAAGTGAGTTACACAATGTGGAATTGGGGTCTAAGCACTTAACCCTCTGGCTCCTAGAATATTTTTTAATCTACTTCAGACAATGTCAATAAGGACTTATTCTGCCTGAGTCTGCAAAGCAATACTTTGGCAAGATAGGAAAGCACGGTGCATTTAATTGTTATGAAATGTTTGTTCAGAAAGAAAGAATGGCAAAATACGACCAGCAAGATTTCAGCCTTGAATTCCTGCATTAAGTATGAAGCACGTCCATTTGAGAACGACTTAGACAAATTGGAAACCATTTAGAAAGGACAAAAAAAATGATTAGAGAAAGAAAGGTTTGATTTATGAGGTCAGATTAAAGGAGATAAATGCCTATTACTTCACTAAGTGACAACCATGGGAGATGATAAAGATCTACAAATATTGGGAGAATATAAATATGGGTAATACAAGGAACTGTATAGGTGCCATAAGATAAACCCAACAGGGATAGCCTCAATGAGTTAAACTAGACAAACAAAAGGGGGCTTGGCAAGTGGATTTATTACATTAAGGAATAAAATATAAAATAAGAAGGGGAAGGGAAAAATAATAGGGAAATGGAAAGAACAAGTTGCAGAGGAAGGAAGGAGAAAAGGAAAGAAACCTCAATTTTTCTCCCTTACATATATCTCCATAAAATATAACAGCAAAGTTGTTTTTGGATTATGGATAGAATTCATCTTAAAATTATAACAGACATGTATTATCATATTTATAATATTAACAATCCATGACTAAATACAGAATAAATAGGATATAAGAATACTTATATAAACAGGCTCTGCTTGGTGGGTGTGGATGACAAATTAAATGAAAAAATAGAAAGGAAAAAGAAATTAGGAACTATATCTTGTCCCATTGCAACCTAATAACAGGTGATATAAGAAATTCATTTCTGGCAGTTCTGTGGCAGAATGGACAATGTCCCTGAAATCTGGGCCAGACAAGGAGATGAGAGTGCCCTCTCTCCAGGGAGAAGACTGTCACTAAATCAAGAGGAGACAGTCATGGGAAGTTGAAGTAATGGTGCAGTCTTTACTGCTATTCAATCCAGGACCTCAACACAGGGTTCTTGCTAAACTATGACTAAATGACATGTAATATGTAAAAGTTCTTGCAATTAAAACTGAGTTATAACACTTCCCTGGCACACATCTCTTTTTCAAAAATCGAACACATACGAATGCATAGACAAGACAGCTGACTAACAACCTACCACCCCACTGGCTCTTTGCACCTGGCATCCTCCTGCCTAAGGAGCCCTTCAAGATTCCTTTTGTCCTCTAATAAAATGAGGCAATGGAAAGTGACTGAGAAATAAGACTGATAGTCTATAAACAGTATTTGATTACTGATGACAAAAAAATATATTGGTTGCATGCTGCCAAGAGGCTACAGAGAAAAAGATGATCTAATCCCTGTACTTACATAGTTTATAGTTTCTTGGCGATTGAAGATATAAATGCATGAGGAGGCAAACAACTCAAAATTTTAATATCCATTTGAGATTTTTTGTAATAAACTTCATTGAAATGGTATTTATGGAATTACTACTATGTATCATGATGTAGATTAAGAATTAGCATATAGTAGAAATGAGGATAGTGCACTGCTCTTTAGAACTCATAGTCTAGGTAATCTTCTTACCCCTTCCTGGGGGATTTTCCCAACGAGTCTTGTTTTTCTATCTATGACCTCTGTTTTCTCTCTTATTCTGTCTTAAAAAAATTATCTCTTTCAAGGAAAAAAAAAAGAACTCATAGTCTCGAGGGGGAGACACTGTAAACACATAGTTCCAATCATGATTAGTACTTGTGAATAAAGCATATGGTACTCATAAAATGCAGAGGAAGGCAGGGACAATTTTGTTGATAGTGGGCCTGAAGATTTATCAAGGAAGACTTTCCAAAGGAAGTGATGTCCACACTGGGTATTGAAAAATGACTAGAAGTTTTACAGACCAAGAGAGAAAAGTATATTAAGAAGAGGGAATATTCCATATGCATCCAGGCAGTTTGAAAATAATAGGCATGTGTAGCAGATAGTAAGGAGGAAGACTTAATGGCAATATCAATGATATTTGAGAGATAGGATGATTTAAGTATTATCTATCTGTAGAACACATTCAAAGCAAGGCACTGAGATTGTATAAGCTAAAGCATACATTCCCTGTTTAGAATAACATATGAGACCATAATTAAGGCAATTTTTAAATTATAATTTCCACAATTTAAATGATCATAAACATTGAAGAAGCGATCCACCTTTTGAAAACTCATGATTTCAGCAAGAGACATTACGGGACATTGATTAATACAAAGTTAAGGGGTGAGAACTTTTCCTCTTATGATATATAAGTACATAAATCAATCAGCCTTGATACATTATCAAAATTTCTAAATCTTAATAAGTCTTGGAAATTCACAACTAATTCTGTGAAATATTCTTTTAAGAAACCCGTAAAACACAAAGTGCAAAGTTTAAGAATTATGAGCAATATTTATAGCTATGGGATTCTGGTTGTATACATGTCCAGGAATTATATAGCTGTGATGATTTATGACTGCATAATTCTGACTATATGAATTCTAAGAATCAAACAGTTACAATATGGATTTTCACATAAAATAAACTAGAAAACTGAATGATGACATTCATTTTACCCATTTATCAGGTCAGGCTAAACTTTATGTATTAATCCTCTCAAAATGGAAACAAAGAAAATTTCACATCTATTCCAAGGCAAATTTAATTAAAACTTCATAAAACATTCCACATGAATGGTTTTCAACAAAAATATGATGTCTTTAATGAATAATGAGCTCTATAACTTCTTCAAATATAATCAACATTATCATTGAGCTTGGTCACTCCTACCTCCAGTGAAGGATTAACTTTTGCAAATGAATTCTATCAGAATCCTCCTACACTATCCTCAGCTGTCTTCACTCCTCCTCTTTCCTTTCATCCATGTTTTCTTCCATGCCTTGTCCGTTACTTCTGCAGGATTCATGTGCACTTTAAATACTGAGTGGCTAGATCAGAAACCTGGCATCTGCCCCTTTAAAGTGAACCAGGCACTGCATTTAAGTGATTTACTCCTGATTTGCTCCATGTCCCATCCTCCCATTGACTTCTCATTTTCCCCAGTTCACTGTAATCTCTCCTGGCTTCTGTGTAAGATCAGAATATCCTTGTCATTGGTTAATGGGGTCTCCCATTTTGACTTCATAGCCTAACCTTTGACTATAGTCTTTTTTTTTTTTTTGCTCCTTTTCCTAATATCAATTATATTTTTCCCTTTATGAATCTGAGAGTATCTTTTTCACAGGTGTCACCTCAGAGAGGTCTCCTTTTATGTGCACTTACTAAAGATGCTTTTAAAAATTATTCATGCTCCCTCCTTTTCTCTCTCCTTCCCTGATCTCTTCCAAACACACAAACATATACACTTTTAAGACAAAGTCCAATACCTGTTTTCATTGTCTCTAGGAATTTCATATGTAATTACATTGTTGGTATTTCATATTGAAACATAAAATCTAAGTACTAAGCATCCTTCTCTTATTTACTTTGCCCAGAAATTGGAGCACAGTAAACTTTATTGAATAAGCAAAATTGTTGGGCCCATTCATCCATGTATTCATCAGATATTAATGCCAAATATGTAGTAAGCTTTCTATGGAGTATTAGACTCAGCATATGATGGAGCTACATAGTATTTTCCATGCTCTTTTACCTCCTTCAATTTGCTTTATCTCCTACATGGAATAGTCTTGTTTTGCTTTCCTAGAAAGTTATGTTCAACATTAATGGTTCAACTGAAATATCAACTGATTCATGAAATATTTTCTAATCTCCATAGGTCTGTCTGTTACTTATCTTTAATTCACTCCCAGAGTATGACATTCACCATATTTCACAAAATTATTTGCTTACTTGTCTATTTCTTCCCAATTAGATTCATTCCATGAAGATATATGATCTCTGACTCCCTAGTACTTGTAATAAAGTATGGTATATAGTATAACTTCTATTGATCAATTGAAAAAATTATAATAAGAATATCTGCTTGTTCAGGATTTAGTATAAAATCAGCATCATCCAATTTAATAACATCATTCATGAACAAAACCAAATCAAGAAATTCTAGGAACTTAAAAAAAAATAAGTCATATATCATTAAACCAGAGCTATATTTTTACATAAAATGAGACTCCTATACAATAAATTTGACTTTATAATGCCCTACAGTGTCACATCTTGCAAAGTTCATCATGGATTTTTATTAACCCTTCTGCAGTGACCAGATGTGGTTCATGTAATAAGTTAACTAATATGATCAACCACAAGATGACTGCAAAGATTCTGAATGTTTTCAAAAAAACAGGACTTCTATCATTTACTTATAGCCATTTAACTTTACATTTTTACAATAATAACTCCTGATTTATATTTACAACTCAGAAGTCCTTGTACTACAAATTTCTTTTTCATCTCATCTCAGTATCAGTAAGCTCCACTTGAACCTCTTAGAGTCACCTGAGTTGATGTGCCCAGAGGAGAAATCTTCTATGTGTCCTTAATCTTTTCCCATCACTGTAATAACTCCATCTAGTATATCAATTCAGAAACCCAGGCAAAGTAACCTTGAAGTTGTCTTGATATTGCTATTTCACTCTCTAGTCTCATTCAGCCCTTAATATCCCTGCAGAGTATTCATCTAAAGTAAAATCAAACTCTTTTGTCCATCTCCAGTCATATGTCTCATTAGTAAAGATTCCCATTACTTTTTGTCTTCGTACTGAAACAACTTCCCGTCTGTCCTTATCCTTCCTCTTTTTCTTTCCAATCCAAACAAATTTTTTAAAATAGATTTTGGTATCTTATATTTAGTTGCACTGTACTTTATTTAGAATACAATTTCAAACCCTTTTATGCTTTATTAAGTATTAATAAGACTTGTGAAAACTTTCTTCTAGCAATTTTCACAAGGGTCCTGCCTAAGTGGTCTTTCAGCTCCTGCAACACAAATTATTGACCTGCTCAGAGTCTTTGCATCTGTCGTTCCTCTTTTCTGAATGCTCTTTTTTTCCCCCAACTATTTTCACTGCTGCTTCCTTCAGCATTTTGACTTCTGTTCAAATATTATATCTTCACAGATCTTCTCTAACCATGCTTTTTACATAGCTGTATAAATTTGTTCTTATTATCTTTTTTGATAGTCTTTTAACTTTTAACATAACTGGCAATGCTTCCTTAGTATTAATTCTCTTAAATTGTATTTTATTTACCTAACACTTTGGAATATAATTCTTTAAAGCAAAAACTCCTTTTATATTCCATTCTAATCTCTAAAGACAAGTATAGGGCAAAACACTTAAAATCACATGATAAATAAGTACAGTAAAGTAATTAAAAATAAATAAACTTGACAGACCTTGACTATCTGTACTCTGCATATAAATGTCTCAACACATGCATACTCCTATAATGTTCACAATAGCAATGTAAGCTACACAGTTTTATTTGTTTAATCAGAGATGAAAATAGGTTTCTCAAAACAGTATCATTTTCAGATTTTATTATATTCCTAGATCTAATCCCCATGCTTTGTGTTTTATACTCTATAATTAGCAAAACCACTATATAATTTTACGAGTTTCTCTTGTTGACATTTTACTATGAATTTTTTTTCTACCAGGTAATTTTTTTTAATCAAAAAAAAAAAAAAATGAAAACAGAATCCATGATGAAACACACTGGCATCATCTTTTTTTAAAAACAACCAAAAGAAAAAGAATAAAACCTCCTTCATAAAAATTCTATATAAACCTGTCATGACGAATTAAAGATGTGCTAAAGAAAGGGCATACATTCTTCTGGTTATAAGGCTAATAATGGCTGAAGGCCAAAAGACAATTGTTTGCTTATTCTTTAATAACTCAGTCTAAACACCTTGGAGATTTTTATACAACTACTTTATCATATCACTTTAGTAATAAATTGCAGGAACTAATGAAGGCATTATTTCCCTTAATGTACTAAAGCTGTGACAGAAAGGATTTATAATATACAGGCCCATTGTCTACTGCAGAGTCAATTCAGGAAAATAGCCACAGAAATTCATCTCTCTTTCATTTGACAAATTCACAGAGCACCTGGTAGGCAGACAGTGGCTCTCTGGTGGACAGTTAACCCTGGAAACTAAGTTAAAGTTTCTCCTCTGCTTTGCAGATGTTGTGTGACGTTCAACCAATGACCGGTAATCTTAAAATAAGAGTTAGTATAATGACATGTTTGTACTCAAGAAAACAAACAAACAAACAAAAAATGAATAAAATGTTGGTAGGTAGTAAGATTTCAAAAAAAATTAGTTTTTGCTATATAATAACTTGTTTTCAGGAGCATGAGTTCATGATATCGTGCTTCATGATGATGTAAGCTCTGGGGAGAATAGGGTGCTTCATGCAATGGATGAAGTTAAATAGCCCTGCATCTCTTAAAGGGAAACAATTGACCCTTTCTATTTTTTTAACAGTTTTTTTTTCAGGAATAATTTGCATAGGATAAAACTTATCCATTTCCATGACTGAAAGACCAGAAAATTTATGAAACTGCGTAACCATGATGAGACTCCACCACTGGTCTATTTTTATCAGCCCCCAAAGACCTGATGTTTTTGAAGTCACTTTCCCTCTCAATCCCAAGTCACAAGTGATACCTAGTCTGCTTGGTGTCTCTAGAGATCTCCTTTTTGGTTATTTCAAGTAAAAGGAATTATGCAATGTGTGTTCCTTTTGCTTGACTTTTGACTTTTGTTTCTTTGTGGAAATTTCTTTTTTGCTAAAAGTATTCCAATCTATCAGCATTGTTCTATCTGCTAATTAGCTGATATTGGAGCTCTTTGAAGCTTTTGGCTACCAATAACATTGTTACTACAAACATTTGCATTCATTTCTTTTCCCAGACGTAAGCTTTCCTATTTCTCAAGCAGATTCCTAAGAACTCTCCTTTTCCTGTTTAAAGTTAAGGACCCAAACCTAGGAGATTCCAGGACATCTTTGAGCAGAGGAGTAACACACTGACCCTAGATCACCACTAGCTAATATAATGAAGTGGCAAAACACACCCATTCTTGTATCTGTCCACCCCACACCTGATCTCATTGTGATCTTAGGAAAGAATTGTACTTGTACCTCTAATACTGAAGTATCTATTTATGAATCAAATACAGGAACTAGATATTCTCTGAATTGATATTTACCTTAAAATCTCCATTACTTTTATTTATCAAAAGATTTTTAAAAAAACTATCAATGTCATCTTCCTTACCTCTGGTGCTACTTGATCTACATTGTGTAACAGGCTATAACTAATGATACAAATTACAATGCAAAAGGGAATAATGCAGAAGGTGTTTGTATGATCTCCTGCTGTGTGTAGATACAAGATGGGTCTCAACATGTGTCTCACATTTCTGAGGTTCCTTTTGCAAATCACTGTATGTTTCCAGCCATATTTTGCTAAGGCAGTCATTTCATTTAGTTAACTGGGCATATCACCCTAAAAAAGAGTGTGACTATTTTATCAAATATTTTATAAATATGAATTCTAGTAACAACCATCCCTACAAAAGTTACCTCAGTGATTATAAGCATTTTTTCATCTATTTTGACATTGTTCAGAGCATACTGGGACATTTCACTTTAGAATTGTCTTCTAAGCCTATGGCCTAACCAATTTTTAAAAGTCACTGTTAAACCTTCTTCTTAAATATTTAACATATAGCAAAAGTATAAAGAATAAAAAATGAACAAGCCTGTAGCAAGAACAAAACTTTCAAACAATTGATCGCCTGTTCTCATGAGACTACTTGTAGCCCATCTTAATCACATCTACCTCCCTCAACTTCTTCTGTACCCTTGACAATTTCCTGCAATTGACCATGACTTTTCCCATTCATTTAGTTATACTTTTCTACATATGCATGTTCCTCAAGTAATGTACATGTACACTACTGGGTTTCTGCAGATGCAGCTATTTCCATAGATGGTATTGTACTACATACACACACATATTCTCTAGCAATTTATTACCTGACAATATTTTGTTAGATTTATCCATAAGGACATGTGTGTTCTGCTTAATAAATTTTCATACCATAGTCTGTTAATAAACCATACCTTTAAATCCTAGATCCCATTAACATATATTTCATATATTTAGGTGATAGACAATATTTTGCAACCACAAACACTTGACCTATAATATTTTTTAACTAACTCCCTTATTAGCTGAAGAGTATACAGATATTTCTTCCATTTAGTAAGGTGTCCTTTTGATATATTCATAGTTTTTTGTTTGTTTGTTTTGCTGTATAAAGGTTTTTCACTTTGATGTATATCATAGACAATTTTTAAATATTCTCTTTGTTTCTCTTGTTTTTAAAGATAAATCACAGACATCACTGAAGTCTATGTTGTTGAATGTTTTGTCTGTTTTCTTCAATGTATTTTGTACTTTCCAGTTTTCCAAGTTTTTTTTTTTTTTTTTTTTTTTTTTTTTTTTTTTTTTTTTTTTTTTTTTTTTTTTTTTGTGTGTGTGTGTGTGTGTGTTTTGTGTGTGTGAGATAATGGTCTAGTTTAATTCTTTTGCATTTAACTATTGAGTTTTCTCAACATCATTTATTGAAGATTTTCCTTTCCCCAATGTATAATCTTGTGTCCTTTTTCATATATATTCATTGGCCATGTAAATATGGGTTTATTTGGCTACCTGGGACTTTTTATGGAGTCAAAGATTTTCGGTAATATTTGCTCTATTTCTTTAAAGAAAGCCATTGATATTTTTATTGGGATTGCATTGAATTTGTAAATTGTTTTAGGTAGGATAAATATTTTGACAATGTTGTTGCTTATAATCCAAGAATAGAACATATCTTTTGATTTCTTTATGTTTTCAATTTCTTTTAGCAATGTTTCATAGTTTTCTTTGTATAGGTATATCACTTTCTTTGTTATATTTACTCCTAGGTATTTAATTTCTGACTTGCATTTCCTTCATGATTAACATTTATAAAAATGCCAAAAGAAAAATGTGTTAAGTTTGACAACATCAAACTAAAATATTTCTGAACAGCAAAGGAAATCATCAGTAAAATGAAATGGCAATTCATGGAATGGAAGACAAATATTTGCAAGCCACATATCCAATAGGGTTTCCTATAAATATGTATTTCCATGAATTGGCAAAAAAAAAATCTCCAAATTGAACAAAGGAGCTAATCAGATATTTTCCCATCACCGCAAATTTTGCTATATAGACTTTGTCCTTGGTTTTAAGATAGTTCTTTACCAATAGTCACTGCAGAAGAAAGAAGACTTTCCCTTTTTAAGACTGCATTTTTAATCAGAACGGCTGATCAAGTTACAAAGGACAGGTCACAATTAAGGCAACTGGCTATTCCTTCTTGCATGGAAAAACAAAAGACTGAATTTTTGCTGAGTACATTGCTACTTCCTCTAAATTAAAGTCCTTTTAGCAAGAAAGGTGATATGCAAATTTTCCAAGTACTGGTCATCATTAAAGAGTTATTTTAAAAGTAAAAACCAAAGTCAGTATACAGTGACAACTCAGTAACTTTTATTCCCAAATAATTTTGCTAGTAATTATAATAAAATAAATAAAACTTGTAGAATTGATTAATAAAATTATATGTTACCTCAATGACATATTAATCCTTCATGGTCCAGATCAAATTTCATACTTGCTAAGATTACTTTCTGACCATGCTATTCAAATCTTTTGCATTGTACTTGATAACAACAAAATTTAATCTGACAAACATAAAATGATTACACCAAAAAGATAGAATTGAGGAGATACCTAGGGAGTTAAAGATTTAGATGTGCCTGTGCTTCCCACTGTTATGAACAATGGAATTGGCCCTAATAGGTGAAGAGTTTTGCTGCAGAGTGATAAAATATGATTGCTCTCTCCTATAGGAACAGAAACACACAAGTAAATTGATTTTAGCCAAATGCCATTTTGATAGCTCAGTATTATCCAATTACAGAAATATCTGTTTATCTTAAAACTGCTAAGTATCTATAGTAAGAGTAAAAGGGAAATTATTTCAGAGTTAATGGTATGAATCAATATAGAAGCAATGAGTCATAGTTACAATTTACAGAATGAGAGGTAGACCGCTTTAGTCTGAAGATAGGGTATAGAAAGTCAGTTATTAGTTGCTTAAAAAGCAGAAAACCAAGCAACACTAGCAAGAAAGACAACAAAGTGAGATTCATACTTTTGAGAGTTTTATCTGGCATGTTTATCTGGTATGTTAAGTGTCTAGGAAAGGAAGGATAATGAATGCCTGAATATGGAACTATCTACTTATCTAAGTATTATATCTTAATTGGACATGAACAGAAAGGGAATAGGCCAGGGAATTAGATAAGAACAGAGAAAAATTATCAATTGAAGATAATGTTTAGAAGAAAATAATGTAGTCATCTAAGATCTCCTAAAATTCTAAACTCATTGCTATGAAAAACAATGAAATAACAAGATTCAAAACAACAAAAAAGATAAAAAGTTGCATTTTACATATGATGAGCTTGATATGCTAAAAGAATACTCAGAAATACACATATTTTACAGTTGCATGGCTGGTGTCAATAAGAGACAGAGCTGATGGTAAAGAAAATTTACCGTTTTTCATAATGCCCTATGTATAGCATAGTCTTGCTAGAGTCTAGTCTTCATGAATAACTCAATACTTTGCATATGTGTAATGTGTGTAGTTTCTACATTCTTCTATTACCTAACAGAGTCACCCAACTTGTAACTAGTGTACACTGCAGACATTACATTTCACAGTTTTAATTTTTTTAATTTTTTATTTTGTAATTATCATGGAATATTTGTCATGTTTGCATGGTAATAAGGTTTTTATGCTTTTCCAGTTTTTCCTTGTTGATGAATCAAAAAGCAATGATAATCACCACCCCACTCCTCTTATTCAGTAATACTGGAAATGATTGTAGACTCATGCAAATAATTAAAATGTTTTAACTATAATTCTTTATAGATTTATGACCTGCTAAATTTTTCTAAGATCTACTATCTTACCTGTCGGCAGATTTTGAAAAATGAATTTGAAACCAGTCCATTTATATTTCAAATATCTTATCAGTATTAAACAGATTACTCTTTCTAATTATTCTTGTAGATCTGATCTCAGGAAACTATTTGAAGTCATCTGTTTTTTTAAATTGAAATTTGTTGCACTTGAAAGAGCAGTACCTGATTAATATTATCTCTGGCTTGTTCTAGTATGTATGGGATAATAACTTGCAGGATCTCCCAAGTAGGAGCAATTGTACAGAGCAAGTCTACAGAGTAACTGCTGCTGAGATTCTTGATCATACACATCTACTGAGGGCATCTAAAGGGCATAGATATTTCAAAACTATTTCTATCTTCATTATATACTCTGTGGATTAAAAAAAGTCTAATTTCAGAAAAAAAACTGCTCTATTTTTCATGCAATTTCTCAATGTGCAGGCCAGTTCAGCATGAAATTTAATAGCTGAGTTTGTGGGAAATAAAGGTCCAGTAAAAAGAAGTTCAAAGTAGACTTACCATGTTGATTACAATTGTCAAAACCACATGTTACATTGTCTATATTACATGTACATAAGGCAGACAAAAGACTCTCACTTGAGTTGAAGAGTATCCCCACAAATTAATTTTCTGAATTAAGATGCAGATGTTCTGAATTAAGATGCAATCATATTTGATAAGAGTGGGAGCTACACTGACTGGTGTCCTCATAAAAAGACCATGTAAGAAGGAAAAAAGCTATGTGATAAGAGAGACAGAGTTTAGAGCACTGTAGCTCCAAGTCAAGAAATAAGGATTTCTGCCTTTTTCTTTATGGCTTGTTTCTGCAAATATGATTTCTTCTAAATACATCCATGTTGTTATGAAATTGTTGAATTTGTCATTTTTAATTGAAAGGCAGAAACCAAATGGTTTCACTAGTATATGGGATATAGTGAAAAAAATAAACAAAAGCCTTGAGGAAAGTCAAAACAAGCTAAGCACCAAAATGAAGCACACAACTATGAGCAGGAGGGGAAGGGGGGAAAGGGAGGTGAACATGGGGGGGGGCAAATCCTTGAGATTACAATGTTGTGAAATTTATATATAAATTAAAAAATAAATAAGGATTGCTGGTATTGAGCAGAGATTATGAAAAGGGAAGGAAGGAATTTTCCCTAAACTACCTTCAGAGGAACCACCACATTGATTTCAGCTTTCTATTCTCCACTAGACTAGTCTCACTATGTGAGAGAACAAATTCCTTTTGTTGTAAAACACCTAGTATGTTAGGGCATTTTAGGAACTAACACCAATTCTCAAAGACACATTAGCAGCATTAACTTGATTTCCTACCCTACACAACAGAGACATAAAGTGACACTCTCCTCATGTCAATTGCTCTTCTACTTGCTAAGTAATTGTGCAGACACATGGATGAAGCACATATATTTTGATATCTTTAGGAAAACCATTTTCAAATAGAAAAAAATTAAGGAAAATACTAATCAAGTTGAAAGTGTCACTTTTCATATTTCCCATCATTTAACAATTCTTACTGAATCTCTAGATGTGCAAATGATTGCCAACCAGGGGACCACTACTAAGAGAGCAATGTGGACTATAAAAGCCTGAGTCTTCTGCTGCTTCTGGTACATTCCCCTTCTTCAGTGCTTCTAGTTCTTATCATTTCTAAAATGTAAACTCTCTTTTTTAATAAAGTGTATTTTTATTGAGTAATGTCAGTTTTTTCCACTGCACATATTTAGAGGTAAAGCCACACATCTCTTCAGATATATGCTGTTATACCACATCCACCACGAGAGTACCCACAATCCTCTCTGATCATCCATTAGGTCTCCTTTGCCCTTTCCTCCCTATCCTACCTTTCCTCTGGTAGCCTAAGACCTGTAATAGAATTCTAGAGTTTATTTTAATTTACTTTTTCTATTGTTATGCTTTCTTTTCTTGTTTGTTTAAATTAAGGTAATACTGGTTCACAACACTGGATATGAAATATAGAAATACAGAAGCCACTCCCCCCTTCAAGTGTATGTTACAATATCACACCTACTGCTGTTTCTCTTTATGTTCTATATATGAGTGAAAATCATTAGTATTCAACTCTCTTATTCTGACTTTGGTTAGCATTATACCTGTCCAATTCCATTGACACTGCTCCAAGTAACAACATTCTACCTTTTTTATACCTGAATAGTATTCCATGAAGTTTAACATTCTCTTTGATTCAGTTTCGGTTCTCAGTTCCTTTGGATCTTCCTTTGGTGAAATTGTTCCTCCACATATTTTCTGTCACTCCTACTATTCTGATGGCTCCAAATACATCATATTTGATTATTGACCTAACCTGAAGTTAGGTCTAAACACATTATGAGAACTTAGTAATAGATAAGAGACTTTTCCTTTCAAAGTGAATAGTGTAAATGATGAAAGATCTGCCCTGCAAAAGTTACAGATTAGTAGTATTAAGCATATTAAGTCCCTTGTGCATTTGTTTCCTATCATTAATAGCTCAAGCAGTTGTGTTCCTCCCTAGATTCAGAAACAAGGATTCATAGAAACCAGAGACCTAAGTGGAGTCTGAGAAGTAGGCTTGCAGAGATGAGCTTGTGCCCTTAAAAAAACTAGCTAAGCTTAGGTAACAGGAATACGAAAAGAAACCAGAGAGGTGACCCAAAAAAGGTCATAAAAACAGATTCAGGAAGGTAGGGTCCTTAGCAAAATTATCAAATATAGGTCCTATGTTTAGGTGGAGAGTTACAACAGTGGAGAATTTAGCGAACAGATTCACCACCTGAAGATAAGAGAACTACACACATTGCATTTTTCTATAGAGTAGAATAGTCTTTAGCATATATGATGGTATTTTCACATCATGTTTTAATCCATTAAACAGTCCAGCACTGCCACAGTTCCTCACTTGAGGAAATTAAAAACCTAAAGATTATGTCCAAGGACACACACTAATTGTTAGTATTAGAACTAGAACATGCTCACTTTGACTACAAACCCAATTGACTTGTGCATATGACCCATCATTTATTATTTTTTTGTACTTGGAGCTCTTGATTAGTCAAATTCCAAATTTGACTAATTATGCAAGTATTATGCAAATTATGCAAGTATCCTTATTTGTGACTCCAAACACCTATTCTCCCTTAATTTCATATTTGAATTAACAAATCTGGTTGCCGGACTCACAGGTTTCTGTGTTCCCTGCTGAGAAAACATAATCCTGCCAAATATAAATGTGTTCTCCTTTTCTTCCTTTTTCTGTATCCCTGTCCTGATCCACATTCTTCCTAAATGTCAAAGTTCAAAGAAGACCTCTTTACCTATTTAGTGAAGAGGAAGGCACTCTGGGAATTGGAAGTTAAATCCTAGGGTCAAGAAATGTAGGTAGCATCATAAATTCTGATTTAAAACACTTTTCTGAATCTTAATTTTCCTCCAAGTTTTATTTTACCATCTACTTCTATAAGGTAATGTTTTAGAATGCTTAGAGGCAGTGGAATGGGAATGTGGATGGGAAGAGCTTGTGAAAGATGAACTCAATCGTTCAACTTCTGAATTTTCTTATAGGTTTCATTGTGTAATGGCTAGCATCCTGGATTCTGAAATTTCTTATAATACTAACAGATAAGTCAATAATTAATCTCTTGTATAAGTCTATGATAAATAGGCTGAAATAGAATCTTCATGTTCAATGTCAATAAAAAAGCACATGATGTACTTGCTATTAGGTATAAAACAAGCACTTTACTGAAGGTTGCAGTATTGAAAAGGATATATTTAAGTGTAGTCTCCTAGTAGAAATAGAGAAATAGTAGAAAGAGAGGACATAGGGAATTCTGAAAGAAACCTGTGAACTTGATAAACCTCTATTTTGGTCAAAGAAGATATCCCTCCAGGGAAATATATATCCTTTCCTACCAAGTATAGTATCTCTCTTTGGTCAATAAAATGCTATATTACAAAATTTTGTTCTTTATTGTTTCTGGAACAATTCAACTCCTAGAATAAAAAGGTCATATATCTATGATCTCTTCCAGGACCCACGAGATCAGGGTATTTCCAAGGAGCAATAGTTTTCAAACTTTATTGCGTAGGTGAATCACGTAGGGAGCATAAAATGCACATTTTCTTAACTCCACTTCCAGAGACTTTTCATAGAAGGAGCTTCAAACATGAACATTTTACATACACATTCCATCCTAATTTGGATTCAAGAGACTCTTGTCATACATGAAATTTATAGGAATCAGGAAACAACATTTTTAATCTTTCAATTTCTACAAAGTGTATGTTAGAGGCTAAAAATCCTATTTTATCATATTTATTTATTTTGATAAAAGTCCTAGGTAGTGAATGGCCTTCAATTTTATCTGTGCCTTCTCATCATATTGGGAAAATTCTGCCTAAGGAAATAAAGTAGGGGAAGAGGAAAAGAGGATGAGGGGGTACAATTAAAGCACCAGAAGTTCAGTTAACAGAAGTAATAGTGAAATAGTCCTGTCAATGTAGACCCACTAACTCTGGAGGACCAACCTCAAAGGGGAGTTGGGTGTTGTGTGAGGGACTTAATTAGCAGAACCTATCTGAAACAGACAAGGAAAGGAATATTAAGTCATCAAAGAGAATAAGATTATAATGTGACTTGTTCGCAATGAGAGATGGAGAGAACTGTTAGAGGATAAGGAGAACACATGTCTGTGGTCATCTGGGGGTGTGTAATAGATCCATAAATGCACTCCATAATAGAATTTGCAACAAACAAGGGACAAAGAGAACAGATTGTGGCAATTGGGAAAGGTTTTATTTATCTGTTTTTTTTAAGCCAGAGGGCAAATATATAGTGACTTTAAAAACTTCAATGGCTGCCAGGGGCACAGGATGGGAAAGAACGGACAGAACCCAGAGAATTTTTAAGAACATGAAAATACTCTGCATGATGTGATGATGGGTATATGCTATTCTACATGCATTCAAATGTACAGAATGTATACCACCAAGAGTGTATCTAGATGCATAGACTTTGAGTGGCTATAATGAGTCCATGTAGGTTCATCTTTGGTAATCAAGTTTCTTTCTACTAAGGGTTGCTGAGCATGTGTGGGAGTCAAAGGGATGTGGGGGCCCTGGGCATGGGAGGATGGAAACCACCACCTCTGTAATTTTGTTATGAATTTTAAAGCACTCTAAAAATAACAGTCTTTAAAAAATTGGGATAGAGTATTTTATTTGTTGAACCTAAAAGGAGTTATTAATCCAAAGGAGAAAAGAGAAGGGGATTTACCGAGTTCCTCTAATCTTGATAGAAAGTTATGATGAGCACAAAGTAGTGAAGATGGAGGTAAACCTACTCTAGTGGTAATTCTGATTGCATATTTCAAAGTATTTCCAAATACATTATCTCATTACAGTATCACAAAATTCTTAATATTAAAGTTAGATGCCATGAGTCTCTATTTCCAGAAAAGAAACTAAAAACCATATCTCCTTCAATTCCAAAATATTAGTAATTCTTAAAGTAATTCTTTAAAAAATGGGTAGTAAATGTATGATTGGGACTAACTAGTGGTCTCCTATCTCCAACCTCAGTGCCTCTTGAAATACTGGCACCCACAGTTGCACAAACACAACAGAATTCAAGTCTAGAAGAAAGTGCTGGTATGACTGCAGCTATTTATTTTGTAGAGGGATGGTCACACAATATTAATAATTCTCTCCTCACCAGGTACCACTTAATTCCATTCCCCTTGAGTATGAACTGGATTTAATGATTTGTTTCTAGAAGGTAAACTATTGTGCAAGTGATGAGTTGCTACTTCTGAACTTCTGTTATAAAAAGGCTGTGATATGATGGCAGAAGCACTCTATTGCTCTCTTTTCCTCTTGTCTCTTTGTCTTATCCCTCTGAGAACAACCAGATGCAAGTTATATACAGCCTAGGATAGCTGAATTTCAGAGATCACTCAGGCAGCCTCTGAAGAGACGATGTGGTGAGAAACTGGAGCCAGCAAGCACCTTCCATGAATGTGAAATTGGACCTCCAGAATCAGGTATTGAATTGACCAATGCCTCAATCAATAGGTTGACTGTGACATACAAGTAGCTCAAAGTGAAAACTACCCACCTAATCACAAAATCGTGAGATGTTTGTCCTTTTCAGTCATTAATTTTGAATACTGTTTATATAATATGGATATCCCATATATAGAGAACCAGACAGGTAAATCATTGCCCTACATCTATGGAACTACTGCCCCCAAAATGACAGTAAAGTTGGAACTTTTGAAATAAAGAAACTGTGACTATTAGGGAAAGTGATAGGTACCCTCCAGAGAATGCCATGGTAGAAAACTTGGGACTCTCCAGCTTACCTCCTTTCCATCACAGTAATTCCACTAGGTGAAATGCCATAAATTAGAGATTCATCTGACTTGACAGTTAACCCATTGTCAATATAAAAATCCCTCTGAGGGCATTTAATTGACTAGCTATTAATTTGAATTAAAGCCTATTACTTTCATTAATAACTTCTTGCTAAAATGACCTATGTGAAGACATTTAATGAAGGAGGAATGTGTTACGTGGTATTACACTAGAGAACTTTGGGGTTACAATAGGCATTGGAAAGGGTACACTATGAGCTGATAGGATGGAAAGAATGATAAAGTGGAGAAGAGATGTCCCATGGAGTCTACATTTAGTTACATAAAAACAGGGGAATGTTGAACAGATTTTGTGTCTAGGAAAAGAATAGATTTTTGTCTACATTAAAATTAGTTGATAGTCATCACATGATTTAAACAAAGTTCCAAATGGCTAGCCTACAAACTTAATCAAGGCTCATAACTTGCATCTGATGAGAAAATTAATTCCAAAATGCACCAGCAAATGGAATTTTGAAGATTACTCATTTATAAGCTGGGGAAGGCTGAGAAATAAGGGCTGTTAAATTTGGAAAATATATACTCACACAAAACTTTTTGTTGGTATTATCCTTAAATTTTAAGGATGTTTTGCTTTATTCTTCACTATAATCACATTTTCAGTACAGTGTTTCTCAAACTTTATAGTATATACAAATTGCCTGGGGATCTTGTTAAAACACAGACTGTGATAAGACCCAAGATTCTGCATTTGTAAAAGTCTCCCAGGTGATGTTAATATTGCTGGATCTCAGACTACAGTTTGGGTTGTAAAACAGCAAGCTCATAATTTAAGAAAGCAACCGTGGAGTTTCCACCATGCAAAAGATGACTCAAGAATGACTCACAGCTTTAGCTTTTAGCTATAATCAAACATCACCAAATCAAAAGGATATTTAGCTGCAAAATGTGCATATCTAGCCATTAAGCTAAATATTAGTTTAACTGTTTTTAAGTTTCAGGGGATATAGTGGTTGAGAACATAGGTATGAAAGATGCAATACTCTAGAATTTGAGTGTTGCAATCTTCTAGCTGTGTGATTTTGGACAAGACAGAACCTGACAAATAAAAATTCACTTTAGCAATTTTAAAACAAACAGATTTAATACAGGGGATTTACTACTTCAGGGGACTTACGGTCTTGGAAAAGGCAAAGAGTAAAAAACAGAGTTATGGAGAGGAGAGTAACAGCTGGATAGCAGAAGCCATGATCTCACATGAGTTAGAAGGACAATGGAGAATGCAATGGCACAATATCTTGGCAGCAGTTGGCACACCACATAGAGGAATTCTCCAAGGGAAGGTGGAGGCACGAAGGATAGATGCCAATGTTAGCGTTACCACAGAGGCAGGAAAGGTAACATGTCTGACTCTCTACCACCATCCAACTCATCCCCATATAATTTAAAGATTAAGTTTAAGCATAAGGCTCTCAGCAAGAGACTCTGAGATAGAATTCCTTGGAAAGAACAGGATCTGAGAGCAAAGTAGTAAAAGAACAACACAACTCACTGATTCTCAGTAATATTCCATCTCATGGTTGAATATACACCTACAAAATATGGTTGCTGTTTTATTTAAATGAAATATCCGTAGTATGGAACTGGTAAAATATCATTACTAACATCATTACAATATCATTACTGTCATCATCATAATTATCTTCATCATCTTTTAGTGATGTGAGAACATTTTCTTTTTATTCCATTCTCTTCCCTAACATATTGGTTATGTGAGACTAGAACGCTTAGGGAGATTAGAAATGATAGTAGTAGTATAATAGTCAATCAGAATTATGATGGAAGAAATCATCTACACAAAGAGAAAGAATACCTGTTTCATCTACATGGTAGGACCAGAAAGCTTTGAGGTCTTCTACTAGCAAGGCAAACCATAATAACTTATAGCTTCTCAATAAGGTGAACTCAGGACAACACTCAGAAACTGAAAGGTCTCAAAGGAACACGTTTGGGAATGTGCTAGAAATATGGTTTGTAAGGTTGAAAAACAAATAAAAAAAATAAAGTGCTTAGAGGTGAAGAAAGAAGAGAGAGAGGTGTTCTCATTCATCCAGGAAGGTCAACTGGAACACAGAGTTACCTGATGGAATGTACATATCTGCATGGTCTCATTGGATTTCATCAGTGTTGAGATTGGCCATCTGATTATTTTATTTCTTGTCTGGAACCAGACCTGCATGCTTTCCCTGATGCTGTGGCCATAACTATGGCACTAACAGACCCTCAATGATAAAAACAAAAGTTCCTCCATAGGCTTGTTCAACAAGTTCAAATGTCAAAAGGTTACAAAATATATGCAGATGTCTTTGCTAGGTTATATTGCAAAGGAACCAATATGCTGACATACAGCTCCTTTGTGGAAGCAAACATAAACCAGCCTCCAGCCTATTTCTATTCTGGCCTGTGTTCTTACAGCAGAGAAGACATAGCCTTCTGGTACCTTCCTAGTTCATTCTGTTTGAAATTCAGTAAGCAAAGCCCAAAGAAAGATAGCAGTCTCTCTTTGTGAATAACCATCACCATCTCAGATAACTCAACATCAATATTAAGCTAATTCATTTCAATATAGATCTGTTTGAAGAGCAAAGAGTCAGTGAAGTCAAACATTAAGGTAAGTGTACAATGTTGAGCCAAATGTATCATATCTGGGATATTTCAGAGCTGCATTGACTCATTTTACTTATTCACTAGACTTTTATTGAGTTAAACAGTCACATAGAGCAACAATTCTAGAGATTTTATCCTCTGCCATATGCAGAGACTCAAAAGAATTGGTGCAGAAAAGAAGTGACATGAGTTCAGAGGAAAGGCAGCAGTGGGCTGAAGGAGGCAGAGCCTGTCTGTGGGAGAATGGAGGTAAAACTGTGTTTTGATGGGCTGGTTGAAGTTGGGCAGGGGATGAACAGGATGGGTGCTTCCAGTTGAGAGAATACCTTCAACAGAGGCCTTGTGGTGACAACAGAAGGTAGGCTAGAACTGTGACAGGAAGTTCAAGACTTAAAGAATCAGAACTCTGCAGCTTTTTGAGGCTTGGTTTTGGCTCTTAGTAACATAGCCGATAACATTGTTTGCTTAACCTGTTTGCCCAAGTGTAAAATAAGAATGATACTAGTACCTGACTCATGGGTTATTGCAAATATCAAAGAAACAGAGAAAAGGCCTAAATCCTATAAATACTCAATTGATATTTACCTATTATTATTTTTATCACTGAAGTACAGACTGCAGTCACTCCTCCAAGAAGAAGAGCAAATTGAGTCAAAATATGAAGCACTTTGTGGTTGGCTAGCCAAGGCAGACTTGTTTTTCCAGGATGGTGGGGAGGTATTGGGGACATGGAGAAAGCAGAGGCACTGGGAGGATGCAGTGTAAGGATGCATTTAGAATTAGGATGCAGGCAACATGAATTGTGTATTCAACAATTGCTTCTAAAACCCTAATGAAGCAGTAAATTGAGATGAGAAATTACTTGGCCTAGAAACTACAATTATTTACTCATACCTCCCTCCTCCGATACAAAATGTGGGGTGGACCAACTCCTTGACAGGGAGCTGAAATCCCAGGAAATGTTCCCATCAGCTCTCCAGTGTCAGAAAGCATGGGAGAAGCCAGCACAGCCAGAGAGTTCTCAGGGATATTAACTTTTATCTAAAGAGCTAGAGCAGCACTTCTCAACCTTATGTTGCTATGCTTATTTACATAAAGACAGAGTTTCTTGTCTAGAAAAACTCCCATGGGTATGCCAAGGTTCTGTGTACCCTCAGCCAGCTACTTCTATAACTCAATCTCCTTGTTGCTCTCTCAGTAATAACATTTATCAAAATTGTAGTATATCATAATTAAAGGAATAAATATGCTAATTTCTTGAATAAAGTACTCATCATTGGTTGCACTTTATCATTAAAAATAAACTTTTTGAGAAATCGCAGAAAACTACTATGGACACATCAGGTTATTAAATAAGAATTTTAGCTCTAGAGATGACTTATATCATCCTTGCCATATCAACCTATTCTTTCCAGACTTATCTACATCCTATTCTTTCCAGACTTCCTGATCCTTGTTCCCAGCCATTTGTGTAGCTGGTTCCATTACAAGTAATGGAACAGCTTTGTGGAATATCCCCATTTTGAAAACTACAGATATAAATGGTGAATTCAATATAATTCAGGCACTAGGAAAATTCAAAAGAGAACTAGTTGTCATGGATGAGAACATTCTTGTTTAGTAGGAGGAACTGGGCACTCTGATCGCCAACAGAATGCCCTGGGTCAGTCACTTTTCCTGGGTGAAGGAATTGAAACATTTCCTCTGCCAGATAAGGATTATCCAACCGTCCCTCTCAGGCTCCACCATCCACCATCACAGAGTTAAGTATACATGAGAGTATAACGTGCATCATGGGCCATGTGGACTTGCCTTTTCTATCTTAATTCCCACATCCTTTAATACGAAGCCGTATTGCATATGTTTAAGGTGTAATACATACCTGATTATACAACGAAGATGCAGCATAATCTTACAATGGAAGAAAATGTGGCCTTGGAGGAATAAGAGAGAAACAATAGTCTGCCTTGTATTATAGGTGTGCTGAAAGGATTTTCATAGGTTATACTAACTACAGGTACAAGAACTATATAGTGTATCACATACATTGGAAAGCTTTTGAGTCACTTGATAAATTAATAATAATTACACCAAAACAATAGTCATGAATGGATATTGTCCTTGTGAATCAGAATATAGTATCTTCATGCTATGGACTATAGTTTGTCTCCCTTCAAGTTCATGTTGAATTCCTCACTGGGACTACCAGTGAATGAGACTGCATTTGATGACAAGACCATTAAGGAAGGAATTTTGGCTTCATTAAATAAGGTAAAAAGGTGTCTTCATCTCTTATGATTGGTGTTTTTATAAGCAGAACTGAACAGGATGAATAGTGAACTCTAACCTCCAGCACTGTGAAAAAAACATGCATAAGCCACCTCCAGCACACAGTTTTATTATACTGGCCCTAGCAAAAACATAGACTAGCTATAAAAAACTGAATTCAGAAACTGGCTTTGAACTTAATCCCTCTCTAACAATAGTAGCATGAAAGGCCCGGCTCATGTGAGACAATGTGGGGTGAATGTGCATGGATTTCCGAACTCACTAATCACTGGTAGGTTTGTTGATTATGGTGGTAACATGGTGACTTGGAGGCTTCTTTGTTCAAAAGCAGGTGAGCCACTTGAAACCCTCCCTAATGGTTATTGTGGATTACCCAACAGCCACAAAGAGGCTTATCCCTAAATAAACTGAACATGCCTACAGGCCCTGCCTCTGATAATTGTTCATTAAGTGCATGCTTAGTCTTTGCTTCTCTGAATAAATACACAGAGCTTCATCTGATGCCCGACTTCCATAGAGTAACACTGGGCCTGCTGCCATCAGTTCCTCTGGGTATCAAACAAGATCTAAACAGCAAGAAGCAAACCAGCCAAGTGGCCTAACTATCAGACACTATTTTCACATAAGTGTACTTCTTAGTGTGAAGCCATCTGAGTAACTGTGTATTTGAAAGACATAGAAGAGCAAAAGTACCATACTCCTGGGATCAGCAACAAAAATGTCCCTGCCCTCACATACTCATTCATTCATTTCAACTCTACTATTACTGTGGGAAGCATTTCTACAGGCAGAGCCATTACCTTTATATCATCAATAGTTCTTTTATTTAATATTCTCTCTTAAAATTTTTCTGATATGTGCTGACACATTTTGAAGTTGAATTTAATGTATTATCAATATAATTTATTTTAATATATTCATAGGTTATAATCTTCACATCAGTAATTAATGTTGTTTTACTTTAATATCATTAGACTGGAGCTCAGACTAGAAAATATTTTGTTCTTCTCCTATCTAAAGTAACTTCTATCACCTTCAAGGTGAGTCTGACCTTGTTCTGCATTTCTTTCCCAGTCCACTCATCACTTGACAAGGAAATTATTCCAGCTACAATCAAGAGCAAGTACTTAACCCCAGTTGTACTTCCAGGTAATATTCCCACATGCAGTGTACAAGATCTCTGAAATAG
This sequence comes from Uropsilus gracilis, assembly GCA_004024945.1. Classification (NCBI taxonomy): domain Eukaryota; kingdom Metazoa; phylum Chordata; class Mammalia; order Eulipotyphla; family Talpidae; genus Uropsilus; species Uropsilus gracilis. The sequence goes on from PVHY01000021.1 coordinate 250,260, forward strand.
CCTCGTCCTTGATACCAAACTCTCTCAATATAGATTTTTGTAGCATGTGGAGATTACAATCTCATCCCAAATGTATGATGTATCTGTATTTTAAATGCAGTTTGTGGTGTCCATCTTCTTTGATATGAACTCATGATTGAGAATCTTGTAGCAAATAAAAAATTCTCTCTACATCTCAAACTGACAGATGGTGGTATAGGGTGACATTTTTCATTTTGTGGAAGGTCACAGGCTAGATAGGTTTCCACAAATACCCACTCATCAGAACATACACTATCGTTGAATCTGACAATGTGAAAACCACTTGTAAGTCAGTTAACATTATGCTCTATTTATTTGTTCAACAAATGTTTATCAAACATGTACTCTGTGCCAGGAACATTTTAGGTACAGAAAATATCATAGTGGATAGATATATGAAAAACACTGTCCATATGATGGTATTCTACCAGAAAGGGTAGAGCGAAATATACACATATTTTGAACTGGGATATGAATCTTGGCCCCATTATTCATATTCACTGATGGGTATGTTTATTATTTGCTCTCTCATTACCTTATTTCCCTCAATTCCACATTCCTAATTGGTTGAAATAGAAATGAAATGTACCTCACTATTGGTCAACATATTATGAAAGATGATAGACAAGTGACTGATGGACAATTCCTTTGGTAAAATCCTGAGACATCATCCTTTTCAGGGTGGAATGAGTTGAATTGTGTTTTTTTGTTTGTTTTTTGTTTGTTTGTTTTTTAGGGAGGTTGCAACCCTAAACCCTAGTAACCTGGCAAGTGATCATATTCCCAATTTGGATCTAGACAGACGTGATCAAGTTAAAATATCATTGGACTGAACTCTAATTCAGTTAGACTGATATCTTCATCAAAGGGGAAATTTGGATACAGCGACATACACACCGGGAGAATATCAGGTAAAGATGAACACAGGCATATTCATATGGGTTGTTGTACTAATATTTACTAAGAACTTGGAAGAATTAAATTTATGCTGCTCCAACTTATGCCCATCTTGGGTAAGAGTTACTTTGAGCAGAAGGTGATTGAGAAGAGGTTGTAAAATAAAATTTTTCTGCTCTTCCCCCACTTGCATAAAATCAGGATATATAGGTGTAAATGCTTTCTAATTTCCTTTCTTTATTAGGACATTAGTTAGTCACTGGAAACAACTCTAGATACCAGCAATGAATCACATACTAAGAAGATGTAAACCCATTTAAATCTCCACATATTTGTCATTCCTCAATGTTGACACTTAACTTAGTAATGTTAACATCTAAGTTAAGTAATATTACCTTACAAGTATTATTCCCTTGATTTGACTTTTTGCTTCCCAACACCTTTTACCTATAGAACTCATGCTATTGAAAAAATCCTAAATTCACTCATGCATTCATCCTTCCACTATCAATACATCCAACCACATATGCTTATTGAAAGAATATTAAGTGCTGGTACCAGGTGTTTAAAAAAAATGTGCAGTTTCTGCCAAAAAGGATCTATTTAAAGTATATAGAAGACACATTGCATTATATAGTATTTTAGAAAGTAAAAGTGACATGGAGAAACTGTTCCAACAAAAGGTATATGGGTAGAGAACTTGTACATAGGAGACATTAATAGACATTTGTTGAAAGACAGAGTAATTTGCAGATTTAAGGACCTTCATGAAGAGAATACTTTATCATAAACTATTTTTAAAGAATGGAACATATATGCATTTTCTATAAGAAAAAGAATTTAATACATGAATAACAAGCAAATGCATCCCCATGATGGGAAGTGTAGATACTAAAGACATCAAAAGAGAATCTCAAGCATCACATTGTATAAGCAAGGAAATAATGAGACACAGATCAAATTGTTGAGATATAAAAGATAGCACAATGAGATAACATGGAATAATGAGAAATATATAAATAAAAGGTAGGTACCATAATAATAGGAAGAGTATTACTGCTCAGGACATTCATTATGGAATTAATCATTATGTGTTGGACTTTGAAGAATGAGGGCGTCTTTGCAAAGGTACCAAGTCAGGAAAAGATGTGATGCAGCAAGTGAATGCAAATTGGGAGAGAAAAGGTGAGAAAGTAGACAACTGTGGCTTCTCTTTAATTTGTCTGCAGTGCCAAGACAGAAAGAAAGCTGGAAAGTTGGTTTGTATGAGAGAAATTTCTCTTTAAGAGCCTGAATTTTATGGTGGGCAACAGGGAGGAATTAAAGTGGTTCAGGACAAGGACTACCATCATTTCCCCAAAGTTCAAATAAAACATAAAAATTATTTTTATCTTCCATTTAAAGTGAAAAGCATCAAACTTTTTGATGCTCAAAATAGTCTGCTTTTCTCCATCATATCTAAGTATGATGGATTTGAAACCATATGCAATTTGTTTCTTATTCTATTTTTCTTTTGTTTTCTCAGCCAATAATTTTTTATTCTGTTCCTATTGTTATTAACCTTGGCAGCAAGCATTTATCTAAAACACCTTCAGAATAGAAATTATTCAGATTAGATATAATTTGAAGCCTGAGATCAGGATGATATATTTGTGTCCATTAAGGAAGCATTCATACCTCAGTTTTAACTAGCTCATAGTCATCTACCAAAGTCAACAATGCATTCTGAGATATTTGAAATTACAGATGTTAATGTTTATACAAATTACTCTGCTATTATTTTCTTTATGCTGATCACACTAACTGAGCCTAGACTAAATATATGTTATCCTCTGGTGTAAAAATAGCCAATCATGTTTATGTTCATAAAAATTATCTGATCATCCTATCATAAATAGACAAACTTTAGGTATGAACATTAGGGGTTAGGCCTAGAAATTGCATTTCCCACACATTTTTATAAACACAATCATTGTTTCTCTTAATGATACTATTCACCATCAAATAAATAAGACTTGATTATTATCAGTGAAGACCTTATGCTCAGCTGGCTATGCCAAGGTGACAAAGAAACAATTAGTATGTGGCTAGTTTGGCAGACAAGGAACAACCCTCTTTTCAATGTTTTTTTTTTTTTTAATTTTTTTTTCATTGGGCTTCCCTGTTGAGCTATCATCAGCACTGTGCATGATTTAGGGAAGCAGGTTCAAATCTCCTCAGTTATATGTTACTTCACCACCCACCACCAAAACACCCAAAGTTCTGCACCCTTAACCACCATGCCCTTCCCTGTGTGCTGCCTCAGAAGAACAACTTCTTTCAATTTTTCTGTCATTCGAACAATTGTGATATCTTCATGTGGACAACTCCCCTCTCATGTTGTTTTCTGAAGTGAAAGCAATACCAGAGGTTAAACAAGAAAGGAATTCTAAGGGTTGAGAGCTCAAGGTGCTGCTCTGGTGGTTGAGACCATGGGGTAGACCAGACAGAGCCCTGGAAGGGTTCATCCAGAGGGCATGTATGCCAGCTCAAGGAAGCAAGTCAAAGGCACATGCACTCCTATATCCACTGTCTGATTTGTAACCGCCAAGATTTAAAACCACCTAAGTAACCTTCAATGTATACTTGAATAAAGAAGAAGCATTTAACATATGCAGTGTAATTCTACTCAGCTATAATAAAATTAATATATGAAAGATGAAGTCTGCCATTTGCCATAACCTAGATAAGCTTTGGCTATATTATGCTCAATGAAATGTCAGAGAAAGACATATGATTTTAATCATACATATATGAAATACAATGAAATAAAGCAAACAAGAAAAGCTCTTAGCTCTGGAGAACAGTTAGGCAGTTACCAGCGGGGAAATGTTGGAGGTGGGGGCAGGTAAGTGGAATGAGTAACAGGGGTCAATGGTGGGGTGATGGATGGAAATTAGACTCTTGGTGGCAAGCACAATAAAGTGTACACAGATGTCAAATTATAAACAGGCCAGTGTAACTTCAATCCAAGCAAGTCTTTGGATGGAGGATGGCAACTTTAGCCTAAGTTTGAGGAGAAAACCCTTATGCCCTGCAATCTGTAAAGACTTACAACTAAAGGATAATGAAGGGAAAATACTAATCCTTTTCTTATATTCCCATATTTTAAGTGGGTCTTTACTCAGTAAAAAAAAGAATAATGTAGAAAAGAGGAAAAGAAAGAGTTCCATTTCCAGTTTACTGTATCACAATTATACTTCAAAAGACAAACAAAATCATGTGGTCTTACCTTCAGTGAAGTTTCCCTTATGTGGACAGAAAAGTGAATTCCTTGCCTGGTTTCTTGCTCCTGTTCTGTTCATCTTGTCCATTTTTCTACTATTTTGTCATGCATTGTTTTGTCTTTTCTTATTTTTATCTGCCTACTTTTGCTCTAGTCTCTTTAGTCATATACTATTCTTTATGCTAAAGTTTTCACAAAATTGAACAGACTTTCTGCCTTTCAAGAACTTAAAAGAGACTGGTAATCAAAACCCAGACTGTGTCAGGACATTCATTTCTGGAAAATACAGACATTTTATATTAGAAGCATTTTGTAGCTTGAAGAATATTCACCATCCCTAAAGGCTTTGATTAGAATCTCTCCCAACCAGTGCAACTGTGTCAAAAACTAGACACACAATGGAAATCCAAGCATCCACGGGGAGCTGTCAGTCATGAAACACATCCTCTAAAAAGAAAGAAGACATATAACTACATTTTACTTTCTGGGGAAATTTTTAAGTCTACATATGCAGAGTCAAGGCTAAGGCTTGCTTGTAAACATGGAGTCTCCTAGGAGTATTCTCCAATCTGGCATCCTTCCAGGTCTGCTATATTTGATCTGAGATAGCAAAAATGCAAACAATCCCCCAAAGACTCCTGACACAGGCAAGGCAGACTCAGAGCCATTGTTTGTAACTGACAGATTCTGAAATAAAGCACACATACTTTTTACTGTCAACACCTTCTGCTGGGCTGAGATAAAGTGCCATTTCAAACTGGCCACCCTAGGGTTGTGGTTCAGAAAGATGAGACATAGAATCCATGCTCAGTCCCTGTCCATATGACAGTCCCCAACTACACTGTGATTGGAATAGTGACATCTGCTGAGGCTGTGTAATGAACAGAAACAATGGATAAGAGAGACATATTGGCTTTCACTAGAAGCTTTCACTGAGGAAAATGTATGGTTAGTTGTAGTGATAACAGTATTGACTGTATTGTAAAGTTCAAATTTGTGGCTTAAGTTTATTTTTCAAGTGTCACATAAAATCATGTATAATTAAGTAAAAGGTGTATAATGCAGGTGCATGAGTGAACAATACCTAAATGGGGAAATAGTAAAAATGTATTGGAGATATGCTATGCATCCGATCCTGCTCTAAGCAATGTATGTGAAGCAAGACTCTATATATTTCGTACTCAAATAATACAGTTGAGGGATTATGCAGTAAAATCTAAAACCTATCCTAAATGCTATTGAAAAAAATGAAGCAGGGAAGAAAGAGATTAGGTTGAAGCAGGTTGATAGCAGGAACACTTTCCAATTTTAAATAGTGAGGGGCGACTAGCAGTCAAGCTCCGAAGGGGTTTGGGGAGGGAGTCACTAGGATACTTAGGGAAAAGTTTGCCATGAAACAAGTCCCAAGGCATTCCTCAAAGGTCATACAAGGAAACAAGGCTGATATGATTGAGTAATTTGTTCTGGTGAGTGTGATCTTGATAGGAACATTCCAAGGAGACTGGCCTGAGCAAAATCCTGATCAGAGAGTGGACAGGAGAGACATGGGGAGAGAAAAGGTAGGAAAGAAATGGGAATACTCTATAGTGAAATCCTTGAGTAGTGGGAGGAGGTGGATACAATTTACAGGCATAGGGAGCCTGATGATTGTACACATGTGTAGTGGGCATAGTGGCAGAGGCCACATAGGGCAGAGATTTCTTAGCGTTTTGAAAGGATCAAATCATAAAGGATTTCCATGCCAGGCTCACAAGTTCTGATTTTATCCATTTGAAGCTAGTAATCTTTAAATGATTTGGGGCATCAAACTGGAAAGTTCCAATGGACTTCACCAGGAAGATGGGATTTATGCTGAGTTTTGAGGCACTTGCAAGATTTGAATAAATGATAGGATAAAATATAGAGAATTCTAGGCAAGAGGATCAATGATAGTAGTGATCTGGTGTAAGAATGAATTTTGTGTATAGCAAAAGACTAGATAATATGTCTCTGGAAGAATGGATGCCTCTATGGGAAAAAAAGGGATTATATGTGGAAGGGTCTAGAACTAGTCTGTTTTCTAGGTTCTGGCTCTATTACATGTTATCTCTTTGACCTTGGGCATGGTGCCTGACTTCTCTTGAACTGATCACAATAAGGAACATTAATGATGGTGACATTACTTCTGATATAAAGAGAATTACATTAAATACTAGGAAAAAAATACTACTTGTATTTGGCACACAGAAAATCCCTGTGAATGTAAGCTGTTGTATGTGGCATCTTAATTGCTGCAAGAGTGAAGGGCAGACTGGCCCCAGGTCTATAGTCTATAATAGAAGAGCTCATGATTGAAAGCTATGCATTCAGGAGGTTGATAGCAATACACAAATCTATATATTGATCCCTAATATCCAAATCCATCATCCAAAAGGCCAAGACTTATAACAGATTCATCTGAGCCAACATTTTGATAATATAATGGTGAAAACAGCTCTAAAATTTGATAATTAGAAAGTTTAATATCTGTAAATTAATATATGTTCCTGAATAGCTCTTAAAATTAGTAAAAAGTTGTCTCTTTTAAAGAAAAACAATGAACATCTCTCCACTGTTGCCAAATTTTCATATTTTATGAACTCAACTGGACTAGAAAACATCATTCAGTATTTCAGAGACTTTGATTGATGGCCATTTTTCTGTAATGAGAACACATTGAAAGCAACAACCATCAGCAACATATTGAATCCAAGAAAATCCAAGGAAACAGCATTGAATGTCAGTCATTTCTGAGGGCTCATTACATTACCAGAAATTCAAGTTATTATGAATAGAATTCATCTCACCTTTTATAAGGAAAAAGTTTCCTATCCACATTCACTAGTTTTATCTTAAAATTTATTTCCTTTAAAATCAATATGTGCAAATCACCCAAATTGATGAAATTCTTTTTTTATAAGTTTCCCAGTTCTGTAGTTTTAATAGTATACATATATTTATTTAATTGCTATATAGTTATATAAATATATAAATGTATGTTATATATAAATAGCTATATATACTATATAAAGATATACATATATACAGAGAGTACCTGTTTTTGATAACCTGTTCAGTTATCATTCAGTTCTGTTTTATTAAAGATCATAATAGGTAAGTTTTTAAAATATAATCATAAGTCTCTTCATTATTTAGGGGCTACTCGGCTATTATCTACAACCAGAAGTGGGAAAAGATCCTATTTGATTTGTAAGAACAGATTTAACTCTCAGCATTAAGAACTTTCGTCAAAGAGTTTGTTGAATGGTATATGGTAAATTCATGAAATGTCATCCTTTGATCAAAAAGAACTATAAAGAATTTGAACAAAAACTCATAATGGACTACAAAAGAAAAAGAAAAGCAGTTGTTATCAAAGGCAGATCCTTTTGCTCAGTTCTTAAAATACTGGGTGTCCCAAAATGTTAGGGAGTGAATAATATAACAGTGTTAATCAAGCAAGTTAATCCCAAATGGACAGGTTACTGGGTTCTTGAAAAATGATGTGAAAATGTACTTTGTATGGTTGTGTTGACAAGACTCAATTTAAGTGAATGGAAGTCTAGGAGATTATATGGCAGGAAGTATAATTCAATATAATTTCTACATTAATGTCTGTGAATGGATTGGTTACAGTGGTTTACTGAACAGGTTATATTGAGAAGCATGTCTCCTAGTGGCAAATAAAGCTATGGAAATGACTTTAAAATACAAAATTATGCTATGAAATATTTTGGTAAAATTTTAGAAAGTTGAGATAGAAAAAAATAGTCACTTGGATTTGAATTATTTGTAATTTAAAATATATCTATCTCTAGGGCTTTGTATACTAGGACATTTAGTGTTTGTTTTAGTGTTTATTTATTTATTTATTTATTTATTTATTTATTTATTATTTATTTATTTATTGTCATAACAGCTGTGCTTTCTTTTAGAACTTCCCAACTCTGCCCCTGTCCATTGCATTGCTATGCTGTTATTGGTTGATATAAATGGGAAAATGGAGAGATAAGAGGTAATAAGTCTCATTTATGCTGCTCCTGGTTGCTTTTATTCTGTGGTAAGTCATGTAGTTTTTATGAAGGTTGGGTTCTCATTTTTAATTAAAAACAATAGTAGTTCTAATACTAATGAAATACTAGTATAAGTAGCTTGCAAGATTTTTTGAGAATTATATAAGGATATGTGAGAAACAATTGTCATCCAGTCATTAAGACTATCCAACATATTAAGACTATCCATGTATACCAGAGTAGCCAACAAAGGCAAGACATAATGCAAGCACCTTAATTAAAGAACAAAGGCAATGATGAGTGAAGCTTTTGGGAGGTATATGATATACCTCAGCAGATTATTATTTTTTTTTGGTAGGGTTACATTGTTTTATAACATTGTAGATGATTCAGAAATACATCACCACCTCCTCAGTAGTAAGTTACCATACCACATCCGTCACAAAGCCACCCAATCTTCCAACATCATCCAATTGTGTCTCCTCCATACTTTTTTCTTTACCTTCCCCTTCCTCTCTGGCAGTTTCAGTTTTGAAGTCAGATTTATGGGTTCTGATTTTTGTTCTGACTCATCCTCTGTTTTGTTTCTTTATATTCCACATAGATGTGAAATCACACAATATCTGTGTTTCTCCAGTTTATTTTGCTTAGCATTATGTCACAGATAGATTGCTAGAAAAATAGTTTATTTTCACTGTAATTGCCTTTCCATAGTTGACATAAAAATAATAAATGTATCTGATATAAAATGTGAGGTCAGATTCATGCCCATTTGACATTCCCTATCAACCAGACAAGTCAATACATAGATATACAGGTCTGACTCTCTGGGAATGGGACTGTCTCTGGCATGGTCAACATTCTTGTGCAGTGGACTCAACCATGGAAATATTTCTTGGAATTATTTATCCCATCAACTAAAAATGTCCTCATCATGTGCTGGTAACTTTTTCTTTTAAAAATGAGATAAAACCTACTACCCAAAGAGTTTACCTCAGAGTTCACAGTCACCTGATGGCAGAAGAATTAAGCTGATTTTACATTTTTAAAAAGTAACCTTGAACATCATACATAGAGAAAGAGTGAATGGTCCAGAATTTGAAGGTTATGGGTAATGGAAAGCACTCAGTGTGCTAATATAAAAAACACGTATAAACTTCATTCAGATTTAAATTTTCAACAGCTGGCAAATGGGCTACTGAAGCAGTCAGAAGCAGAAGTTTCTGGAAGGTTTCTTATCACTGACATCACCAAGGGCAGTATTTTATGTTTATTGTTCTATTTCACATTCCGTCCAGCCTGAGTTTATATACTATGAGGCTAGCACCCACGTACATGACTTTATTCAAGAATGCTTGTGGAAGCAAGTCCCTCCACAAAGGTCCGGAAGTGAAAAAATCCTGAGAGGAAACTGGTTTACTTCTTAGCTGAGAGAAAAGAGGAAACTGATTTACTTTTTCTCAGCTGTGAGAGGGGAGCCCTGAGCTTGGGTCATTTCTATTTTGGAGCCTCATTTTTTCAGCTGTAAACTTCAGACACTAACAATGCCCTCATGGTGTGCTGGTCAACATAATGTGGTAAATGGAAGTGAACTGCTTAACACCAATGTATGGTGTTTTATTCATTGTTTAATAAATAATCACAATTATGATCAGTCTTCTCCGTATATAGAAGGGTGGAAAAGTTCCAACTTCAATAAACACCTGCCAAAACTCTGCAAAGGAAGAGGAATATCTCAAGCAAACAAACACACTCATCAGGATGACTAACCTGAAAATTCCCAGACTAATCTTAAAACTTCTAGCTTTGACTCAGGAATATCTTAAACCTTAGGGAAGATTGTGCTGACACTCAAAGAAACCACAACTATGTATTCTGCCTAAATTAAAACCACACAATTTGATATTTTTCTTTCAAGACCTTTGTTGCAGATACAAATTGTAAATCAAAAGATTACAATGTAATAATTTTCCAGAAAATTGTCACCTGCAAAATTTTTCTAAAGTCAGTATACTACTCTTTTTTTGACAGGGTGAAAGGTTGCTTCTCTTTCAAGTAAAAAGTACATTTTATTCCTCCCAAGTCCTGGAAGAATAAAACTAGAAACTCTTAGGGTAATACGAATATTCTTTCATGACCTAGAACTGATTTGGGAAGTGACAGTCTTCAAAGCATTTGTCCAGCCCTGACCTCCTATTTGGCGTTTCTCAAATACAAGCAGACCTTTTAGATATCTTGCATTTTCAGGTATTTCATTTCTGTCCATTAGTCTTTCCCCCATCATCAAGCTAATCAGCTACTGCCCATCTTTCAAAATGAGATAAGTTGATCAAGAAGATGGGTATATATACACAATAGAATACCACTCATTGAACAAAAAGCCATGGGCATTTGCCACAACATGATGGATGTAAAAGATATTATGCAGAGAAAAATAAGCCAGAAGAGAAAGATAAGGGTGGTGTCTCTTATACAGAAACCAAACAAAGGATCAGATAAACTTTCAAACCAACTCTTGAACACTAACCATAGATCTGAGACTTTCAGTGGTGGAGAAATTGGGAGAAGGTGGGAACAGGAAGAGGATGATCAGAAAGATCTGTGGTGGAGGACAATGGATACTTTGGTGATCGGAGTGCCCTGGTGAGTACACCTGAGGAGAGAAATCTTATACTCTCAAAATACTAACAAAGCCACAAAATAATCATAATTCAATTAAAACAAAAAAAATATCCTCATCTCAAACCCTTCCTACTTAGGGAAATATCCACTGAATTTTCCCTTTCCCATATCCTACCAAGGGTCTGCTTTTCCTGCGTTCAGTTAAAGAATTCTACAGATTCTTACTAGTATGTGTTAGTTCATCTCTTTGCCTGTTTCTCCCCAACTTATTCATTCATGCTTAAAAACAGATTATGTACTTTTATATCCCTCTCAGCCCCAACATTTCCCTGGGAATCAGTAATGATACTCTTTGACTCTGTGGTTTGTGATCATCATGATGCTCTTGTAGACAATGTTATAGCTAAGACATAACAGAGAGTAACTGAATAAAAATGTATATACAGATTATTATAATTGCAGTAAAACAGATTATTTTAAGAACTAATGCTTTTTTTGTGTGTCTGAGGAAAGAGGAAAGATCATAAGTATAATTTCTTCACAATCAATGGAAGCTTAGTTCCAAGACAGAAGGGCCCCCTCACCCCTTCAAGTGAGAAATTAAATTAGAAGAAGCATTTGCATTTTCACATTAGTCTTCTCTGAATATGCATGGCAGGTTGAATTCTGTCTGACATCTTCACAGAACTCGCTCAAGTAAGCCTTCCATTACTAAATAAATTGCATCCATTCTAATTAAAGATATCCAGAGAACACTACCCATGCAGGAGAAGTGAGGTGGTATGAAGAGCTAGGGCTTCCATGGTAACCCTGCTAGGGATGATATAATTGATTCATACGGTCCCTTCAGTCACATATTGATTCCATGCCAACAAGCCTTGAAAACTGTCTGTCATTTCACAGTGCTATTTATAGACCAAGTCCAGCTGCTGCAAATAAATGGTGATAGGGCCCACGGAGACAATTACTAAAGAGAATCATGGAGAGGTGCTTCCACTGGAACACAGCTTACCATTATTATTCAAAAGGTTTAAATCCTTACACAGCAATTATCTAGGTACTTTAAATAATATATTTGTTTCAAATCTTTTTATACAAATAATCCTTTAAAAGAAAAAGAAAATCAAACTGCAAGTCTGATCTTAGGGGCAATATATCATTGCAAAAAGCTGACACCTCATTCTGCCTCACTGTTCATTGTTATCATTGTGTGATCAGGTGATTTGGCAGAATATTAAGCAAATGTAAAAGACAGTGATCAATTAATGACATATGAGAATAAACATTCAGAAAGTGAGACAAAGATCAGGGAGCACTATAAGCTTCCTGCCCCTTAGAACTTATGACAACCCCTCTGGTGGGGCTACAGCTAAGAAGAATTCAGTAAAAAAAGCTCTCCAGAGGCAAAATGTGTGGGTTACTGAACAGTCTTCCATTTGGTCTACACTCATCCTCCCTGGACACTCCCCATACATATTCATATTACAGTTGTCTGCTTGGTCCTTTCAAAATGCAAATCATGTCAGGCTACTAGCCTATTTAAAATCCTCCAGGAAGCTGCCTCACACACCACACTTTAAATTACACTGTACCCACTGTACCAAACCTCCCTTTACTCCTGGTGGGAGAGTTTGTCCTAAAAATGAGCAAATCCTATAAATGAAGTTTGTTTCAGGCATCAAGTCCTCCTATCCCTTTTCAATTTTATAAAATTCCACACTATTTTCTCAAGAGGGTAAACCAAGTTATGTGAGACCAGTAACCTCACAAATGAGTTTCTGCAGCACTCTAGCATATGCCTCTGTATACAATAGAGCAAGTGATTGCTAATTTAAATCCTTCATGAACAGTTCTTTCATCACCCCCTTGCTTGAATTCTTACATATCTCATTGAGAATAATTTAGGCTTGTCCTCTTTCTGTGGGATTGTGTAAATAATTTTATTATTTATTTATTTACTCTTATAATTAATAAAATTATTAATGATTCATAATTATTAACATGTTTATTATTAATGATAAAGTGAATTTTTATTTCTGTGGGAATTGTGTAAAAAATGATCTATCCCTGCCCCCCCCATCCCATCCTGCTGACCCTCCCACCACATACACACACAGGGAATTGCTTGACTTGACACCTAGAACTGGGACTTTATTCATCCTATTACCTAAGATGAAAAATGGAAAATTTCTAAGTGGAATCAGAAGTGCTCCAACACCACAGGAGAATTTTTTATCACATAAACATTTTTCACACACAGCTGTTACTGGTAAAGAACATTGCCATTATTCCCATTGTACAAATGAGAAAATTGAGGGCTATCATTTTCCCACTGTTTCCAAAATAGGAAAAGGCAAAGCTTGTACTGTAAAATGCCAGACTCTTAAACTTAAGTTCATGGGATCTCACCTTGTGCTTGTTATATCTCCTTTTCTGGGATACAGGAGGTGCTCTCTACAGTTGTGGAATGGCTTCCTTAGATGATTCTAGGTTAACAGACCTAGATCTGACACTTTTTCAACAAAATTAAATGTTGCTAGTTTTATTTTCTTTGATATAATCCTTAAGCAGCGATGCACACAACTAGAAAAAAATACAGTCCCTCTGCATTTTACAGTAAGGATATGTGTGTGTGTGTGTGTGTGTGTGTGTGTAGGTACAAGCATATATTTTATATTGCTTCTGGTTCCACTATAGATCATATTTAATTTGAGCACTTTTTGATGGTTATTGATGGACTGACATCAGGAATTTAGCACTAAAATGCTGAGGAAATGGTAGCATTTGAAAACTCAGTCCAATCAATTAGTTGTGAATGGAAAAAAGTCAGACATTCCAACTTGATTAGACAGTCATACTTTTAGATACAAATCAAGTATGTTGGCCTTACCTTCCACATCAATTTCGCTCATACATTATCTCCAAAATTCATTTTCCTCTTTTGGGTAAAAATGTTATTCAGGCTTTTTACACCACTAGCCTCCATGGCTACCACGTACAGTCCTGATAGTGTTAATGCAGGAGGCACTTGGGAGTGTGGGCATGAGGCACGCTCACCAATATTTGTGAACACCTGGGCTCAAAAAGCATGAGCGTGAGCATGTCTAAATGGGCATGCCTGAGCGTAAAAGCAAGGTCAAAGGTGGCAGTCTGACTTCTACCAGTGCTGTGAAGAAGAGCTGTGGGACTATAAAAGATGTGAGAGAGGGAATGCCAGAGAGAGTGTGAGCCCAGAGAAAGACACTTAAGATTTGTGGGGGGCTGGGAAGCTCAGTTTTCTGCCTGCCTCCCAGCTCCTGCTGCTGGCCCCCTTTCCTGCCTGCTTCCTTGCCATCTGCCCTGTCTGGTGTGCCAGTGTACCTGCTTCCCCGAGAGCATTAAAGCCTGTAAACCCACTGATTGCTCCAGGATTCTCATTACTTATTTGCCCAAATGATAGTGATAGTGCTTACATGGGCTTGCACTACAGACCCCTGTTTCATACTTTTTCCTACAATGCACATATACACAATATTTTCATCAGTGTTGTGATACATATATGCAAGATTTGACATGGGGGACAGACTGCACGCAGAAACAGTTGATAAGCCTAGCAAAGGTTCATGTTCTCAGCCCAGCCCTAAAAAGCCTAGGATGTAAACCCAAGTGTGTTTGCTTTTTTGCTTCTTAAATCTGGAGGATAAAAGCTCTTGTTTACTGTTAGCAAAAGGCAGCTGAGGTTGAGATCTGCCGTGTCAGTGTCTACAGATTTGGCAGTGGATTAAAGTAAACAACTAAAAGGTGTTCTGAGCCTTCATTAATAACCAAATGTCAATTTGAGGGAAGATGCTCGATGTCACTTCTTCCAGTTAGCCCACTGGGTTTATTGAAAACTCAACTTTTAACAATAACGCTCTGCTTTTTCACTGTCACCCAATTAAACGTGAAACTTTCACTTTTTCAAGATTTCAGTCTCTCTCCAGGAGGTGCTCAGTGAATAGCTGAAATGGAGAATTACCCCAGCACTTCAGACATACAGTAGATTTGTAGCGATTAGCAATGACACATGCGATTTGGGGGATAGATTCACATGCATTCACATTCCAATTAGTATGTAGATTAGCCTTCCAAATTATTTGGCATTCTTAGGTGATTCATGCACATGGAAAATACATTTACATTGATGCCCATAAAAATTTTTTTATGTTGCAGGTTGCCACTGAAGTTACTAAGAATTTAATTTCATTCATCTTGATTCTGCCTTCTAAAGATAAAGATGTCTCAGAGAGGTAAAAATTAAGTTTTGTGAAAAATCATGTATCATGTATAATAGAGCACTCCACTGAGTTGATCATTAGGGCACACTAGTGAAAACTGAATTCAATTGGTTGATTTTATTCTTAGCTTTTAAATTTAGTTTGAGCTTCATATGCTCCCAATCACATCAGATGGTATAATGCAATGGGGCTTCTGGAGTTTCACACTTTCACTATCTTTGAATGACCAACAAGTAAAAGAGGTTTCCCAAGGCAGCCAGTTTTATTTTATGGCAACATTATTCATTGAATGACCTAAATGTTAACTTGAGAAGCCCTGGAGATACACCAGTGAATATGAAGAGAACCAGTAATTTCCACACAGTGCTGACAGGGCAAGTGCAGAGACCAGCATTTATCAAATACATCTGACTAAATAAGTGATTGGCAGTTCCAAATTGCTGTGAAGGAGGCAGCAGAATCTTAGGAGATAGGCAACTTAGAGCAAATGTAGAATCTCTACCATTGAGGCTATTGGAGATATTTTCAAGTGGTCCAAAGGCAATGTTGGGCACCCTTAGAGGAAGAGATGAGAAGAGCCAGAAGGATCAGTTTTCCAAGAGAGATTATAGTATATGCCAAACTCTGAAATTTGTGTCATTGTCAAGGGACAATGAAAAGTATGTCCAGGTCAGAACTCATAGGAAGAAAGAGGGTGACAGGCTCAGAGTCTGATAAGGCAACCAGATGCTCATAGCATCACAAACTGTGATAAGGCTGTGTCAGTCGTTCATTCTAAAAGTAATGGGAAGCATAGATGAGTCTCCAGTAGGACAAGTGATCTGATCAGATTTGTGTTAAAAGATCGATCAACTGAAAACTGAGCATAATTATTACTGTATCAATGGCTCTAAAGGATCAGTATAATGATTGAAGATGGTCATTTGATCAAATTCAAAGTAGAAATGAAAATGACTAAGCATTCGGTAGTATCAATGAAGGCAATCTCAGAGCATAACTAGTTTAACTGGGAGAGAAACTGGTTCAATCTGTTACCCAAAACACCCACACTAATGCCTAAATTTTGGAAACTTGTTATGAAATGAGGCCTTAATGGAAGACTGCAAGACTTAGTAGCATTCCCATCCTAAGTAATTTTTGAATGTTGGTAACAAATTAGTCTTTATCTAACCATTTAACATATTGGAAACCCAACTGAATCCATAAATCAAATCTTAAATCATCCAGGAATTAAATGCCTGCAGTTATAAATGGGAGACCATCATATCCTCCCTGATGTAACTGTTGTCAAGACTATAATTATGAAATTAGATAAAATTTATCAATACATTTGTTGAATGTCTGAGATGTTCCAGATATTGTGTATATAGTGCTGAATATTGTGAACTAAATTGTATTTCTCCACACTCATATATTAACATCCTACCTCCCAGCACCTTAAATGTGAGTGAATTTTAAAAAATAGAACATTTAAAGGAGTGATGAATTAAAATAACACCATGAGAGTAGACAACAATGCAGTGTGTTGTCTTCTGAGGAAGAGGAAGTTTGAATACACAAAGAGACACTAGGGATGTGAGTGACAAATCAAAGATCATGTTAAGGACACAGCATGAAGTCATCCATCTGCAAGGCACAAAGAGAACTCTCAGAAGAAGCTAAACCTACTGACACTTTGTTCTTAGACCTCCAGGTTCCAGAACTGTGATGAATCATATTTCTGTTGTTTAAACCATACATTCTGTTGGATCTTGCTAAGGCAGTGCTAGCAAATTATTACATTGCCAAACTATTGATTTTTTCTAAAGCAGCTAACAGTCTAATGGGGAAGATAAGGCAAAACTATGAAAAAGAGAAAATAAGTTCCATGATAAGGGGAATTTAGGATATTCTGGGGTAAGTTATCTTAATTTGGGGGGACTTTGTTCAGTCTAAAAGACCTTTACCAGCATTTTGTAAGTCTTTTTTCCTTCTTATCTTCCAGGTCCTACCTAAAATATTATTCTCACCTGAAATAGCAACTTCTCAGTAAGAATTTCTTTAAAGTCATCTATATAAATGCATCTCCTCTACACTTTTGTGGTGTTATCTATTATATCCTAGTTCACTTTTATAATGCTGATCCTATATTAACTAGTATTAACTGGTTACTAACTATATTAACATAGTATTTACTGAAGCACTCCCTCCCACCATCCTCTTTTCTTCCCACAGCACCATTTAAGCTCAGTAGGAATAGGGTCTAAATTTTAGCCCACTTCTTTTCCACAATGACTGGCATACTGTGTGTGTGTATGTGTGTTTAATTCACTAATGTTAAGTCACCCAAGCTGAACTCTAATTGTGCATCCCATAAACCATCCTTGACATGAAACAAAATAGTGGGGAGTTTTGAACCACCCCTAGAGTGTAGAGATAAATTTAACCTCATAAAACTAGAAGGTAAAGGCAAGAGTAAAGCCCCATTCCAGATTGATGTAAAATAACATGTGACATATTGTTAAACCTATGCCTATTAGAATGCATTGAACATTTCCTGTGTGCCCACAAATCACAGTGAATCCAAAGGAACAAAATTGATCCAAAGGGTTTGCCAACTGGCATTGTCACTCTAAACAAAATGCTTAACAATATAAAGTGTTCTGTGAATTATGGATGACAATACTGGCCATGTCTCTATCACATGGAAATAATTTGAGAGGTAATGGAATTTTGTTTGAAATAACTAAATTCTCTAAGGAAAAGGCTGGAAGGGGAGATGAAATATATTGCTGTCAAATAGTATTACCTCTTTATATTTACAGTGTGATTTACATTGATTTGCTGAGCTATTCCTGGCATTTAGAGGGGTGCTTTGGCTCTTTGCTGAAGATAAGCTCCCTCCATATCTCTCTCATGCTATAATGAGGTAAGGTTTCTTGAGACTTCATTGATACAGACCTCAAGACTGAAAGACAGAATGGAGAGCAACCAAATAGAGGTAGGACAGGCACAAAGAAGAATACACAAGAGCCTGTTTCTCCCCACTGGACCTGACAGCAAATAAGAGCTCCTGATTGAATAGCACATGGTACAGTGGTTCCAAGTGTGCTCTTCAGCACCATAACACCTGAATTTAAATGTACACTCTCTAGTGAGGTGAGCTCTAGCAATTTGAAACACAGTTTCTCGACCTCCATTAAAAGAAAATGCTAGAACACACCAGATGGTTGTGAAGAAGAAAAGCATTGAGACATTTAAATGCTCTAGGTAGGTTTAGTACAATAATAAATACCCAATTGTTTTCCATTATGTTGTTTTTCATTATTATCATTATCACTATCCCCATTGCCATTACAAGGCAATGAATTGGCAATGAAGCTTAGAGAGGGTGGTGAGACAAGTTGAGTTTTGAATGAAACCAATCCGAAATGTGGCAAATCAGATGCCACAGGATTTTTTGTTATGAGATGATACTTTAAAAAGTCTCCTGGAGAAATAACTACATCCCATACAACACTAAATAATTATACCCAGTTTCCTCATGATTTTGCTGAATGCAACAAAATTAGCTCAAAAAAGGGATAGATACAACTACAGGAGAACTAAAACAAACCAAGCCAAAGGAACTTGATAGCCTAATATTCACAACAAAGTTCAGGGCTATCATTGTAATTTCTTTCCAAGATTATAGTTTAATGGTATTTGATGGTATAAATTCTAGGGAATGACTGTTTAGTAGCAAACACACTAGAAACAATAAAAAAGTTGACTTACTTTTCAAAACATTGTATAATTGAATCCTTATTTGTGTTCTTATTCCCTTGCTCTTTGTTGAAGTGGTATTGACTACCTTCTTTAAATATAATGGGAAATTAAACAACTGCTGAGACATTGACTTTCCTCTAATAATAGACACAGAGTACCTCAAAAAGTATGAGGGAGATGAACTTTGTTCACCGCGTGTGTACACAGTCATCTAACCCATAAATTGATTTGTAACAAAGGCTACCATTGACTATTGTATATAAGCAAAATGAATAAGTGTATATGTAAGAGAATGTCTAATATATTCAGGAAAGTACTCTCCACATTCTTTGTGCTCCTTGTTGGCAAAGTACATGGTTTCTCTTTGAGCTACATATTGACAATGAAACTCTTTATTCATTTTTCAATACATACAAATATTTCCAGTATTATCTCTGTAATTACTGTAAGCACTACTAATTACTGGTAGCCAATGTTGAGGCTGCAGGAAATAAGGAATGTTTAGACTCTACATTCATAAATCTTTTTTTTTTCCTAGTAGCTTCAAATAAAGTGCTGAAGTCAGAGTTCTGTATATTTCCCTCCTTCAGGTGAGGGAGGGAAAATTATTATTTTTTAGATACTATTGTGCAAGGTATCAGGCTAGATACTAGAAATCTTTAAGGGGCAGCAAAGTTTCTGAAAGGTGAACCAATGAAACCTATCTGGTCTCACTACCTTCAAGGAATAAATTCCCACACTCTTTAAAGGCACCAAATATTCAAAAAGTTTATTTCCTACAAACTATTCTTTCCCCTACACAGCCTAAACTGAAATTATTATTTTGGTGGACATTCCCAAAGAGAAATAACTTCCTTTTGGTTTGAGTTGTATAAGGGAAAAGATAAATTTCATGTCAAGACTATGTTATCTTTAAGTGGAGCAGTCAGCAAAAGAAAGGGGGAGAATATCAATTGATGTCATTGCTTTCACAAGTCCTTTATGGACAGCTCAGTAGTAACTAAGTAATTGGTAATAGCTGTTGTGTTTTTCTGTATCACTAAAACAGAAGTGTGTGTTCATAAAAATATCACTCTCTAGCTAAGAGAAAAATAAAGCACAAACAATCAGTTTGGCATTTTAAAGAGAAGGCATATTTTTCTTTGGTTCAATATAAAAGTTTCTATGCTACCCATAATTATATTTTACGCCAGATTTAAGATATGCTTAATTACTGTATCAACTCTTTTGTTGATATCTGCAAAAATACACTTGGTTACTATTCAGGGAATGTCTTTGGACTCTCTTCAGGAAGGTGATCCGATTGACAAATGTTATATCATTAGAATTAATTTAAAGATTTTCCCATTATTGAAAAGTAGTGCACATTATCAAATTCTTGACTGACAAGGGAGACAAAATGAACCTTTCTCATGCTGAACCACCATCTTGATTCATCTGGGAGGAAGGGAGGGGGTATGATGACAAGGGAACTTCAGTGCTAAAGTAGATAAGTTCCCAGCAAAACAGGATGACCTAGACATTTTACCTCTCTTTTAAGAGATTTGTTGTGATAACTGAATAAAATTGTTCTTACTAAAAGTATCCTAATAACAATTGGTACTTGCAAGCATTCAAAATGTCAGCTCTAGTGAAAATGCTTCTAGAGTCAGATATGTGGTAAGCAGTAATTTTTGCCTGAAGACTCTCTGCTTCTGAACATCTGAACTTGTATAAGTGATGTCAGAACAGCTTAGGAAAAGGAAATGGGTAGACAGATCCCTTTCTTTGAAGTGGGGTAGGAGACATTTACACACAAACTGCTTAAAGGAACACTAGGGAAGGCAGGAAGGCCATTTATTTTATAAGAATAGCCTGGTGAGCAAGAATGAAACCTAGTAAATTAGCAATCAAAAAGTAAAATAAATAGATTACTGTCATTTAAAAATATATTAATTTTATAGTATAACAACAGATTATATACTTTGCAAATAGAGAAGACATCAGTATATATATATATATAAAATGATGTTATACATGAAAAATATAATTAACAAGAATCACAGTCATTCCAATTGTTGACTATAGTGTCAAATCTGTTTTGTAGCATGTAAAATTATTCTATATATTCCTAGTTTATAGAAAGAGTTGTTTCTAAAGGTAAATGAGATAATTTATGTACATTGCTTTTCATGTTTTTGAATACCCAATATGTATAACAATTATGACTTTTCCATTCTTTTCTAAGAGCTTCATTGAGATATAATTTACCCATCATAAATTCACCTATTTAAAGTGAATTGTGTTGAGTGAAAAAAATATTTGCAATATTCACGGTGAAGAAATACCATCAATTTTAGAACACCTTCATTCCATTGTCCTGCCTCTACAAAAAAAAAAAAAACTTGTCCCCTTTAGCACTCAACTCCATTCCTACCCAGCTTTCATTCATTTAGGATATTTTTCATCATTAATTCATTTTGTAGCACCTATTACTAATTCATTCCTTTTAAAACTAAAAATACCCCATCATATGTATGTATGTAATATATTTTATTTATCCTTTCACCATTTGTTAGGTATTGTTTTATTTTCCAGCTATTATGAATAGTACTGTTATGGATATTTTTATTGAAGTTCTATATGTGTATATGTCCATGAACATAATCCCAGGAATTGCTGGGTCACTTGGTAACTCTATATTTAATCTTTTGAAGAACTGGCTGACTTTTCCCCAAAGTAAGTTTATATTTTCACACTCTAACAATTCATGGGGTTTCTAATATCTCCACTTCCTTGTCAATGCTTGTTTTTGATCTATGTTTTTATATGATAGATACACTAGTGGTTGTGAACTGGTATCTCACTGTGGTTTGATTTTCACTTTTCTGACAGCTAATGATGTTAGACATATTTTCTTATATATATTGACCATTTTTATATCTCCTTTGGAGAGCCTTTTCTGACTCTTTGTTATTTTTTAACCATAAATTTGAGTGTTCAATATTATTAATATCAATTCATTTCTATATTTTTAAGTATCTAAAGAGTGATCACTACATATATATAGATATATAGTTATATATCTATATATATATACTTTCCAAGCACTATATATATATATATATATATATATATATATATATATATATATATAGTGTTTGGAAAAAAATATATATAACTATCTATCTATATATATATATATATATATATATATAGTGCTTGGAAAAAATATATATAACTATATATCTATATATATATAGATATATATATATATAGTGATTGGAAAGTATATATATAGATATATATAACTATATATCTATATATATATAGTGCTTGGAAAAAAATGTGTGTGTATTCATGTATATTTTTTAACATTTAAAAATAATCTTTCAGATTTAACCAGGGACTGATGGGCTCCAGTAAGGAGAAATTTCCTAGATGATACATGCATTGAGAGCAAGCAAGGAAAGAAGCACTGTGGGTAGAGTCTGGCATGAGCAGAAAAAAAGTCACAAAAAAAATATGGAAAGGTATACCATGACAGGTTTCAGCTTCAAGAATGAATATGGCTGCAGTCTGAAAGGTCAACACCCCAGGATTTGGCCACCCCAAGGACAAGGGAAAGTCACAAAAAAACAAGTACTGGTCTTTGGTTTGAAAACTGAGGTTTGGACCTCTGAAAAAGAGAGGATAGCTTGCTGGAAAACATGGAACCTGTGTGTCTCTCAGAAAAGTAATAGTTTAACTTGTTGAAAAGTGAATTTCCTGTGAAATGCCTGCTTCAGGTTTGGATTGGTGAGGGAAAAACCATCATGGAAACATTAGGACTTTGAAAATGGACTGTAAGTAGGGTAAGATAACTGGACACTTGTGACCTCAGTGACTCTTGATATGTTAGGAGTCACGTGTGGAATGAAGAAGAAAATGAGATGGAAGAGATTGATAACAATCAGAGAGCAGTCAACTCATAGACTGGGGATACAGAGCATGATCTGAATTGGTCCAATTTAATGCAATTATGAGCTTCCTTATATAGTTTGGCAAGGAAACAATCACAACAATCTATCAGGGAAGTTGGGGCTCAATTTCAAAGTGTATGTGACAGCAGGAATACAGGTGATAGCATAGGAATCTATCTCGAGTGGTGGGGGTGGAATAATCATCATCTATTAGTCACAAGTCTCCTGAGACATTCCAAAGAGGTTAGAAGACTGTGTCACAGGTGAGAGAGCAGCTAATGATCACCATCTAGTGTGCCAGAGGGGGTGAGACAATATAAAAAGTGTTCTTTTTATCTCATATCTCCTCTCTCATCCCATTCCAGTCTCTCATTGATGGTCTCTCCTTGTTTGTGAATAAATATTGTTATTGTTTATCTGAAACTTGTTTGTCTTGCAATTGTGTGTGCAGCTGGAAGAACTCATTGACAGATTAAACATTAGGCTCTCCTTGTTGGTTAGGGTCCCAGTTTGCACCCATTTTCAAAATTAGTATTTTAATCCCTACATTTCAGATTAGACCAATCTAGATCAGAGAATGGAACAGTTTATATAGCCAAAAGTATGACAGATTCAGATGTAACTAACACCAAAGCCAGTGTGACAACTTCTTTCTTTTTTTTTTTTTTGTGACAACTTTTCTGAAGCAAGGTGACCATGTTAGCACATCAGAGCACAGAGACTCATCCTCTGTTCTGTAGTGTTCTCTGATCTTTTAACTTCTGTCAGTAATGTGCCTTGAATGCACTTCTTTGATGTGTTCTCCAAGCAGAGAATAGCATTCAAATTCCTAATCACGTCACTTAAATAAAACCTTCCCATTTTCTTTTCTTTTGGTACTGCTACTATGCCAACCTATGCAATTCCCTAATCCTTTGCATTATAACTGTTAGAAAATCATAGGTTTCCAGGTTTTCCAACAAAAAATTGCACCCCTCTGTGTCCTGGAAAAATTCTACTGACTCTTGAATTAAAAAGTTGTGATCCACTTTGATGTGTATAGTCATATTCCTTTCTGGCCTCTGTGCTTACCTCTCTTCATTTTTTTTATCTTTTTTATCTATCTATCTATCTATCTATCTATCTATCTATCTATCTATCTATCTATCTATCTATCTATCTATCTATCTATCTATCTATCTATCTATCTATCTATCTATCTAAATTTCACAACATTGTAAACCCAGGGGTTTACCCCCCTTCCCTCCATTCCTCCCCTTTTCCTCCTACTCAAATCAAACGTAGTATCTGTTCTTATCAGTTTAATAACTCTCTTCTTAATTCAAGCAGCTTTACTTTTGTAACTATTCTGTTCCTGATAAATGCAGTAGGACTATAGCGGTGATATGGTCCAGTCTCTGGTCCTAGAAAATTGAATCTCTACCTCCTGTCTGTATTCTGTAACTACTGAAGATTGGAAATTATATCATTAATCACATCACCAGGCATAGCCCCTAAAAAATCTGGATTTTATGAAAAGCAATCCTAATATTTTACTGAAATTACTATTCTTGCTTGTATATCCAATAAAAGAGACCCTGATAATATATACTCCCAAGAATCACACATCAGTACTCTCAAATTATCTACCATATGAATTTTGGAACAAAACAACATAACCCAAGTATGAAGGTGTGAGTGCACAATGAATATGCAAAGCTGTAAACAAAGTGATAATTTTTTTTGTCTTGATTGTGTGAGCTATCAAGAAGATTATAATTAAGGGTGTACTTCTTATAGTACCAACAAGAATTTTAATCAACCTCTATAGCATTAACTCCAATTACCATTAGTAAACTACCAGGATTCTGTTTTAAATTGTAATGAATCAATAGATTCATATGACATTTAGGAGAAAATGTTAACAGGACCTTATCATTTCTTAAAAAACAGCTACTTAAAATACGGATGGGTAGCTGTGTTGAGGCAAAAGCAATAATGTGATATATACGAAGAGTTATTGAACTTCACAAATGTCTCTGTGCTGTGATGTGAAATACAAAATTATTCTTAAGAATTTTTAGTTATCATACAGCTGACGAAACATAGTTTAAAATGAAATGTCTTAAAAAAAGACATTTTACTGAGTTGAACAAACTAATAGAGGACCAAACTCTAAAGAGTGATAAACAGGATCCTTTTAAAGCATTCATTATTAACTTATAATATTTGCATAAATCTGAATAAAGATGGATGGTTGAAATGACTGTCACTAATTAAGAGGCTGAAACAAACAAAAGATTAATAAAACATTA
This sequence comes from Uropsilus gracilis, assembly GCA_004024945.1. Taxonomy (NCBI): domain Eukaryota; kingdom Metazoa; phylum Chordata; class Mammalia; order Eulipotyphla; family Talpidae; genus Uropsilus; species Uropsilus gracilis. The sequence goes on from PVHY01000021.1 coordinate 275,334, forward strand.
TGTACAAAGACAGGCACATTAGCATATTCTATCTCATATCTCTGTTGCAATGACATGAAGACAAATATTCCTGATTACACCTGAAGCAATAATGTAACTAAGGTAATAAATCATCTGAAGAAACCCAAGGGGCTTTTTTTTCAAATACACTGATTTAGGTATTAGACTTGTCATTGAAACATAAACATAAAATAGAGTCAAATTTGTAGTGATGATATTTTGTTCAAAGATTTTTCTCTCCTGGAAAAGTTTAATCAGTAGGTAAATATGTGACTATATTTGAGATATATTTATTAAAAAAGAATGTCAGATCACTATTAGAAAACCTCTTGAAAGTACCACTATGACAGATATTTCTTGTTAGGAGGTTCACAAAAAAAAAAAAAATGAAGTCCAAAGTTAATGTCTGAGATTTTTATGTTTTCTTCTTTTTCCCTTGAAGGATCTAGAAGATAAATGTTCAATTAATTTTACTATAAAATCATGTCTTCATGATGTGTTAAAAAAAAACCCACTTGACATAGGAACATTTGACAAAGGGAAGCAGTAAAGCAGAAGAGACACACCATTGGGAGAAAGTGGTTCTACCTGTCTTCAGAAAGGCCATGAAGAAGAGGGACTGGCAAGGAAAAGTTATTGCCAGAATCAAAATGCTGTGCTGCTGTAAGCTATAAAGCTGTGGGTTGCGGGGTAGGGTGGGAGAAGACTGGCATGATGAGGAGCATGGGCCCACTGATATAAACTAAGGATGTTTTCCAGAGAAAAATTAAAGGCAAAGCAATAGGTTCTTCCCTAGAGATTCCAGAAGAAACTCAGTCTTGCTAACACCTTGATTTTAACTCAGTGAAACTATCTCAAACTCCTGAAAGGCAGAACTATATAAAATAAATTGATGCTGTTCTAAAGTCACATCTGTTGTGGTAAATTATTACAATTATAGCAGAAAACTAATACAGTTTCATATGTTTTGCCACTGAGGGGAATAAAATGCAATGTTTATGTGGCATTTGCCACTGGGAAAGGTGGATTTTCCTTCAGCATTTTTAACTGAGGCAAAAGCTATATATATTCAATAAGCAAAACCTGAGGAAAAATATGAATATTTATATTTAGACCTCTTAAAAATTAAATCTGAATAAAAGGAATCTAAATTTGATACCTTAAGTGTTAATACATTATGTCTCAAAAGCTAAGTGACAAGTTCTGGAAAGTAAAAACAAAATCTACCTGCATCTTCAGTACCTATTTCAACTCTCCCTTATCATTTGATTATCACAAAGATTTTGGGGATACTTAGAATATCATAAATATTGATATTCATATATTTATCCATGAAATCATACCATCATATTTACCAATAATAACCCACTCACTTTTTCACGATATTTCTCAAAATAAATATGAGGTTTATCAGTGTTGATTTTTTTTTTTTTTTTTGAGACTAGGTCTCGCTATTTTTGCCCATGGAACCGTAGGTTTTCGGCTCTCGTTGCCCAGGGTACCACAGACTCAAGGAATCCCCAGCCTCATCTTCCCAGGTAGCCGGGATTACAGGCGGGGCCACCACACCCAGCTATTTTTGGAACTAGGTCTTGCTACGGACCGCTGGTGGGACTGGAACCGCGATCCCTAGCCCCGGCCGCTTCATAGGCTGAAGCTTACAGGCACGAGCCACCGTGCCCGGCCCCAGAGGCTTATCAGTGTTAAAAAATATTTTAAATATTAAAAAAATATATACCGCTGCCCTTATTCTAGTCAGTGATTTTGAATGAGCTTCATGAATATTGATGGTCTTTTCAAAAAATTAAATACAGCAGATTGACAAGGAGGTGATACACCCAAATGAGGCAGGGAAACCTAATCTTCACAGTGCCTTGCCCTGAGGTATGTTGTTATCACCTCTATAGGGGCTCTGCTTCCCTCCTATAAGTTGAAGATGGTTGATGGACCACACAATTGGAAGTCACAACATATTATTCCAAGGTGACCAGGTACAGAATGTCCCAAATCAGCTCTTCCTTGAACTGTTGTTCAAAAATTGGAAGTAGTCACAGTCCTGCACACCAACAGGTCTCTCCCCATAGGGATGATTTGGGGAGTTAGTTGAAGTGCCAGACCTCACAAGTTTATTACAGGCAGTTATAATTTTCACTGAGGTCTGGGCCTGTCACAGTCAAATTTTTTTTTTTTGTCAAGGTTAAGTCTGGTGAAATCTATTCAAGTCTGTTTTCCCAGAATTTCAGCCAAAATGATGAAAATTGCCTTTGAACTTGAAGATTTGGTCAGAAGAGGGTGAATTAAAAGACATCTGAAGGATAGATGAATGTGAAATTGACTTCCTCCTTCATTTGACTAGTCAAAAAATGCAATAAGATTTGTTATTTTAAAACCTAGCTTAATTCTTTTAATCTGAACATTTCAAATGGCTTGCTGAAAAGCTCACAAATTACTATTAACCTGCCAGCACAACAATGATCTATGTCACTTTAATGGTCTACCCTGTTGATATAAAATCACAAGTTTGATCATTCCTCTGAAATTTCAGTCACTTTTTCTTCTCTAATAAATTCACTTGGAGTGAAAAGCCAAATTCCTGTCAGTGACTAAACAGCAATTTTACCAAAGAGATAACCCTTCACACACACACACACACACACACACACACACACACACACACACACAAGGGTTCATCTGCATTAACAGATGAATAGCTACAGAAGCAGAGAGAAAATAACCAGGGTGAACAGTATAAATAAAAATCCTCTTCCATTTATAGAAAGATGATCCTTATAACACCTGCAATTTGATTCCCAGCACATGCAATGCTCTGGATACCCTCTACATATTTTTCTCTCATTGCTTTCTTGTTACCACTCACAGTTCTGATAAAGTTAGGCTAGAAAGTTTACCCCAAGTCACTAGCTCCCTGGATCCTGTACGTACCCATGGAGACACTTATCTATCAAGAAAAATCAACTTGATTGGGTTAGTATGAAACTGGGATGAATGTCCTGAACATCTGCTGCCATTACTTTTCATATACAGTAAAGATGTGGTTAGAAACCTAGAGCTAGTGTAGTGACTTTCACTCTGATTTTTTGTTCTATGATTTTTGTCACCAAGCATGTATTAGCATATATTACTTACTAAGAGATATTGAGCACCCCTATTTAGTTTGTAAGGAATTTCTCCCAACCCCTCGATCTCTCCACCATTAGCCTAGATACCTCCAGCAGGGGCGTGTGACTCAGATCTGGCCAACTGGAGCATGATGTTGCCCTGGCCAGAGGACAGGTGGGTATGAAACTCAACAAGGGCGATGTATTTGAGATCACATACTCTGGCTCTGCCAGACAGGAGGCAGCTGTTCTTACCCACCGCAGGGGACCCTCACAGGATGAGAGGTTGATATTGTTTGAAATCACCTAGCACCATTAGAAGCCAGAAAATAAAGTCATTAGGGTCGAAGCCAGCACAGAGAGACAAAATAGATTCCTAATGACACATTAAATTAAATCCCACCTGAAGCCCAGAAATTACCACCTGGGACTCTTCAGTGATGTAGACCCATACAGTTTTGTTTTTGTTGTCACTGCAGCCAATTGAAGCTGAGTTCAAGTCACTTGAGCCCTCTGTGGGGTTGCTAAATAAGATACAGGACATCTGGCTAAATATGAACTCTAGATATTCAGAATAACTTTACAGAATAAGTATGAACCATGCCATAACTGGAAAATCTGACCACCTGAATTCTAAATCCTGCAGAAGGCCAGTAGAAAAACAGACTTCTGATAATATAGAGAAAAATAACAACATGGGCCACAGTGAGGAGTTTCCTGTATTTCTCTTTGAGGGAGAACTAGTTTGTTGCCACACATAATAGAGCACACATTATAGAAAAGTCAAAGTTCTTCTTTTCTCCCCTGATCTTATCTCTGGGCTGGTAACAGTCCTGGAATTCAGTCACTAAAAAGGACACAGAAATAGTCACTATATTAAGCATGATACTCGGGGATGTTCAACTTGATGCATTTCATTTCAGCAGGTATTTTCAGAAGACAGCCCAAGCCTCACATTTATACAGATTACTGTGGGAGAACCTGAGTGAAAAGGTTCTAATTCTTCCACTTCAAAGATTTCAGTCTGTCCAGAGGAACAAATAGAAGCAAAATCAAGAGAAGCATTGTAACTCCTGCTGCCTGGGTACAGAGAAAAAGTGAAAAGGCCAGGGAGATAGGCCTTTGTGCTGGACCTGGGTGGGGAAGTAGGTATGTGGCAGTGGGCAGAGTGATATAAGGACTTTGAACCCAGTGTCTCCTCTCCTCTTGCTGCTTCATGTCTTTCCTGTTTGTCTATCCTTCTTTCCTTCCTATTTGTCAGGAACAATGGTGCTCATTTGCAAGCCAACACTGCCAAGGTCAACACTTACTACCACTATCAGAGAGGGTGGGGTTGAGTGAGTTTAAGGGTTTAAATGTTGTAGACTTTGTGAGCACTGATGAAATCCCCATTAGAATTCTTTCAGCAAAAGTGCAGAATTTTGAATGAGAGAACAAATGAGTGATCAGATAACTGATTATATTTTACACCTCAGACTAGACTCCAGCAATGCTGGCTGTAAAATGAAAGTTTCCTCTGCCTTTCTTGAGGGCACATTGTCAGACATTTGACCCTCTTTCTATTCTCTCTTAAAGATTACCAGGTGAAAATACACAGTTGAGTGTTCTTTTTATTTTATTTCCCATCACCTTAGAAACATCTCACTCGGATCATTTTCAAACAAGGAAAAACACAAACTTGCTCTTTAAGGAAAGAAGTGTGAGAACTGTCTGTCCCATTTTACAAATCTCCAGTGCCCAAGCTCAAAGGGAAACCCAAGGGGCTTCCCAAACATTTCCATTTGTCTTTTTTCTGGGGCAGACCTATTAAGGTGTCATTGTTCAGAAAACTCAGCAGCAAGTGAATCTGCAGCTTTGGATGTGGGTCTGTGAACTTGAGGCAAATAGACATTTCCAGATTTCAGATGTGAATGTAACAAGTAAAGGGAACACTTTGACTTCTTAAATTAAGCCTGGATTAATTTGCTGGGCACTGAGAATTAAGGAACACTATATCTCATCTGTTTTTACTCATGACATAGAGATGCACCCTGTAAAATCAGGTTACCAGTAAAAATGAGTCTGATGTGCTAATTCATAGCTCATTCTCTAGACTTATGACATGGAATATTACATAATTTAGCTAGATTCTGGGACCTTTCTCTAGGGAGGACAAGTTCTAGAAAACAGTGATGCTAAACCAGTATAAGTGTAGTTCTTTGATGGAAAGAGAGTCCAGGTTTCTCATTCCTGATACTTTAATGATGAAAGATTGATACTGAATTTTAGTGCTGCCCAAAGTACATACTCCTACACACATAGAAAGAATCCTCCAGTGCTATGTGACAGAAGAAAAAGCAAGTAAAGTCCTATTGGCATCACTTGAAAATGACCTATCAAAGGGTCTTTACTATAACTCATTTTGGTGAATTATATACTTTGACCTCCAACTTACTTACAGTGGAATATTTGTAACTGCTTCAATATGCACAAAAATGAAGGGAAAAAAGATCTGTCTTTTTCAAGTTCATGGGCTGTATAAATTCTCTGATTTTACTTTAATTTTCCCAAATATAAATGCTCTATTTTTTTTAAAAAATGGAGCTATTTAAAAATAGGTAGCTTTCTTATGATTGAAAATTCAAATTTCTTTCATGGAAGTATAAATGACTATTTCTGAGTTGCAGAATAAATGAATCCACAAATTTCTATCAACTAGTCAGTCTTAGTCTCTTCATATTATCACAATCACAGATGTGATAGTCACACTGTATAGGAATATTTCAAAATGAAAGTCTCTTCATTGAGAAAGACAAAACATAAAATGGATATAAGTGGCTGATCAGCCTTGTCACGTTTTTTTGCAGGTGGGAAGGCTCCATTCATGAGCTGATTTCCTAATTAGGGTAACTGTAGGCATAGGCACAGCTCTCCTCTTTTTCCTTTGCTTCTTTGCTTCTAAAAGTCTTTAGTTCAACAATAGAACCTTCCAAAACGTCCACATAACCCCACTCCCAAATCTCTCACCTGCCTGGGCTTGTGCAGTGTGCCTGCTCCTGTTACAGAAACAACACACACCTGGTCTAGACTTCTGGTTAGGCCCTGGTCTTATCTCTCCAGGATTTTTCTAGTCTGGTTTGCATCACCATTCCCCCCTTCACTGGGTTATTAGTGCATGCACATTCTCTAGTAATCTAATTTTAGTATAATCCTTGAGCCCCCATCCCTCTCTATTCAGGGATTTCTTATTTCCCTTTATAATTATATTTCTTTGATAGGCTCTCTTAGTCATTCATGAGCCAATACAACCACTCATACATCACTCTACATCACTGTATTGTCATAGTCACTGTTACACCCCTTTGTCAAACTCAGTGTTCTTCCCTAGTATTCATCTTACTGTACTGGTTGGCCATATTTGTCAGTTGATAACTTCTTTGCCTTGAGGGAAAAACTGGCAAAATATAGCTACTTGGGCATCTGGCAAATACTTTCTTTGTTACCTTTAAAATTTTTACTTCTGTTAATGATGTATCATTATTATAAATCCTTGTTTGTTGTTTCGCAATATAGGACTTACCTCAGGTGTGGTCCCTATAGTTTCCCACCACCAAAGTACCTATAGTTCTCCACCACAGTCCTCCATCACCATCTATTGTACTCTCCTCCCTCCATCTACTCCTACTCCTTTCATAGCACTTGAAACTACTGGTCATTGCCGAAAAAAATTTATTGAGTGTTGCCAGTGTTTTCCAGAGGAAAGTATGATCCATGAAACAGGGATTTTGTTTATCTCTTTTGTTCATAGTTGTTTGCCAGAGACTTTAACAATGTCTGGGGTATATCATATACTCAATAAATTTATGTTGAATGAACAAATCAATAGTAAATAAATTTTAAATTTTAGTACATTCAGGGTCAAAAGAGTTAAGTACTTTGAAAAAATTCACACAGCTCTTTGGTGACAAAGCAATCAATTCTAATCAATATCAGTTTAGTGCCAGAGTCTAAATTCTAAGCTAATACACTAATCTAGATTTTGAACCCTCTAAAATTGTATAGTATTCATTCCCCCATGACCTTGCTGGCTTTAATTTGAAGCCATTTAATATAACTTAATTTAGTAAAGATTTTTTGTTGGTTTTGTTCCTTTCCCATCCCAAAGACTTTAATGACTGTTTTTCCCTTTACAAAGCAGCAGAGGCAGTTCTCCTCTCCACCTACAACTATGCACGTGCCTCTCCTTTATTTCTCCACTTCCTAGTAAACCTGTCTTTTTACAAAATTAATTTACACTAATTAAAGAGCAAAATGGTAAAAAGCAGAGCCAGTTTTAAGGAGACTCCAAATATTCAAACAGGCCAGTAGGCATGCAGAAATAAGTCTGGATTAGTGATATAGTGGAAGGAGAAATATGAGGACTACAACAATGTAAAAATACAAATATATTACAATAAAAAATGTTCAATAGGTGCAAAACTAATAAAACTGATTGATATACATGGGGTCAAAAATTAGAATCTCCACAGAACATGGTACAAGCTTCCATGGATAATTTAGAGTTCATGGCATCAGAATCAAGAAAATGTCTGCAGATGCTGGAGATACTCAGTATTATTTATGGTTCATTTCAACAATCAAAATCTTATATACTTAAAAAAAAATCAAATGTAGTGGGTCCCCATAGTCTTAAGAACAGTGCAAGTTTATATTGACATTATATATTCATCTGACAGTATAAAAAGCACTGTTTTTCAGAGACTTTCCTAATCCTTTGTCTTAGTTTACTGTCCTTCCCTGACAAGGAGAATTCAGTGTTGATTTCTTCAGGATTCACCGATCATGAGAATGTGTAAAGTGACAAATTACTATAATGGAATCTAAATTTACTCATTATATTGTTTCTAGAAGGAAAATGAGATGAAAGGAAAGAACTGCAAGAATACAGACTGAGGGTTTTGGAAGGGAGTTTACAGACCCAGGAAAGGAGACATAGAGCCAAGTTCTGTGGTATAAAGGTTTGGAGAGAGAGATGCAGGAAGAGTATTTGAGGATGATTTGTGGTTTTTATGACAACATAACTGTTTTTAGTGCAATTGTTTCAATTAAGTTATTTCAATGCAATATAATTTAATTGATACTTTAGACTCTTTTTGAGAAATGTTATTAATGTCAAATTATTTTGCTCTGCTAGTTTGCACTTGGAATTATATTTATTTTATATTATATGTAATAAACTAGAGGACCCACTATAATGTTTGTTATAGTGGTTTGCTAATAGAATTTCATTTCTGGAAATATATGCAATTTATGATATTGTTATGAGCTATGTTTCCTCCTACTTTTTCACATTCCAAGCTTCACTCCAGTAAAATTTAGTTTATCATCCCCCAAGATGCCAAATTTCATTTTTCTTCTGTGACTTTTCTTCTGGATTTCATTTTCCAATGTGGTAGCTGCCAGTTACATATTACTCTTAGGCACTACAAAAGCAACTAACATGACAAACTTTAATTTTTTAAATGTCATTTCACTTAAATGTAAAGATAGCTACTCAGTTTCATACTGGAAAACTTTTTGGAATTTTTGCAATAATGTGAATGTGAATTTCTTTCCTTCCATATATATATGGATATATATATATATTCATGTATATATTTGGGTTTTGATATATATATATATATAAGAATCTAAATATAGACCATATATTTCTAATAAAAATTTAGAATGTGAGTTGAGATATGATATATACCCAATCCTGAAAACTTAATCCAAAACAAAATGCAAAATATCTTGCTAATATTTTTATACAGATTACAAGATGAAATGCTTATACTTTGGATAACTGCGTTAAATTAAATCTTTTCATCTAATTTTCACCCAACAAATATTTAATGTGTCCTTGCTATAAATAGGAATTATTTCTATATTCATAGAAATGAATATGGGTAAAGTTATGTTGAAGTGAATATAATCAATCTAAAAAAATGTATGAGTATGTATGACTAGTAAAAATTAAGGGAATCATGCATGACAAGCATATTAGTCAAATATTCCTGGAAAGGTCAGACTGGAATTTGTCATAAATGCTAAGCACTAAGGATTTAGAAGGAATTGCAGAGGAAGGAGGAATGGTCTCAATGAAGTCATGGAAGCACCAATAAATATACAAGCATTGGGAGTAAGAAGACCAGTCATCAAAGTGAAAGAAAAAGTAAGTATAGCTTTCAATAAATGCACTTTGATGCTGCTCCATGATGATACACAATAAATAGTCCACAAAATGCTTAAAAATAGGAGAACATAGGAAAAGTAGTATGCTTTCTATACTTTATTCAGATTAAGAGTAGAACCTATTCCTTTAAATATAGAGGTATTTTACCTAAAGAAGTGCTGGAGACTGAAGAAAATTATATTGAGCATATTCTTGAAAAATGTAATTAAGTTTGTAATGTTTTTAAAATAGGTCTGCAGATTCTTTGACAGTTCTCTGTTCCAAAGGCAGTGTTTAATTCCACTCCCCTAGAATGTAGGTCGGACTTAATGATTATTTTCTAGCCATAGAATGCAGCAGAAATGACTTGCAATGTCATTGAAAGGATATAGTTTCAGTTTAGATCACTATTTTGTATCCATCTCTCTGGAGATAGTCAGTTTTCACATTGTAAAGACATTGAAGTAACACTCTGAATCACATGAAGAAAGACACTCGCCTCCTGACAGAAACCAGCACTACCTTGTCAGACATATGAGTGAAAACCTTTGAAGTGGACCATCCAGCCACAGCTGAGCCTTTAGGTGTCAGAAGTCTGGACCAACATGTTGACGTCACTGCAACCTTATGAAGAATGGAGCCAAACCTTCAGGCAAGTTGGTCCATATTTCAGATCCACAGAAAAATATGAATTCTAATTAATATTGATACCTTTAAAATAATAAGTTGTGTAATGCTTATTTATGGAGTCAAAATAACTTATGAAAACATGAAGTTTAAAAACAAATATAGCCTTTGATTTTTGACCTTTCTCATACAATATATGTATTGAATGGGGACTATAAAATTGATGGTGGCATTTGGTAATAACAGTCTGGCAACAATGATGAAGGAATCAGGTGGCCAAGAAATGGAAAATCATGAGATGTGGGTCTATTTTAGTCTCCCACTATAGAGGTGATGTAGGAGGGGCAGAATGAGGAATAAGAAATGAATCCTACAAATATCAGGAATCAATCATTCAAAGATGACACCACATTATTGAGCCAGAATATTTGACTGATTGATGATATTTGAAGTCAAAATCCTTAGGTGCCTTTAGGAAGAAGGGTTTACTTTGAGGCATTTTAACATTTAGGGCAACATAAGTATCCCTTGAATTTGGAGAAATGGTGATCTACACTAGTGGAAAATGAGCTTTAATATCATTGTCCAATATTTTTCATCCACTTATTAAAAAATGTAAGAAAGTAAGCTCTTAGCTAGTGAAGAAAAATTGTTAGTATTTAACCACTGATTTAGTTCTCTTATGATATATTAAGGCAAGGGTGATTGAAAATTTGTCCATTAAAGTGGTCCTGGTTGGTCTGGACAATGTTACATATAGAAAGCAAAGTCAATATAACTGATTGTCTCAAGTACTGAAGACCAAAGGAGAGGCCTTTCTTCATCCTTGTTGATCAGAAGTCATAACTATTTTATCGTCTTATGTTATTTATATTTATGTTTTGTCTTCAATGAGTTATTAAAAGTTGGGTTTTTATTCATTCATTCATCACCATCACCATCCTCCTCCAACTCCTCCTCCTCCCCCTAGCCCCTTAAGAAGAAAAAGGAGCAACATCTACCAATTATAAATTATCTCCAGGTCCAGGGGTATGCTTTATACTCAATTTTCCTTAGTTCATAGGCACTATCACGATGTTCTCCTGTGGTGGGAAAGACTAGGTGCCTTGCATACAAATGAGAAAGTGTAAGAGAAAAATCAATTTTTAAAACCTGACTTGAAGGCACTGAAGTTCTTGGTCTTACATGATGTAGCTCTTCACTGTTCATTTCATACAAAACTGGAAACCTCTTCCCCTTTCCTATCCATGCAATGACCTTCTCTAATCTTCAGAAAGAACATGTGTAGATGAAGAATGTCTTCCACATATTTCATCTTACAAGCTTTCTCCAGGTTCTTACCTCTTCCTGGAAATCTTCCTGACTGCAACAGCTCTCACAGAGTATATCTGATCTTTAAACTAGTGTGAGTTACACAAGCTTTGTCAGTGAAGCAGTTTGGAGTGCTTCATGTAACCATGCCAAATCAAGTAGGTTTATGATCAATTGTAGCAAATAAAGAATGTCAAAATGCTTGAAATAAACTTTATAAAACTTTTAATAAAGAACAGCAAAGACATAGCCTACTTAAGTTTCTCTCTCAAGTTCTCTCTCCTTTCTCCTCGTGTGCTCTCTTCTTGTCTTCTCTTCACCCCTTCCCCAGGGTGACATGGCCCTTCTACCTCCCACTCCCAGGACCAAGTATGCACATGCATGTTCACATCCACTGGACCCAAGAGTGTACAATCATGGGGAGAGTGCTATACTAAGGTGCCTGTCATCAAGGCTAATGATGGAAACCCTGAAATATTCATTCACCCTACAGAGTGCTACTTTTATCAACACACAGCTTTTTGAGATCATAACTTTTGCTCCTGTGTCTTCCTCCAGAACTTGATAATTATGGAAAATTTTATTACATGCTTACTTGATTTAAAAATATCCAAAACTTTAAATTTTCCTCAGAATGATCCCATTTATTTCCAAGATATTTTGGAGACATTTCAATGTATCTACAGCCTCACTCAGACACTCTACCCCTGATTTTCCCATATGCTTGCATGCCTTTCTATTTCCCCATGCTTTTTTATGTGGTATCCCTTCTACTTCTAATGTACTTTTCTCCATCTCCTGGAAGGCTCTTACTCATCCCTAAAGATTGCAAGACACACTGAAGATGCTAATTAGCATTTTTTTGCTTCTTTCTCATTTATGGAACTGCTCTCAGGTTGGATAGGAGCAACCACAGTACTGTGCTTGAAGGATGGATCTTCTCTGCTATAAACTATAGACATATTCCACTCCCCTTCATCCAATGGTAAGCACAAAGTTGGGCAAGTAACACAGTTTATTAGGAACTCTCAAAAATGTTTATTTTTATTTTTTCTAAAGCAAGTGATTGACTCAAGCTTGATACAATGGCATTTACATTCAAGGACCATCTACTTCTAAGCAGGCTAACTCAAGTACATGGCTAGATAGGAGCCAAAATCCCTTTCATTTGAAGTGGAGAAGTCAAACTACACAAAATATATGTGTAAAATAGAGACAATGTCAGATGGTAACGTGTTTTATAGAAATGGAGATGGGAAGCTGGACAAGGAGTGTAGAGGTATTTTTCTTGACAGATCAAAATAGCCTCACTGAGTGACAACTGAAGGATGTGAGGAGCAATTTCCCATCATCATCAATGAACTGTTCTTCAACATTCTCTTTAGAGGATATGAGAGCCCCCCCATCCAGGCATTTCTACCCATTAGCATTATTACCAACAAGCTGATACGAACACAAAGCACCTAGGTATACAGTAATTTGTCTGTGGCAATTCCTAGTCACAATAATGGATATAAAAAGTGGGCAGTGACTCGAGATAGTCCAGTTAGATTCATTATTGTTTCTATTCAGTAATTGGGTGATATGAATGGTGTGGTACTAGATTTGGTTTCTTATGAAGTGTGGTAGTGTTGGGCCATTTCTAGCCAATGATTGAAATCCTCTGGTATCTGAAGCTGCCTCATGGAAGTAATCAGACCTGAAAAGCTCACAGAGAGGTGGCTATGAAAATCTAAAGTATAGCTCTAGATATTTTCAGAGTCCTGTGCTAATAAATTCCTTTGATTGCTTAAGCATAATTGAGTTCAGTTTCCATTACTTATCAATGAAAGGGTCTTCAGCAAAAGTCCAGTTCAGACTTAACTTCCTTTACAACATCTCCCCAGATCCCATTAAGTAGGTTAGCTTATTGACCCTTCTTTTCTTCCATAGAAATTTGCTCAAACAACACTCACAGCACTCAGTGTTGAATTAGACTGAGTTATTTTGTTTTATGCCTTCGCAAATCCACTGTGAGCTGAGTAAGGGCAGACTAGATACTTAGTATGACATCCCAAAAGCTGTTTGTCGACTGCCTGCTTTTATTATAAGCAATCTATGTATGAATAAATGGATCTTTAGATCCTTTACCCTGTTTCTCATTTCAGTATCTCACAAGAACCAATATTATCAATAACTGGGGAATGTTACTGTTTACTCAAAGTGTCTAAATTGGTATAATGTAGTCCATAGAGGTTCAGTGTGTTTATCAGATGGTCATTATTCCCTAACTTTAGCTGTTATAACAATTTCATTATACTCAATTTCCTTCTGAAATTACTTATAATTTCCACAAAACAGACCAGAATGACTTTCATAATCATTCACTCATTAATTCAGAAAATATTTTCATGTTTCTCTTGTGTTGGTCACTGTTCTAGGGATTTAAGAGTGAAAGTGAATCCCTTTCATTCTGACTGGGGAAATCAAACTATACATGAAGTATATGTGTAAAACAAAGAATATGTCAGATAGTGATACACTTTCTAGAGCTGGAGAAAGGAAGCTGGGCGAGTGTGGAGGTGTTTACCTTAACATAGAGATCAGAACAGCCTCACTGAGATAATGGCAACCAAAGGAGGTGAGGAGTTATGTGAAGTAGAAGCATCTGATTTGTGAGAGGAGGCCAGAGAAATCTGAGCAGAGAGAGAAAATGAGTAAGGAGGTTAGGGAATGAGGTAGTGAAAAAAAAAAAAAAAGCACAGATCAGTAAAATATTGGACGGTCGTAGATTAAGTTTATAAACCTTTGGAAGAATTTAACATACAGCACAGGCTGATAGTTTCACTTTTGGAAGGCTGGAGGGGATAGCCGTACACATAATTCTGGAACTAAGAAAAGCAGTTACTTAGAGCTTCATAGGGAAGCTTTATTAAATTAGTATTTGAATTTCATATCAAATTGCTGTTTCCTCCTAATGAAGAGCAATATATTAAATTCTCATTAAATATTTTAACTAACATGCCAGTCACACTTTTTAATATAAGGGAAGTGACACATAGGTGGAGATGAAATGCACAGAATTTCAAATTATGTGTAACTTGATGGTGGGATTAAAGGCAGTTTGTAAAGATACCGAGCTTCTACTGTTTCACCTTTTTTTCCTGAGAGAGGGCTGAATAACAGAACCACCTTTTTATTTTCTCCTCTTGAGAACTGCTGCCTGTGATTGATAACTATTAAATTAGGTTTTACCTCCCCAATTTGGTCTAGATTAAAAACATTTATAGCACAGCAAGTCACTGAAAAACGAAGGAAGAGGGACAATTACTTTGTCTATTTTGGTCTTTTTCATAGTTAACCATCACTTAAACATGCAAAGCAAAATGGTTGAAGGGGAAAATTAATGATGCAGCACCAAGTAGTAAACACATTTAAAGGCTCCCAGATTTATACATGTACATAAGGGTATACACCTATTCTTAATAGAACTGATTTCAGATGTAGAAGCAAGAGAAAATCCTTTGAGTTACCTAATTTTACTGAAAGTGGTTTAGACTATAGTCCCATTTCCCACCATGACAGGCGAATAGACATCATTCTTATTGTTAAAAAATGATTTGGGAAAAATTCCACTGGGTCAGTAAATTCAGGGATTAGAATGACAAAAAACCAATACCAAAGGTATTCTTTGAAATGTGTAGGGTCATTGTCTTGCTACTTGGTGGATGACTGTTGTCTATGGAAAGATTTTTCCCATGTGAAATTATGCTGCCTTTGGAAAAAGATGAATCCCATGTAATGTGGCAAAGTATGTTTGCTTTGGTATCTTATATGGAAAAAGATGGCCATCTGGATCCTTTGAGAGTCTGCAATAATACCCAATCCTCCACCATCGTTCTGTTCCTAAAGAGACTCAGTTCTCCCTCTGCCTCTTTTCCTGGACCCAACAAAGGCTAAACATAAAGGAGCTGTGATTAACCTTCTGCCTTAATTTAGGCCTGGAAGGAGCCCCCAGGTCTGAGAAGGGGAGATATGCTTGCATTCCAGCACATGTAGGGAAATTAAGAGTTTCTTAAAATATGTCCTGAGGAAGAGCAATAAACAAGGTGTTTAAAAGGTTTTGTGGGAGGATAAACGATTAACAGGGGGGGGGGAAATAAACTCCACTCTAAGGGTCTAGAATATGTGACTTTTGCTCCACATTTTCAAAATTCATGTTTAGGGAGAACCTCTACTCCAGATCTCTGAGAGACACTCATGCCTCCTAGGGAGAGCAGCTTTTATTTGTCTGGGAGCTCTCTCCCTTGAGAAACCTAAGAAACCATCCCTAACCCAACTGTCTATGCTCATTGATCAGAAAACCCTGTTGCTACAGAAAGATGAAGACATCCATGAAGAGCTGCTTTCCTATAAGAGCAGGGAGAGAAAAAATTCTTTTCCTTAAGCACAGTCTAAAGCTCCAATGAGGTTATTCAGAGTTGGAAGAAAGAAACAATGGGAAAGAAGGGCAAGTCAGGAAAAACAGAAAGTGAAGAGCAGGGCAGAACCCACAGCCAAGAGTATTCTCCACAGATAGTTTCCCCTCAGGCCATAGTGACTGTATCTAGAATGAACCAAGCCCTGATGCATCCTTCCTTGAAATTACCATGTGCCCTGGCTATTTGCCACACCACAATTAGACAAAAACTTTTATTCACAACATATGTCCAGATCAAGCATCAAGCACAGAATTTGGACTGTGACATGTGATGAAAATTAATGATCTATAGTAATATCCACTTCCATCCTAAGCAAGAGCCTCCTAGAGGTTTTCCTAGATCATATTACTGATTTCCAGCCTTGGATATAGATATGATGGGGATGATGATGGTGGTGGTGATTTTGATGAAAAAGAATAGAAAATAAAAGTGCACAAACAAGGAGCAAGAGAGGCTTGAGGTTTAATTCCAGCTCCGCCATTCAGTTATTTGAGTTTCAAAGTATTTGTTCATCTTTGTAAAAAAAAAAAAATAATTCATTCTATCTAATAAAATGGTATCTAATGTGAAATGATTAATTTTTATCACTATTACTCTTAGCATAATGTCAAGCACCCATCAACATTTAAACACGGTTGGTTAGCTATTGTTATTTATCACAATTGTGATTTTTTTTAAGGAAGTGTAGAAAGTCAAGCATGCATAGGAAGGAGAAGAGTGACATTTTTGGTTTGATTCAATTTGACTTTGCTCCCTGCCAAGCCATTGTATAACCAGTCCAAGAAGAAAGGAATGCAAAAGGGATTTAAGGGAAAATTATTATGAGACCAAATCCTCCAAATGATTCTCAGTACATGCAGAAATTGCACTGCCTCCAGCTGTTAGATTTAGGCAGAGATGGATGGATAATTATACAGGAGCTATAGCTTTGACTTTCCTTCTGAATTTGCAACCAGGGTCATTGCAATACCAAAAATAATTACAAGCAAAGGCATTTCAGTTGTAGCTTTGACATTGTGCCAGAGATGGGTCAGACCTCTCACAAATGCTGCAGCTTCACTTTTTTTTATTTGTAAGAATTGCCCTGTGTGGCTTCAAGTAGATAGACAATGTAGTTTTTTTAAGTAATTAATTAATTTATGTTTTATGAGAAGAAAACAAGTTACAGATAGGTATACATATTACAATACCATAATTACAAAATTATAAACCATGCAAAATAATATATTATTTACTCATATGTGTGATTTAAAGTTTCAAATATCACAGAAATGATAAACATCAAATCCAGTGTACTGATTATTACTCCAAGGAATATATAACGGAAAATAGGATAGAAAAAATGTCCACAGAAAGTGTCAACTATCTCTGTAATGGCTGATTTTTTTTAAAGTTTGCATATACGTGTTTGTATGTGTATACACACACATACATACATACACACACATACTACATTATTGTGAACCCCGAGGTCTTCCCACTTCCCTAACACCTGTCATCTATCCTGCTCTTTTGTGTCCTTCCCTGCCCCTACCTCTTTCCCGTCCTCCTCTCCCACTCCATCATTCAGCTCCATTGGTTGTTCCTAAATTTTCTTATTTGTTTGTTTGTTTGTTTTTCCCAATATCCTTCATATATATGAGACCATCTTATATTTCTCTTTTTCTTTTTGGCTTACTTCTGCTAATATGAGTCCTTCTGGTTCCATTCATGTTGCTGCAAATGACATATGTTTGTCCTCCTTGACTGATGCATAGTATTCCATTGTGTACATATACCACATTTTTTAGCCAACCATCATTTGGTTTGTTTTTATAACTTGGCAATTGTAAACAGAGCTGCAATAAATATGTACATACAGGTGCTTTAGTCCTCTGGGTAGATCCCCAGAACTGGGATTGCTGGGTCGAATGGTAATTCCACTTTCAATTGTTTGAGGGTCCTCTGCACCATCTTCCATAGTGGCTGGACCAGTTTGCACTCTCACCAGCAGTGTAAAAGGGTTCCTTTTTCTCCACATCTGCACCAACTCTTGTTGTTGTCTGTTTTATTTACATGGGCCATTCTTACTGGTGTAAGATGGTATCTCAGTGTGGTTTTAATTTGCATTTCCCAGATTATTAGTGATGTGGAGCATTCTTTCATATGCCTACTAGTCATTTGTATCTCCTCTTTGGTGAAGTGTCTTTTTAGTTCTTCTCCCCATTTTTTGACTGAGTTTTTTGCTTTGTTTTGTTGAGCTGTAAGAGCTCTTTGTGGATCTTTGTTATCAGAACCTTGTCACTTGTCTGGAGGACAAAACTTTTCTCCCATTCAGTTGGGTTTCTTTTTTGTTTGTTTGTTGTCTCTTTTGCTGTACAGAAACATTTTAGTTTGATGTAGTCCCATCTGTTTATGTTTTCCTTCATTTTTTTGCCAGCCATAGTTGTTTCCAGAAATGGGTTTCTGAGGTGAAATTCATGAAGGGTTTTGCCCAGGTTTTCTTCTATGTATTTTATGGTTGCAGGTTTCACTTCCAGGTCCTTCATTCATTTTGAGTTGATTTTTGTACAGGGTGTGAGGGTGTTGTCCTGATTCATTTTTTTACATGTCTTGATTATGTTTTCCCAGCACCATTTACTGAAGAGGCTGTCCTTGTTCCAGGGTATGTTTTTTGCCCCTTTGTCAAAGATTAGTTGACCATATATATGTGGTTTTATTTCTGGGTATTTAATTCTGATCCATTGGTCTGTTTGTTTTTGTACAAGTACCATGCTGTTTTAATTATTATGGCTTTGTAGTATAGTTTGAAGTCTGGAGCAGTAATACCTCCATTCTCTCTTCTGTTTGTCAAGAATGTTTTGGCTATTTGGTGTCTTTTGTTGTTCCATATGAATTTTAGTATTTTTTGTTCTTAGATAGACAATGTTTACCTAATTGCCAGTGTTGATGAGTTGCCTCAAGATCCACTGAAAGAAGCATACCAATATATTATCATAAGTGAGGAGTGAGTGCACTTCACTGAATAACAGGCCAATTATTTATTTCTTAAATTCAATTGTAAAAAATAAAATTAAAGGGGCAACATATATATTATTTAAATAGCTCCCATGTCAATTGTATATCTCCCCTCATCCACTGTCACTACTCCACTCCATTTAAGGCAGCATCGTCTAAACTATAAGACAATGTGCAATAGTTGCCTGCAGGTTTTCCTCTTTACTGTCATGTTCCATGCCATGTCAGTCTATTCTCCACACTGTGTGACATGTATATCAGATAAAGTCAATATTCTGCCAAAAAGCCTTCAACAACCTTTGGTTAGGGATGTCTGAATTTCTTAATAAAGATTAGGACATCTTCTAGTCTCTGCTCTGGTCATTTCTCTGCAGTTATTTGTTATCCCCTGAAATACTCCCCCATGAGTAATCCCCAAACTCTCTCATTCTTCATTTTCTCTTGGGGAATATGTAACTGCCTCCAAATAGAATAATGCCCATTTAATAACAAGAGCTTGACTTAAGATGAAAGGGTCTTTTTCTTTGAGAAAGTACATTGTCCATTCTAGAGCAATGTAGGGCACATCCATACTGTTATTTTCTCTGTAGGAAGCTGTATTTCCTCAATCATATCACTTTTCAAATTGCATTATTTGTGTCTCTAAAAGATAACTATATCTACGTTTGAAACATTTTTGAACCTAACCTCCCCCGTATTTAATGAGGAATCTCTCTTTGATAGAGATAAGATTAGAAGGAATAAAAAAAGTAAAAAACAATGTTCAGATTTAGACTTCATGAACACTAACTCAAAATGCATAAATGCAATTACAAAAGTTAAGGCACTGAAACAACAGGAAATGATCTGGTAAATTCTAAAATATCTTCAGTGTACCTTTTAATAGTTTTATTATAAGTCAGGGTCTGGATAGAATTGGTAGAATTGATTAAAGGAAAGTTCCATAAGACTGAAAGAAGAATTAGAGAGAATTCTGAAAGTGGGTTGGGAAGTTATATGAAAATGTTCACCTCCCCCTCTTGGAGATGATGCTCCACATGAGAGAACATAAGAGAATCCTAGGAACATTTAGGCACTTGGATGAAATAGCTGGTGCATACATGTATGTGTGTTTGTAGAAGGATATGCTGACTTCTAACTTTTCAAGTCATCACCTGGAAATACCTCAAGTCAACCAGAGAAGTTCTTTATTCTTCATAGTATATAGCACAATGCTACTCAGGTGGAAGTGCAGAAATTTAGAAGCTTTGTTTAGTGCCATTGTAGGGAAAGAAGTTGAGGGTCCTAGAACCTCAAGAAAGGCAGAGAAATACTGTGACAACTGGTTGGCCAGACATTATCTAGAGTGAGGATGAAAAGGACAGAAGTTGCAAGAATTTACGGCTATACCTAGTAGCTTAGGTTTCAGAAATGAATGTCGTCACACAGCTAGAACCAATTGGGCCATCTTTTAACATGCCTTGGGGCAATTGGGGCTAGAAGCTCCTTTGATATCCTTAGATATCAAGCAGATAACACAGGGAGGAGAGCAACATCTATAGTTTCTCTGCAAACATATCCTTATTAGAAGTAGCATTGTCACCATCTAGTACTAAGAGACATAGCACCGATAAGTTTCAACTTGATACTGACTATTCAAGAAAGTCACTAAGTCAACACAGAATCAAAGCAAAAGACTACAAAACAAATGCTTAAGTGTTAGTCCTACTAATATTACAAGGGGCTACATGGTTTCAGATGTAATTTCTAAATTTTATTTTGCTTGAAAGATAATTTTATTTTACAGAACTTGCAAATACCTCACAATTACAAAAAAACACCCCATTTTTTCCGCCTCCTTAGCAGATTTTAATATTTTTCTATATATAGCATACTATATATATATATTTGTTTGTTTAGTTTTTCTTAAGCTTAATGAATGAGTTCATTTACTATGTTTGCATAGTAAAAATATACAAAATATCCAAATTGCAGTAAAATATATGACTTATTATATCACATTAATTTCATGTTTAATTTTTTATATTAAATAATTTACTTATATATAAATTTCACATCTTTGTAATCCTCAGAGTTTCCCTACCACCTTCCCTCCCTCACCATTTCCACTCTCTACCATCCCCACCCCAGTTGTGTACTTCAGTTTGGTTGTTAGCTATTTTGACTTTTCCACATGGCTTTTTATTTTTTCTATGTCCCATGTATTAGTGAAATCATTTAGTTTCTGTCTTTTTCTTTCTGACTTGTTTTTGCTAATGTGATAGCTTTTAAGCACATCCATGTTATCATAAAATCATCAAATTTGTCATTCTTAATTGATGAGTAATATTCCATTGTGTATATTCACCACATCTTTTTCATCCAATCATCTGTTTTGGGACATTTGGTTTGTTTTCATGTCCTTGCAATTATAAATAGTGCTGCAGTAAACATCCAAGCACAGGTGTCCCTTTGTATAAGCATTGAGGTCTCCCTTGGGTAGATTCCCAGAAGAGCAATTCCTGGATTGAATGGTAGTTCCTTTTCCATTAGTTTGAGGGTCTTCCACACAGCTTTCCATAGTGGCTGGACCAGTTTATATTCCCACCAGCAGTGCTTAAAAGTTTAGCAGTGTTTTAAAGTTTTGTTTGTATAGTTCTTTCATGTGTTTTTTTTTTTTTAGGTTTATTCCCAGGTATTTAATTTTTTTTGATGTGTTGGTAAATGGGATTTTTTTTTTTTTATTTCTTCTTCGTCTGTTTGACTTTTTTCATATAGGAAAGCTACTGTCTTCTGTGTGTTGATTTTTTAACTGGCTAACTTACTGAACTGGTTTATTATGAGAAGTTTTTCTGTAGATTTTTTTGAGTTCTCTATATAAAGAGTCATGCATCTGCATATAATGACATCTTCAGTTCCTCTTTTCCTATTTGTATCCCTTTTATATCTTTCTCTTGCATTACTGTCCTGCTAGAACTTCCAGTACAATATTAAAAAGTAGTGGAGAGAGTGGGCATCCTTGCATGGTTCTAGATCTTAATTGGAATGATTTTAGCTTTTCCACATTTAGGATGATGTTTACTGTAGGTTTGCCATAGATGGCTTTTATTATGTTGAGGTATGTTACTTTGATCCCCAATTTTTCAATGATTTTTATCATGAATGTGTTGGTGGACTTTGTCAAATGCTTTCTCTGCATCTTTTGATATAATCATAAGGTTTTTGTTTTTCTCCTTGTTGATGTGCTGGATTATGTTAATTGATTTCTGGATGTTGAACCATCTTTATGCCCCTGGGAGAATCCCACTTGGTCATGGTGAATAATACTTTTTATGCATCATTGGATTCAATTTGCCAGGATATTGTTTAAAATTTTTGCATCTGTGTTCATTAGTGAAATTGGTCTAGAGTTTTCTTACTTGGTGCTGTCCTTATTTGGTTTTGATATGAGTGTGATGTTTGCTTTGTAGAATGTGTTTGTCAGTTTTCCTTTTTTCTTGAGTTTTTGGAAAAAGTTTTAGTAGTGTAGGTGTTATTTCATCTTTGACTGACTGATAGAACTGTAAAAACTTCTGGTCCTGGGGTCTTAAAACACCTTTTTTGTTTTTGTTTTTTTCCATAAAGGTGACAAAAACATATCTTTAACTTTTCTTCTTACATAAGCTGTGTCCCTATAGTCCATATTTACATATAAGACAAAAAGTTAATTTAAAAGCTTCTGTTTAATGACAAAGTAAACAACTTTAATTGAGGAAAGAGAACAATTCTGTATTCCATAATTCTAATATATTTGTATAATTACTTCCTACAACCAATTCTTCTGTCCCCACTGTCATGTGTGCATTCCCTGTTCCATGAATTGTTCAACTGAATTGAATTTTTATGTCAAAACTTGTTGATATCAGAGGTGTTGTGTTTTCATTAAAGTTCACAGAGAGCAAACAGACTACTAGAATTGTATTTCATTGGCATGTACAGCATCTATATTGGAGCAATATGATTTATGATACTCATTTATTCATTCTTGCTTACAAAGCTGCATGGAAGTCAGGTAAACAGATGTATAGAAGCACATTTACTTTCTCAATCAGTAAAAGGACAGTGTCTTTGCATTTGGAATATCTTATCTATTCTAATACATATTTTGTAAAAAGGGTAAAGGGATTTCTTTCCCTAACACCATCTCACAACACTCTTTTTTAATATTTACCTAGAGAAACCTAAGAGAGTCAAACTCAAAACAGAATTTTAGTATTTTGCAGACAGTTATCCAAGTCTTTTCTATTATATCATTTTTATTAGTAAACATCAGTCTTCCAAGGAGGATAGATAGAATGCCCCATGTCAGGAGATAACAGATTTTGTCCTAAAATGGGATTGCATTTTATTTTATTTTATTTTATTTTAATGTTATACCCACTCTTCATTAGTACCCTGCTTTTTCCTGACAAGGTGAAGAAATTTTCCAGATTGGAGATGAGGCAGATGTATACTTAAAGGATGAAGGCAGAAATACTGGAGAAGAGAAAAGTAAAAAGTCAGGAGAGATGAATGAAACAAGGATCCTCAACAACCTATTTTCACCTAACCTTTGAAGGACTTTGGTTCCATCAGGTCTTTGTCTGGATATAACCCTTTTACATTATTGATGGAATAAATTGAATAGGCAGAAAGGTTACTGTTCCTTAACACAACTTTTAGCTCACTACTGTGGGATTTATAATTACCTAACATTCCCAAATAATGGTCTCTAATTTAAGTACTTTTTGTTTCACAAAACTCACATACATCATTAGTTTTATTGATGATAACTTTGTGTAAGTTCAAGGTGTACAATATAATGATTTAATATGCTACAGCTTTTAATTTTATTGAAAACAAATGTGTCCTTTATTTGTCCCCTTTCTTTCCTTTTATCTCTAGTCCTCCTCCATTCATTTCTTTACTTACACAATCTAATTGTAAATCAGCATTTAAAAAATATTTTTGTTAAGAGACAACTAAAACTGCTCAAGATAACAAAGCTAGTCTTTTTCTTGATGTCAGTAAAACCATTAAAATGATCTTTTTCTTATCTCTTTAAACTATATATTTGAAGTGAAAACTTTGTTAAGTATGTAGGCATATTAAATGGAGAGAAAAATTTCCTTAAGTAAAAGCAATATTTCAAAGAATGAATGAAGCAAGCTTCTGAAAGATTTTCTTACATAGTCAGATTACATTTGTGTACAAGGATTTATATTATATGTTACATATAATTAACGATATATAGTATTTTATCATTGACTTGTCTATAGTTCTTTCAGATGTTATAATTATATTTCTTAAATAAAAGGAATAAGTTCTTCAAGATTTTGCACATTTGAATTCAGCGTTGTACTGTATACTAGCATACATACAAAGTTGTATGTAGGAATATTAATTGGTAGTAAAGAGGGACAAACTATTAATAAATGCTACAGCCGTTTGGAACCTCAAAAATAATATTCTAAGTAAAATAAATAGGCCAAATATACATATAATTTATTTCACTCTGTTTGTATATGTGACTCACATTAAATAAAATTTCTAGAAAGGTAAAAACATTGAAACAGAAAGTATTTTAGTGATTACAGAGTAGAAATAAGAGATTTCAAATGAGCACAGAGGTTCACTTGGGTGTCATGGACATGTTATAAAATTGGATGGTTGTAATGGATTCACATCTCTATAACTTTAATGAAAATTGTTGAATCATATGCTTTGAATTAGTTAATTTTATGATATGTAAAGTACACCTCAATAGAGCTATTTTTAAAATCTGTGAACTCAATCATTGAAAAAGCAGTCAAATATGTAGACTACACAGAAAATATATTGCAGTAGGATATTTACGGTCTGGAAACCCCTTCGCAGTGTTATTTTTTAAAAGAAACACATTCTTTTTTGCCTCTTTACCTGAATTGACTATATATTTAAACATGTACTTTCCTTTGGTGAACATATAGAAAAACATATTCTTTAATAAATAAGTGAAATCAATGTTAAAGATGCCCAAAGACATGCATTAGGTTCACATTCTACAAAATCCAAAGTATTCCTTTAAGGAAACACTTTATTAAGCATGAAACTCCTAGTTTTGCTTTTTTGTGTTCAAGATATTTTATGTCAAACCACATCCTCAATAAGCATTACATGAATAATTATTTTCTTATTCTTACAAAAGCATCTAATTCAACGGAGGACAAAACCAACTCTTTTCGAGCAGAAGAGAGTATATTCCTAAACTGTGCATAAAATTTCCAGTACATGATTAAGAAAATATTCTCCTTAATAAGGATCTGAACAGGAAAAGTAGACTTGATATCAGTATATTAAACTAGAAAATATCCAGGAGGACTTTTTTTTAATTAAATGTAGAAAGGTTAGAAATTAAGGTACACATTTTTAACATGAATGTCATTTCAACAAAGCCTCTAAAATACATTTCAACAAAGCCTCTAAAATACAGGAATCATCTCTAAGATCCCTTTTTATGTTGATCATTGATATTACTTTACCCCCAAATTGGAAAACAAAATATTTTTTTTAAAAAAACAACTTTTGAAAGAGTCCTCTTGTTATTTGATTATCCATCCTGACCAAGAATAAAAGGAGAAAAAGTTTCTAATGTCTCCAAAATCTGTAGCTCTGAAGTTAACATTAAATAATTCTTTTCAGGAAAAGCAAATCAAAACCACAATGATATACCACCTCATACGAGTAAGAATGGCCCATATCCAAAGCAACAAGTGCTGGTGTGGATGTGGAGAGAAAGGAACATTCTTACACTGCTGGTGGGAATGTAAACTAGTCCAACCACTATGGAAAGTTGTGTGGACGACCCTAAAATTAATGAAAAAGGAACTACCATTTAATCCAGGAATTGCTGTTCTGGGAATCTACCCTAAGGAGACCTCAAAGTGGGTACAAAGGAACACCTGTGCTTGGATGCTTACTGCAGCACTATTTATAATTGCAAGGACTTGGAAGCAACCTAAATGCCCCCAAACAGATGACTGGATGAAAAAGATGTGGTATATATACATGATGGAATATTACTCATCAATTAAAAATGACAAAGTCGATGATTTTATTATAACATGGATGTACTTAGAAGAAATCAATTAGCAGAAATAAGTCAGAAAGAAAAAAAACAGAAAACAAATGGTTTCACTAATATATGGGATATAGGAAGAAAATAAACAAGTCAAAACAAGCTAACCACCAAACTCAAGCACACAACTTGGGGCTGGCTGGAGGAAAAGGGGTTGAACAGTAGGAGGGTGGGGGTGTGAATCCCTGGGATTACAAAGATGTGAAATTTATATATATATAAATTAAAAAAAATAAATAACTTTTCAGTTCTGATCTTTCCCTTCATTTAAGCCAATCAGCTCTTAGCACCATCTTTTAATAGTCACTGAAAAGTATTCAGAAAGGAACTTATATTTTAATAAACTCCATTGACAAAGCATCATTTCCCCCCAAGTCTAAAACAGCTTGGTAACACTGAAATACTTACACAGTATCTTTCACGCATGTTGTCAGAAAGTTTCAGCAGAATTAATGTGGCTTCATTCTCTTTTATCTTCTCACACACTTGGTTTTCTATGAGTGCAGTTTATTTCCCCATTGACGTATCTTTTATCCCAATGGACTGAATAAAAATGACTATTATCATCTATTTGTTCACATTGTTTTATATTTACTGGCAAATTTTAATGGTCTGCACATATATTTGAAAGTGGTTAAGGTGATTCTAAATGATTTTTTTTTTCCCAAAGGAAAGGCAAACAAAAGGGTTTGATAGGGGAAAGGTTATCAGCAATAATCTATTATGAAAACAAAAGACATCAATACAATAGGAGGAGGGCATGAAATTATCTCCATGGAAGTCTGCCACATACCCATTACCATGGCTGTGCAATGATCCTAAAGAGAGAAACCACAATCAAATCAAGCTACTCCAGATTAATTTTATGGGTAATGACTCAAAAGTAATTTTCTGAATATCTCCCAAGTAGATGTCAAATTTATTTTGTCATAATTTATGAAACCTATAATATGTGCAACATAATATTCTTTGTCTATCTTCACAAAAGCTCAAGAAGATTAAAGGTCCTACAGATTAAAAAAAAGAAGACTAATAAGTGAGAAATCTGAGGCTTGGAGAGGTTCAGTAATGGATCCAAGATCACATAGTTAAGTAGTTGACCTAGGATTCAAAACCTCAAACTGAGTAAATATAGCGCTTTCACTCCACTATACAGCTTTCAAATGGAATTATGGAATATATGTGTGGAGCCAAAGATAAAAATAGTCACATCATTCCAAATAGATTCATAGACCTCCAAAAGAAAGGCATTGATTTAAGATATTTACAGAAGGTATTCAAATAAATCACCACAGCTATGTGAAAATTAAAGGGACAGAATGTGTTTCTGGTATCCATTTCTACAGAATCAGCCTAATTAGACATAAGGAGAAATGAGGGATGAGAGAGGTTGTTGTCAGCTCGCCATAAGCACTATTTTCAATATAAAATATTGAGTTAAAGAACAGAGGAGAAGGCCCAGGACACCCATTAAATGCAAAGGAAGGAAGGATAAGCACTATAGACCCATGCACAAGAAGTTGCAAAAGAATATTAAAGAGGTTCATCAAAATTTCAGGGAAAAAGCTGAGTTCTCAGCACCAAATGGAAATGCTAAATAAGTACAAGATATACTTTAGAATATTGCAATCACTAAAAAGTGACATCAGGGACACATAATAAAATTAGGGAGGACATGTTCTTTTATAATCTTTTTAATCGTGTTGTATCAACTATATTATTCAGTTTGCTTTGACTTTAATTTTTCCCAGACTGAAGGTTACAAATGTATATGGACTATATACAGTAATAATGAAACAGATTTATAAAATGTCAGTAAATGATATTCAGACATGTATAAATTCAGAACTGGCCCCCAAAGGCCATTCTGCCATAGACCTGATACCATGTTTCTCAGAGACCATTTAGATAACAGTAATACATACCCAGAGGGAAACAGACCACTTGATGCAAAGTTCAAGAAATGAACATGTGAAAATGTTCAAGAAAATATAGGGTGATGGCTCAAAGAGGGTGAAATCTTAAGATGAGTGAGTATATTTTATGAATGCATAATCATTTGATCAAAATGATTATGAGTGAACTCTAAGTGCTGGGATAGATCAGTGCCTTTGAATTGCCATTTCTCAGATGTAATAAACAACACAGTTAAGAAACATTAGAGACAGTATAGTGTGAAGTCTACATTATAATATTTGGTATGATGTACCCCAAACCACAATGAGGAGTCATCTCATAAAATGCTATTCACAAAGAGCATGCCATTTCCTGACTGTATTTGCATAAATGCCTTGTACCTGCCATATTGTTCTTATAATCTTGCAATAGGAGAGAAATAAAAGAATATTCATAATACATTTGGAGTGTAACAATAGAAGTACAAGATACAGTCTTACAGGAGCACAGACATCTGGAAGCAGAGAGAGTGACCTCAATTTCTACTAGTGAAAAACTCCGTTAGAAGGCTTTTTGCCATTGAGAATGTGTAACTTCAAGAAAAGTCAGGAAAACTGTTCAATGAATAATCACAGTCATTTCTCCCAAGAGTCAGCAGACGTGACCCTCAAAACTTAGTCTAAGTTGCTTACTAGTCTTTGACCATAAGAAAGCACCTCAATTTAGTAAAGCATGATGATAACTGTAAAACACTTCAATCAGAATTCATGCTAAACAGATTTGAGGGGAGAGATGCACTGAAAATGTTAATAGAGGTCATGGTGTTCCATGGCCCTAAATAGTACCTCTATTCTCAGGTACAGAACAAAGAGATAAAATCTTACTGAACTTTAGGATCACTGTTCAAATTAGTTGGCTGGGGAAAAATCCCAATTCTTCATTGTACTTAACAAATGTTGCACAAGAAACAGAAAATGAAACCCAGACATGAATTTTTTTGAGAAAAATATTAGGGAAGTAAGTGTTCAATCAACAATTCCATGAATGGGTACCAGCAACCTTAGTAACAGCAAACAGATAACACCCCAATAAAAGCCAAGAATGTAAGTGTGGCAGGAAAAATATAGACAATGTATGGACCATACATTCTGAACAACTGAATCACCATAAAAAGTCAGACTGATTGGTTCTTTTACTGGTGTACTCTTTATCCAACTCCCAAACTTCATGTTCTCAAGTTCAGCTAAAATTGAACTCAAAATTCTGGATTAAATCTGGAGCTTCTGCAGAAGTCAGGAGAAACTCTACAGGGATAAACCAAAGAGTTAGCAGTTTCTAAATCTTTCTTGTTTGTTTGTTTGTTTGAGAATAGATCTTGCTATTTTTTGCCTGTGAAACTGCAGGCTCACGTTGCCCAGGGTACCACAGACTCAAGCAATCCCCAGCCTCAGCTTCCCAGGTAGCTGGGATTACAGGCTCACTCCACCATACCCACTATATTTTTTTGGAACTAGGTCTCATTATGTGCCACCCCCGGAGGGACTCGAACTGTGATCCCTGGCCCCGGCTGCCACTACAGGCATGCGCCACCTACAGGCATGTGCCACCATGCCCTGTGGTTTCTAAATCTTTTTATTTTATTTTTTTCTTAATTTATTTATATATAAATTTCACATCATTGTAATCCCAGGGATTTACCTCCCCCACCCTTCCCTCCACTCCTCCCCTTTCCCCCCTGCCCAAAGTTGTGTGCTTCAGTTTGGTGTTTAGCTTGTTTTGACTTTTCCTTAAGGCTTTTGCTTATTTTTTTCACTATATCCCATATATTAGTGAAACCATTTGGCTTCTGTCTTTTTCTTTTTGACTTGTTTCTGCTAATATGATTTCTTCTAAATCTTAATGTGATTCCAATTTTAACCTTGGTGCAGTAGGTTAACTTAGTGATCCAATGTCTCATTTCTCTAAAATTATATGTTCATATTACTACCTGTACATGGGTAGACTATGACTCATGATATAAAGCCATGTGATTTGCTTCGGCCAACAGGATATCAGAAAACTTGATGTGAAAAGTGAATATATACAACTGGGCTTTTTCTGCTATGATATGCCATTTTGTGATCTGTCATGAAAAGAACAATAGGAATTGTTGAATGTTTTGCCTGAACCCCAGAATAAAAATGTACAGAACACACTCAAACTTCTATCTTTAGACAAGCATACACAACCCAGATATGGTATGAAGCAGAATATGGTGGAGCCCCTTTAAGACCAGACAAAATGAGCATAAGGATAAATACTTTTCTGATCAGTATATTTTAGAATTGTTTCTCAGCAGAATTGTGACATCAGCAATTGTTACTTTAATTTTCTTACTCTTTACAGTTGAGTCCATCCTCCTACTCTTTTTAGCAAACAGATTGATACTCTACTACAATTTCTTTCCTAATTGCAGTTTCTTTGGGGGGATTTTTATACTTGACTTTCACACCCCTAATTACCTGTCAGATTGAAGTCTATCATCCACCTTATCAGATGGTTTACATATGATGCAAGATAAGAACAAAAAATATTACTGTTAATCAGTAAACCATTATTGATAAGGCACATTTAAATGCTCTTTTCATTGAATTCTATGAAATTTCCAAAAATATTCCAAGGTAGAGTGAAATGCATAATTTCTGGGTTCAATTTATTCATTTATTTTTACTGTTTAAGAGATAGACTCTCTTTTGAGTAAAGGTAAGTAATCTCTCAAGATATATTAGACAGTAAATGCCAGATCCAGGATTCAAAATCAATTGTAATTCTTTCATGTCATCTATTTAAAATGGAGAGATGATGAAGGTTTTATATAAAAGAGTGTACATCCATGGCAAAATCGAGATGTTCCCAAGGAATAAATATAGTCTGTAAAGACCTAGAATGCTGATAACATTTCTGACTCACCAAAAAGATACCATATGTCACTTAGCATGTTAGGTTCAGACAAGTGACTATAAATTAGAAATAGTAATGCAATTCTCATTTAAAAAAGTGAAAAAAGAAACAGTTTTAATTGCAGTCATTCTAAGAAAACTGCATGACAAAGTTTTAGTGTTTGGATAGTTTCCTTCTGGAGAATGACTTGATTCTGTTTATGTAAGCTCAACGTAAGTCTGAACATAATCTACCTGAACACAAATATCTCTTATTGATAGATTAAATGAAAACATCTTATAAAGTCATTGAGTAATATATCCAGGAGAGACATATTGCAGTTTTCTGAAAATATAGCTACAGAACTTCTCTAATATCATTGAGAGTGGCAGTGGCTCTTTACTAAAGGATACTGGACAAGAATGTTACAAGGACACAGAAAGGCAAGGAAACCTGTGCAAGGAATGGAAGGAGGTAAAGGCAAGTTTAAAGAATTAAGAGCCCTTAGGTGTTGATATGGAACAATGTAAACCAGGACATGATGGGGAATTGTGGATAAGCATATATAAGTGTGAGGGGACATGGCAGATGAAGGTCACTGAAAGGCATGACTATGGATTACTTTTCACATAAGCCACACGGTGCCATTAGAGTCAGCAGGACCAGGGAATGCCATTGTCTAAAGGTGAATTGAAGCAATTTAAAATGCAGCTACTTCTACTTTGTAGCAGTGAGATTAATTCATGTTTTGAACTGCTGCTTCCACCTCTTCATTGTTTATGGTGTTTGAGTCTAAATGGGCTTGATTGCAATCGTGGGAAGCCACTAATTAAAATGATTAACAGTATCAATAACAGCAAAGGGGATAGGAAAGGAAGCTTCTTATTTTAAATGGACTGAACACTGATACTGGCTGACTGAATGAATAAAAGTTAATTGAGGAGTGACACTGGATAGCAAATTTAAGAAATTTAGAAATTTAGTATTTCCAAACACTTGATAAGGACTGGTTACTAAGAATCACACCAGAATCACAAATATGGACACATTTTTTCCTCCTCCACAAACTGATTTAAAACCCATAACAAACATCAAATGTTTGCAGGGACTGTTATTGAGGGTGTCTTCTTCTAGATGCTTTGATTAACACTGGTTCTATTTCAGCTTTGTCACTGACCTTGAAGTCACTCTAATCTGCATTTAGTTACAAACATAGTGATAAAATAGCCCATCTACAAATAAGCTTTGAATAAAAGAGATAATAGACACAATAAAGGACATAGTGACCATGCCTTACTTATTCTCTTTTGACAATGATATAGGGTGGCTTATTTCTGGTACACAAGTGAAACCATTTCTCCACCAAAAATACCCAGTCTGTAGCTCAGTTCAACCTCTAGATCATTGCACCATGCTTGTACCCAGTGCAAGGTGTTCTTTGGAGTAGATGTACTCAGGGTCATAAAATGTGTATTTTTGTATTATCTTGGAGGCTGTTGGGGATAAAGGGCACATAGCCAATGAATGTGAAATACTTGGTCCTTACATTTCCTTCCCACTACCAATATTTAATCCAAAAGGGACTTTAAGTGAAGGCAGACCAATACCAGAAACCTGAAGAAATTTCTCTTAACTAATCTGTATTTTGCTTACATCTTTGCATGCTTTTGGATGCTTGCAATCGTGACTTATTTAGCAGTTGACTGATTTCCTGGGTTTGAGGATAGCACTTGTGTAGAACATCTGCATTGGCAAAATGCATTTGCAAAACCACTACCTCTTCCTTTCTGGCCATATATCCTGAATTTTAGGATGGCAACAGAATGAAATTGTTTTGGGCACAGACTTGGAAATTCTGAGAACTAAGCTCAGAAATATCTTGGCATTTTCTATATATGTAACTTGCAGTAAATTATCTAACCAATCTGTGCCTCATTTTCAAACCTATTAAATGGGCATGTGTATATCACACACCAATCAAATTATCATAAAGGTTTAAAAACTAATTTTTGTGGAAGTACACTGTTGAGCATCTGGTTAACATCAACTGGTTTAGCCTTCAGGTGATGACCAGTCTTCTGTGAGTTCTGGGCATAAGACCACATTCATATTTGGATCTTTGGTATTTGGCACAGTGCCTGGCTTATAGTAGGTATTTAACAAGTAACTGCCACCATTTTACAAACTGAGAAGTCACAGTCCTGAGAGGACAGGAAACCAAATTTCCTAATAAGCTCTCTTCCTCCTCCAGGGGCACAATGAACTACTTTATCTCATTGCTAGGCACTGGGGACACTCAGTCATGACTTGCTGCACCGAATGTTCTCTTTTGGGTACAACATAAAAGCCTAGATAGTAGGTTATTTCACTGCTCAAAGACAAAACCATTTTTGAAATTCTCTTCCTCCTTACCCTTGCATCCCACTCTCTGTGACTTCACTCTCTTTCCTTCCTTCTTGCCTTTCACCTGCTTGTATGTCCTTGGTACAATTGTTTACAAAAAAATCACTGTTTAAAACAAGATAAAATTTGCTTCAAACAAAATAGTTTACAAAGGTCAAATTATACAACACATAGAAAACAGTTCTGGCTTTTGTCCAGGAATTTACAAAGCCAAACTTCTGGAGTCTGAGGCACCAGGTAACTGTTCTACCTCCAGTTCCCCACGTTCTTCTGAATCCTTGGTCAATTTCACCTTGGGATTTCAGGGAACACCATTTGAATTAAACCCAGTAATTCTAGATGGTTCAACTCCCATGAATATAACCTCCTTTCCTGGATTAGTGGAACTGGTTTCAAAAGGGTAAATTGAAATATGTAAATAAGGTATAATGGATCTTCCAAAGAGAGATTTCATGAACATACAGTGATGAGGTTGCCAAACAAGATAAGCTAAGAAATCTTAACTGCTCTCTAACAAAAAGGGCTGATAAAAGCTTTTGTTAATTTAATCTTCTTTTAATTAAAGCTGTGTGGCTAAAATGATTAGTCAACAAGAAGTCAATAGGAGTTAAGCTTTTAAGTCTTTTTATTTTACTAGCAGCTTTGTGGTTGTGTTTCTGTGTGTATGTGTTTGTGTGCAGTTGGTTACTGGTCTAAAGAAAGCACTGAATTCATATTCATGCTTTTGATTTAGTTTACACTCAGCTCAGTTCTCAAATTAATTTCTTGAGTCATATGATGACAAAAGTACTCTGTATTTGGTATTCATAGATGTTTCCTTTGCCAGATATTTCTAAACCATGCATTCACCCAACATAAAAGTTGCTCAATCTTACACACATATGTAGCCCTCCAGTTGACAGCAGCAGATTACACAATGTCTCTAAGTTCAAAAGAACACAGAAAGTCAACTGAATGCTGAAAGTCAACTGAAGTAATATTTCGTTTCAAGAGCCTACATTTTCTGAGAATTCTGAATTCTGTTTTGTGATTGTCTAATAAAGAGTTTGCTTTGTCCACTGTTATATAATGAAATATGATCTTCTAAAGATCAGAATTGTAATTCTTATAAGACATTTAGCATAAGCAATGCATATCACTCTCATTGCAGACTGGAGATAGAAAGTTACTCTTTAACCTCAATATTGTAAATTTTAAGTAGGACTTTGCCAATATTATGCCAACTGAACTCCCATACCTATTGGGAACAATAAGTTTGATCATGCCAGGATGAAACTGATGATCTTTTGCTTTGGTATTTTAGATATTAAGTAGGGCTTGGTCAATAGTATGCTAGTTTAACTCACTACCTATTATCCAAAGGCCTAAGTGGGGAATCATAGCTAGACCAAATCAGAGTGTGGTTAATAATCCCATCTTCAGGATTCATGATGGGAAGGGGAGTATGAAAACAGAGATAAAAGGAAAGGTAAAGGTACTCCCAGAAATTAGCTTTGAGAGGAATGAGATTAGATTTTATTTTTAGAAAAAGGGTTTGGATTGGATTGGATTGGATTGGACTGGATTGGATTGGATTGGATTGGATTGGATTGGACTGGACTGGACTAGACTAGACTGGACTGGGACTGTATAGGATTGGATTGGGAGTAGGATTTTTTTTTTTTTTAAGTTCTGAGATAGAGCTTTTGGGGAAGTTCAAATTCTTCTTGGGATAGTCTGAGAGATTTTGAGGGAGATAATAGTTTTTGAAAGAGATCAAACTTCTGGGGGAGTTCTGTTCGACCTTTGTAAGAAGGAGATCAGAACTGGTTTTTTTGAAGGCAATCTGAACTAGCTTTGAGAGGAAAGCTAATCTGGTTTTTGTAATCTGATCTGGCATTGGGTATTGGGCATCAGGAGCTGGCAGTTTTACTTTGGAATAAAAAGGACCAGGGAGCTGTTGAATCTTTGGGGGCTCCCTGCATGCCAGTCTTCAAAGGTTGAGAGTTGGAAAAAAGGTGGAGAGGAGGCATTCATGGAGTACAGAAATGCTGAACTGATGACCCAGAGAGAATGAAAGAGAGAGAGAGAGAAAGACACCCAAGCTGAACTTCATGTTGGTTGTGGAATTTACTCCATACTGGCTTCAGCAAATGAGAGGAGAAATCAAGAATGTGAAATGTCAGTTTCGTACTGAACTGCACTAAAATTGAGGTAAAACCCATGCAGTTCCCCCAAGGAGCAGAAATGGGATTCTTTTCTTTTGGGGACACTTGGGAGAGTATGGAATATTAGACTCTTAGTTTGTCTTTTACTACTTGTGTTAAATAACTGTGTTGATTTTTTTCAATGGAACTTTGATCTCTCAGTCACTGTTTGCATGCTGGTGGAAGGAACCCTCACTGATTAAATTGAAAGGGGTGACCCTCTCATTTGATAACATAAGGACACATTTATTTTTCCCTAACAGTCTATATGATTCAAATATCTTAATGCAACTAGTTGTTATGAGCAAACTGGTCTATGCATAAATGTGTTATCAATATTAAATATGAAAATCTCCTTTAGAAATTTTCATAAGGAAACTAAATAAATTACATGAAAAATGAGAAAGGTAATCACATTTTTTTTTAATTGAGCTACCAATACTCATTGTTAATGTCTTGGAAAGACATTAAAAATATACATAGGTTCCCTACCTTCAGATATATTTGCTATAGAATACACACCACCAAGGCAACCATGGTCAACAGAGTCCATTTTACTTACTCCCCCTCTTTGTTCTCCCCTCCACATCTCCCCAGATGCCTCAGCTCTATAGTCAGCATTCAAGCATTAGCTTGGATTTAAGCACTGGTGGATTTAAGTTGGAATCTATCTGACGCTTTGTTTGGTTTCTCTATATTCCATATAAAAGTGACACCATCTGGAATTTCTCTTTCTCCTGGCTTTTTTTTTTGCTTAGCATAATCATAATCCCTTCCAGTTCCGTTCATGTTGCTACAAATGGCATGAGTTTCTCTTTTGTGATAGCTGAATAGTGTTCATGGTGTATGTGCACCACAACTTCTCAACCCACTCATTCATTTTTGTGTACTTAGGCTATTTTCATACCTTTGCTATTATAAACAATGCTATTAAAAACATTAGAGGGCAAGCTTCCTTTCAAATATGTGTTGTTGTACTAGTATCATGGATACCTACAAGTGAAATCACTAGGTCATATGACTCATCTGTAGTCTTTTAAGAAACCTTATTATTGTTGTCCACAGAGAATGGACCTACAGACCTACCAAAAGTAGAAGATAGTTCTTTTTCCTTTACACCCTCACCCTTACACCCTCAACAGTATGTGAAGGTTTGTTGTTTCTTATTTCTTTTATGTGTTAATCACAAGCTTTAATGGAATGCCATAAAGTACATATTTAAAATAATGTAGACATTCAAATTAAATTAATTCATATTAAAGTCAATTTGCATTGTAATGCTAATGATTATATTTATTTGACATGCTATGATGATTTAAATGTACCTTTGAAGTTTTCATTTAGAGTATATGGATTTTTTTAATACAAGTTTTAAGAACAATTCTAAGGAAAGATAGATAGATAGATAGATAGATAGATAGATAGATAGATAGATAGATAGATAGATAGATAGATAGATAGATAGATAGATAGATAGATAGATAGATAGATTAGAATTATAAAATGTAGAGAAAACAGACAGTAAAATGGAAGACTGCACTTGACCTTGACTTCTGAGAGCCTCTTATATCTTGTGGATGTATAGGTAATATTTAAAAATCATATTCATGCATATTCCACTAAATATCAATGCCAGATATATTCATTGACATCCTCCTGGTGGAATCTTAAATAGAATTAACTATAACTAAGTAAATGAGACCCTGGGTATGAAAGGGAATGCTCTATCATTTACTAATTGAGGCAGACATTATTAACTGATTAATTAATGCAGTGTTCATTCCCAACTTCTTTTCGTTGCCTATTTCCATGAGAGAGACTTCAAAATTATCATCTTTCCAGACTCTTTAGCAAGTTGGAATAGACATATAATGTAGTTCCTGATAATGGGGTATAAACAGAAGTTGGGCACATTAAGTACAAGGTCAGTGTTTTGTGATAAATAGGTATGACATGATCAGATTATTCTCCATTCTTGACTTAAGTATGCATGGTATGCTTGGAGCTGAGATGGCCATGTCAGCATGAAGGAAAGATGCCCTCAAGAGGTGCAAACCATGGCTCCAATGTGGCCCATTCATAAAACCAAAGCAAGTAATTACCTATTTCCAAACATCTTGATCTGTGAGGACCTTAGCTTGTTTTAGGGAGCATTGATTTGGTTTTCTGTTACAGAGGAAGCACAGATCCAAGACACATGGTGACAGAGTGTTATTCATTTTACAATCCATCCAACAAATGGCTTCTAACTCTAATGTGCCTGACCTTTGAAAAAGATCATAGTTTAATCTTAAATATCTCAAACACTCAGGCTTAAAAAGACAGTGAACTTGCTAATTCTCTAAATCAATTGCAAAGGAAAATAAAAGCACTAAATCCATAACTCTACCCAGGACAACTAGAGTGGAAGATAACGCTGCTGAATTCACTAATATCCAGCATAGTGTTATCATAGTTGTCTTAACAGTACAAACAATACAAGATTATACCTGGGTAACACATTTGGTCACAAATTTGAAACAGTGAAATACATGCATCCTTTACATGTGTCCACTTTAATGACAATAACCTTCTCCGAGGTAGCCCACTGAAAAGAAAGCAGATCAATACTCTTAATGCAGAAACCATTTCAGGAAATACCAGACACTATCAATTGTCAACTAATTAGGAGATTGTTTTTCTAAGTGAAAGGTTATGAAATTCTGACTATTCAAATAACTGTAATCATTTTATTTGTCCTATTCTCTAGAGGAATTTTAAACAAAGCCTGCAGTGATTGCTTTGTTATTTCAAATCTGCCTAGTAATTTTCCGGTGTATTAAAAGACATTCAGTGTTGACACTGGTAGGGGGAAAAATTGGGTGTCTGCCTGATAGAACTGCTCATTTTCAGTCAACATAATTACTCTGTATTAACACATCTGCTATTTAAACAACATTACACATCCCTTTTTTTCTTGCTAATAATTAACTTGGTGGGATCGTATGTCTCTCTTCAACTTGAATAAATTGCAGAATCACTTCTATATTGTGGTAAGCCAGATGAAATGTTTGGATTTAAGCTACTGAGTGGCAGTCACAGAACTCAATAGTATGACCCTCTGAAATGAAACAAACATATCAAAGCAAAGACCCTAATTCCTACAACACATAGCAAAATAC
Source organism: Uropsilus gracilis (assembly GCA_004024945.1). Lineage (NCBI taxonomy): Eukaryota > Metazoa > Chordata > Mammalia > Eulipotyphla > Talpidae > Uropsilus > Uropsilus gracilis. The sequence continues at coordinate 313,720 of PVHY01000021.1, forward strand.
AATTGCTATAATACAGGAAAAAATCAAAACAAATTATCAGCTATGAAATATCTTTCTAAGGCTTCAACTTGTGTTATATTATGAACTGTTCAATTAGTTACAAAGCCTGTCAAAGTAATTTTCTTTGCCCATAGTTTTGACCACATCCTTCCCTTCCTCAACCCTCCAGGGTCGCCTGTCACCTTCTGTATCAAATTTAAATTATTCTCACTGCTTCAGGGGCTTCATTTGCCCTTGTTTATACTGCCCTTATCAATTTTCCTTCCCGCATTGTCAAGGAACTGGTGTCCACCTAATTCATAGGGCTTTTCAGACTGTAATATAATTGATTGAAAAAATGCACTAATAAAAAGTATAGAGTTTGAATAAATTACAGAATCATCCAGAATCTTTTCTCTTCCCCCATACAAAAAAGATCAGGCCTACTAAAATATTTCTTCCACCCTCACCCTCACCCTTGTATGATTATGTTCAAATTGTGTATTCATATTCATTTCAAATACTTTGTCAGATATACTAGAAAGAGATATCATAAGGGAGAATGACAAGATCTATAGGGAGGTTCTGGAAATATCTAGTGTTCAATAAACATCAATCTACTGGCAAATTTACCACATTGACAAAGTATCTGCAAAGGAGCTACTGAAGACTACCACTAGAGTTCTTTTACTTGCCAATTTTTGTTTTATTTTCATCTTTCTTTTATTCAGTTATCTTTGTCTTTAGTTTGGGGGTTTTCATTTTGTTTTCAGGGCTTTTATTTTCTTTGTATTATTGCTGAGATCAGGAAATTGTTCTCAATAATACTTGTCAACTCCAGGCCCTGCCAGCAAGTGATTATAATAGAAAATATGAGTTGAGGCTACCATGACATCCTCCATGCCAGGACTTACAGAGCACCCCAGGAGATAAAAAGAATGAAGTCCTTGAGACCTCTCTCTTTCCTGGCGGCTGTGGTTAATGTCACTATTGTCCCCATTGATTTTATCCATGGAGACATAACAATCACTTACTCTGAGAGTAATAATCTACAGCTCCTACCCTGTGCATTTCAATAAAATATATTATCCTTGCCTTACCCAATTCTCTTTCTATTTCCTCTTGAATTTATTCTAGTCTAAAACTTGTATTTGGAATGTCAATGGTGATAGGAGCATCACCAAACATGATGTAATTTCCAGTCCTTACAATGCTGACATATCTAGAATATTCTGTCACTTGACCACTTTGCTTTCCTTATGTCTTTGTTTCATTTCTTCTAGTTTATGGTTTCCCAATTTCACTCACTTTTACTGATGCCCCCACTTATTCTTCTTGCTGGTTTTTCATCATTTCCCCCCCATGTGAACTCTAAGTGCCTCAGGTCCTGTTTATATTTCATTCTTTTTCTTTCTTTCCTTATTCTCTGGATGACCTCAAGACACATAGCTTTAAATGCCATTTTTGACAACATGGGTGGACCTGGAGGTGATTTTGCTAAATAGATCAGAGAAAGAAAGATGAATACTGAAAGATTTCACTCATAGGTGAAATATAAAGAGTACTGCAAAGGAACAGGCAAAATTAAGTCAAAATAAAATCTAAATTCACAGGGGGATTTGAGGGTAAGGAACAATGGATTATAGTAGGGGATTTGGAGAGCCTTGGTGGTCAGCATCGTAACATGTAACTGAAGAGATATGAGCCTATTCCCCTAAATCATATATACTATAATAAACCAATGATACTTCTATAGAAAATACAATAAAAATAATGAGTTATGTTTATAACTCCCAACTTCACCTCATCCGGACATCAGCCTGCTCTTTTTAGATATCTAATAGACATTTATATGTTAACATAAACACTGTCAAAATCTTGATTCTCCCTTATAGTAAATTTCTATGCTATTTTCCCAATTTGACACTGAGAGTTCAATGGATTTGGAAGTTACTTCCTGTACATCCACATAGCATTGGTAAAGTGAGTGTGATGACAAAATTCCCCTTGTTGACTCAAGAGGTTTGCAAAAAATCAAACAAAAACTTGTGATACTATTTTTAATTATTTTACAAATGTATGTTTCAGGGAGATATTTTATTACCATAAGCCAGTCACTATTTGCAGTTATTTCAAAATGACAAAAATAATCTGGAATTTGCCATATGAAGTATTCAGGACATTAAATTTTAGACAGTCTGCTTATTGATAAGATGCCAAATGAGTGGTTTTATGAGTGGATGACAAATATCAATGACATAAGGGAGGTGTTTTATATATTTAAAAAATATTCAAAACTTTTTTGGATAATAAAGTACAATGTCCTATTCACAGACAATGAGAGACTTTTCTTAGATCTGTGATAATAGCCAGTGGTTTTTGTAATCTGAAGTTAGTTTGTATTCAATAGTTATCACTGTTCCTGAGTAATGAAAAACAAGATTGCTTCCCCATCTGGCATTTTGTGGCTGAGAATAGTGGTGGCATAAGGTGAAATGTCAGTATTAAGAAACAGAGGTTTATAGCATTTGTAAACAAGAATCACAGACTCAAGACGACACAGTGGTATAATACCCCAGAAAATATTCTAATATAAATTAATTTAAACTCAAAGGATAGTGAGAGGAATTAAATTCAAGAAAAAAAAAGGTTTTGGATTTTCTTAGTTAATGATGTTATTTATTCATAAAATGGAAATAATAGCCACACCAATTGTATGTATTTGTCCAAACAATCTAAAGCATGCGGATGTCTTCTAGGATGTTGGCATGCTTTGCAGAAATTAGTAGCTACTGCTGTTCTTGTAGCATAGAAGAAAACTCAAGTCTCTGTTCCCCATATGACAAGTGAAAGATTCCTTAATGAAGTAGAACTACATAGTCACTCATGTTACCAAATATATCAGTGTTATGGGAACAGTAATCAAAACAAACCTAAGATGGTCTTGGTTATTTTCACAAAAGATATGTGACTATATGAAGTGAAAACATCATTTTTGGCATGGAGGTGGATTTCAAATCCACTTTCAGAACCAGACTCAGTGAGGATGGAAAGAAAAGGAAACTAAGAGAATATTAGTTCTTAGAGCATCTGCACATGTAAGATGCTGGGGATCCCAACATATATTAACAAAAAGATAATTTTTATCCACAAAAAACTAGGCGAAATGAAGTACAATATGTTGATAACTCAAGACAAGAAAGAAAGAAAGAAAGAAAGAAAGAAAGAAAGAAAGAAAGAAAGAAAGAAAGAAAGAAAGAAAGAAAGAAAGAAAGAAAGAAAGAAAGAAAGAAAGAAAGAAAGAAAGAAAGAAAGAAAGGAAGGAAGAAAGAAAAATAAAGATTATTCTTTCTCTGACTAGCAACCTTTCCAAACTGGCAAGGAGAATTTGCCTCCCTAATAACTTAAATAACCCAACAGGGATTTAGGTTTTGAGAGAATCTGCACTCATTGTACAAATTGGAGGCAAGCCAGAGAATTTCAAATTTTTTATTTTTAAAAGAAAATTAAGAAGCAGAATTGTAGTAGCAAATGATGTCCCTGCATTGACTATTCTTTATTTTAAATTCTCTGGTATGTACCGAAGAGATTTTACATCCAAGACACAGTTTACAAGGAGAGAAAAAGGCAATAAGGAGCTGCAGGAGGGGAAAAAAACTGGAGAGTAAAGGGTAAAAATTTCTGGAAGTGTCTGAGGCTTTCTCACTGGCTTGGCACTGCTTAGCTGTTGGGTGTTTGGGTTTCTGTCACCACATTCTGCCTTCCCATCCAGGTCTACACATTTACCAATCATGGGCATGGCCTTGGGTGACTTACTTTACTGAATGGGGGTGGTAATAACAATGTCTTCACAGGGTGGTATTGACAAACAACTGAAGTGAATGAAATGCTCAAAGCAGCACCAAGTCCCATATCAGTGCATGATAAATATCAGTTACTGCTGTCACAATTACCATTAATTACAACTGCTGCAATAATCATCATCATTGTCACTATCATTTGTGCTGCAGGTGGAATGATGTTTTTTTTGAGAAGTCAGAGCCTGGGAAGGAGGGCCAAGTTCCTGTTATCTCTGGGAAAGGAAAAAAAAAATCCTTTTGTTTTTTTGTAAAGCCTTTTGAACTAGTTTTAGTTAATGCCAAAAAAGTTTCTAGTGTGAAGAGCAGGGAATTCCTTCATAGAGAAGATTCACACAATCATTCTTAATGTAATTAGTGCTAATAAATCTATTTTATTCTGGAATATAGTGGTAGCAAGAACTGATTTCATAGAATGGAACTATCCAGAGATCATTGAATTTTGGACCATTAATACCTTCTTTTTGACTGAAGGGGAGTCATCATTTTAAAACTACAGATGCAAAGAAAATGTGCTCTTGTTCTAGGGGTAAAGGCTCATCTCCTTGTGTGGGTGCCAAATGCAGTGAGCACTCAAAACCACTAATTACTATTCTCATTACAGTTGTTGGCAGAAAAAGATACTAGAATTTATTTTTCAACCTGAAGTCTTTAGATCACATCTTCTGATCTTCTAAGGCAACATAGTAACTCCAATGTCATACATTCTGATATAGTAGGTTTAGGTGGGGCCTGAGATTTCACTTTTCTCATAAACTCCCATGTGGTCGCAATGCTGCTGAACCAGATGACACTTTGAGTAGCAGAGACAAGGACTGTGTTAACTGTAGTTTAGGGGCCCTGCCTTGTGCTCCACAGATGAGGTCCAGGAGACAGAAATATTTAACTCACCCTCAGAGGGATTCTGAGACAGGAAAGCTCAAGCAGACCGTGCACAAGGCTTCAGTTGGTTCTATTAACATTGTTTGACAGTGCAATTCACTGGAGTCACAGTCTGATCGAATCCCTGATTCATCATCATGACTTCAGGGTAAAATGCTTCTGATACTAAAACACCCTCATTCCTTTCTGTAACAGAGGTAATGAGTCAATTTTCCAAAGAGAATAAATAGATAATCCTTCTCAATTTATGAACATAACTTACCAAATATTAAGGGGCATTAGAAAAGGCATTCTTTTTGCAAGCCCAACTAGGCAATAGTATTCTAGCGCAAATATTAGTGGCAATAAAGAATTCCATTCAAGGCTGACAGCTTTAGTTAACAGCTTCTACTTTACATTGATGTTCTCTTCTTTTCCCTGTCCCTTCATTCTTTTTGCATATAGCACTTTTTCTGCAGATTTCTTTGATTTAATTATGTATAGTGAAAGCTTTAAAATGCAATTTATTGAAAGGATACGGGGAAAGGGTTCAGGGGAGATTTGAACAATTGCTCTCCGAGCAAGTTAATGACTGAGATTAGCTCACAGATTTAACCCCAAGAGTTCCAAGATCTTGGAATTCCCTCAGACTCAGGCAAATGGGGACAATCATGCACTACTGGGTGGGGGAGGGGAGGTTGGGGTAGTGGGGTAGGTGGTTGCTTTCTATCTAACAATTAATGTGGATTCCATTTGCTTGTTACCATTCTTTGTCTTTTTTCACACTGAACTGCCCAATCCTGATACAACCAGTTACTGTTAATGAACAATCGGTGAGTTGTGAAATGCCAATCCTGTGACTCTAAAGGCTAATTCCTACAGAAGACAAGATCCAGGCAACAACTCCAAAGTTGTTGTGTCTATTATGAACTCTCAGAAGGAGTCTCAGCTACCTTGCTAATTAATATCCCCTTTGCTTTATGATTGATTGGGGAACTACAATCCACTAGCATCAGCTATGCCTCATGAGTTCACATCAGAGACACTGATTGTAATAGTAAACAACTGAATGTGATAAGGGAGAAAGAAAGGAAGGGAGAGAGGAGGAAGGGAGGGAGGGAGGAAGGAGGGGAGGAAGGAAAGACGGGAGGGAGGAAGGAAGAAAGGAAACATAGATGCTTCCACTTTACAGATAAGTATACTCATATCTGTAGTATTAAAGGCTAAGAATCAAGTCAAGGTATTCTACTTTGAGCCAACTATCTTTCCATACATAGTACCCTTTCTTTTCCTCCTATCGTCTATCTCCTTTCTCAGTCTCTGAGAGGCTATGTAAGGTCAGATGTGTGTGATTATCTTATAAGAATGATGCTGTATGTATCATTAGTAGATGCAGTTGTATACTTTCACCAGTTAGGATTACAGAAGACTTAGAGAAAATAAATAGTATGACTTGCACATTTTAGTGAGTGGAAAATTTTCAGCACTGGAGATTGAACACAAATCTTTTGATTCTGCATTTTATACTCTTTCCATCCTATCACACCGTCAGACTTTTGAATACCTTATTATCTGTTGGTTAACACAGAGAGATGAAAACTGACCTTACTTACTTTTATATCTCCAATAATGGTGATAGGAAGTCTTCAATATCTTTTCTAGGCAAAGCATTTGCTAAATCTTTATACAATACTACCTTCAAATAAAGAAACTTAGGACATTAAGTAGTTTCTCTAAACACATCAGCTCACAAAACAGGTGGAATCAAAATTTAATTATAGATCACCTGCCTCAAATGTCTTTCTTCTTTGCAGTTTGTCAAATTATATCATCATAGACAGATAGGCCATTTATCTAAGCAAGTTGGAATGAGGACATATAATTTTTCTATATTGAAGTAACATTACACTGTTATGCTTTCCCACTTATGGCTATAGTTATATTGGTTCAGTTTTTATCATATCAATCTACTACTATATATGCATATATACACATACATATGTACATATACATGTATGTGTGTGTATATATATATATATATATATACTTGTTCACTTTAAACTACTTTAAGTCAACTCATTCTTAAAATTATCCTTGCCCTAGTAGTAACAACCATAGATGTGATATACTTGCCACCTAATTTTTAAAAGGTATTTTACATGTATATATATTTTTATTGAAGTAACACTGTTTACATCACTGAGTTAGAAGTATTAGCTCTCCCACCTCAGATGTTATAATGTATCAAAGCCATTACCAAGATGAGACCCACAGTCCATTGCACTCTCTCCCACCTTTTATTCCTCTCTCTCACCAAGAGCTTATCATTTTTGATAGCTGCATAGTATTCTATTGTGCAAATGTTTAAAAACTGATTAGATAATCAGGCCAAAACTCATCTAAGTAAATATATAAAATGTTGACTTTTCTATTATAGAGTTTCTTTGTCAATTTTACTTTTTAAAAAAGTGTGGTTTCTCTGTTTATGTATAATGCCATTTTGTAGCTCTAAATAATTTAAGATAGTGAGTAGACTCTTTGTCTAGGTAAAATTATATTTACTGTTTTCAATTGTTCATTACTATTAAGATAAGTTTGAATCAATTTCTAAGACAAGCGAATAAGTTCAGCCAGTGTATGTGGGCTCAGCTAGCCTCTGAAGCTCCACGTAGATCTGCTACATCTCAATTCCTTCTGGCTAGCCCTCATTATGTCCACAGAGCTGACCAGTTGTTCCATTACAAAATTCTGTTTAGTTCACTTTATGGGATAAACTGTAGAGGATGAAGCTGTTCATAAATATGCAGATTCCCAAAGACCTCAAGATGTGCTGTTGAAAAACTCTTAAGGGATGGCTCATCGTATTACACGTTCTCAACCTAGGTTTTCTTGAGCATTTTCATGTCTCCTCTTCTGGTAGGACATTTCAATGCATTAAATTCTAAATCTGATGATCCTTTGAAGCATTATTTGCACATCTCCTCATTGGTTGTATGAGAAACTATATCTATTATATCTGACTTTTCCATTCTCACTCTGCTTCCATTGCTGGGTCTGCTTTATAAAAGAAATCTTTCATTTAGTGGAGTCTAAGTTTCTTCCTCTGCTTCTATCTTCATTTCCCTCTGAATGAATTGGGTTTCAGCTTATGATCATTTGTTATCTGCTGCTGCTTCTCCTGGAATGCCCTGAGCAGCCTGACAGAGATCTGGGCAGTATTCCATGATCTCTTTTAATTCCTTGTTGGCAGCTTCCTGGCCCTTTTCTCTTTACCTTGCTGCCAGGTTTAATGCCTTTTAACATGCCTGTTATGTTTTTCAGATTTTTCCCAAAGTGAGATGAAAACCAAATCTCTAGCTCCCAATATTAAGTGAACCTTTGTTTTTTCCACATAACCTTTCACCATCATTAACTATCTCAATTCCCCATCTTCCAAGAAACTCCCTTGTAAAAAAGGAACACCATAAACAATCAGTAATAATTTCATCTTAATAATAAAGCTATCTTGGTATTGGAGAGTGATGGGCCAAAAAGCGGTGGTCAACAATGAGAGACCAGTTCACTCATGCATTTAAAAATCGTTCTATCTGGCTAGCATTTTTCTTTCCTGTAGACCTGCCTCTATAGAGAGCAAAGGCAGATGGGAGAAGCTGGGGGTATTCAGAGTTGGCATATGGCAATCCTTGAACAAGGTTAACCTAAATCGAATGCCAAAACCATCTGATATGGAGCCCTTCTGGGGATATAATCCTTAATTGCTCTAAGAAAAAACAGAATGCCTTTTCAAACCACATATAGTCAAACATAAAAAATGAAAAAATGCCTATTCATGCTGATCAATTCTCTCCTAATACTCTCAGCAGTCTTGTTCCCTATGTTCTTGCTTTCCATCTTAACCCATATCAATTTATCTTACACACTAAAACCATGTTGACCCTCATCGGATGTATTTGACCATCTTTATGTCCTGCCCAAAACATACACCTATGAACAAATATAGTCTATACTTCACCAAAAGTTTCAGTTGACTGGCAAGAAGCAAAAGGACTAGTATGCTTAAATCACACAGTCATGCTACCTGGTCTCACTTTAAGTTCACGGTCATTACACTAAAAGAGACCACACTGCTGCCTGACCTGCTGCCTACAGTCACATCATTGTAGATCATCACTTTTACACTGCCCCCCTCATGACCAATACATTCATCTCCCACACTTACTTCTATATGCTCTATCCTTATTCTCAGTTGAAAACCACCTGATAAAGCAGAAATAATCCGAAAAGAAATACCTACCATCACTGTAGCCACTGATCTTCATCTATGTTCATATACTTTCCTATTCCATCTCAACTTGCTCCTTGAACCCCTGCATTCCAGACTCCATTTCCTTCCACCTGCTAAAGGCAGATTTTCTTTCTCCCACATCATCATTTTTACCAAAATATGAATGAGGTTATTCCTTCATTATAACCACCACCAGCAGCAGTATTCTCATCATCTTTATCAACATCTCATTTATTTTCATTTTGCCCAATGTTATTGCACCAAATTCCTCCCAAAGAGTTTCTATTTTCTCTCTTTAATTATTTTACTCTAAATCTCTTTCCAATAGATCTCAATCATACTTTGCCTCTATACCACCAAGATTGTTATTGCTACTAGCACCAATGATGTTTCCCTTGCTAAACTGCAAGTATGCTTCCCAAAGCTTACCAGACCATCATCAGTTACCAGTGGAGTTGAATACTCTCCTCTCCTAGAAATGTTCTTTATATGATTTCCATGACCACTAATCTATATTAGTTTTTCTGTTTCCTTTTCTACTCTTTATCGCTGCTCTGCTCTTTCTTTTCACCAGGGCAAGTTATTAATGATGCACTACCCCAAAGATTAGACCTGGGTTTTTCTCTCCAATCTACACTCACATCATTTGCTGGTCTGATCCAAATGTACAGTTTTACATACTGTGCAAATATTGACAACTCCAAAAGTCTATCTCTCCAAAATGTCTTGCCTGCCAGATACATATGCCCACCTGTCTACCAGTCATCTCTACCACCTCAGACTCGATCAAGATCAAAACTGAGCTCCTGATGTTTCCATTCCCAAATATCCTTCTTTTTCAGTCTTCTACCAAGTCAGTAAAGGTGAGTTTGTCCAGGTAGAGTGTATCACTTTCCTGTCTTCTCTCACATTCCCCATCCAATCAACGAGTTGTTCATGCTAGAACTACCAGGAAGGCATAGCCCACATCCAAGCCTTTTCACCATCCCCTTTACTCTTTTTCACCGACCCTTGTGTGTCTCAAGCTGAAATGCTGCAATAACTTTTCAGCTGGATTCCTACTTAAAGTTCCCCTTCCTTTAATCTTGCCTCAATTGAGAAGCCCAAAGGGGCTGTGTGTAAACATGAGTTGGAAGATAGCCATCCTCTGATGTAAATCTTCAATGTTTTCTTGGAGCACAAGCTAAAGTCTAACACAAGCCCCTGTTACCTGGTCAGATCTGGTTCAGTGTATGCCTCTGAATTTCTCACTACTTCTCTTTACTCCTCTCATTTTCTCAAGCTCTTGCTCAGATTCGCAGGCATCTGGGAGTGAATCAGATGATGGGCACACACTATTCTCTGCCAAATCATTCTGCCTCCTCATTCTCCATTTTCCCATAGTCTGAGTTTTTACCTTTGGTTTTAACCCAAATGCCATCTTTTCAGTGAGAATTTATTTATATAAAACACTTTCACTGGACCTCATTCTGGATTCACTTGTCACCACAAAATTTATCATTGCACAATACACTCTGTTTTCCCTCATTTCTTAATGCATTGTCAGTCACTTTCACAGTGACATACAACAACCTCAGATTCTGGAATGTGGCTAGATGAATAGCAGACATTCAACAAGCATTAGCTTAATGGAGGACAAAATGGTTGAATTTATGAATCAGTGAAAGATGGGAAAGTATATACATGTGAAATTAAGCAAATTTAAATCAATTTATTTCCTGCAAGATTTCTTGGACTCTATAGCTTGATATAGCAATCCAAGCGCCCTCCAGGGGCAGATGGGGCAAATAAAACATGGGTGTTCCCCAGACTTCTTTGATCTATGGATTGTCCAGGTATCTTTGAGGATGTGCTCTCGAGATCCATGTTGTTCAAAATGTAGTTTGTGGATTTCTACTAGTTCACAAATTATTTCTTAATTAAATGGAATGAGAAAAGACAAAAAATGAGATGAAACATTTAAATATTTTTATAGCAAATATGATTGCTCCCGAGACTTATCACCACTGATAATTGTCTTTCATTTTTTTCTCACTTTATTTTTCTTGTAAATTCATCATTGTTATTATTCTTTCAAGTTATCAATTTACAACAGATTGGAATTAATAACAACCAAAAACCTGATTCTTGCTGAAAACTGGTTAAGAAACACTTCCTTTAAGCTCACTTCAGAAAAGATAGGATGAAGCATAAAAGGACCAGAAGTCCAGCCACTGCTTTGGTTTCTAGGCTACTTTTGAGCTGTTTCCCATCTGTACCCTGCACCCCAACTGAGTGAATTTGCTTCTCCATGCCTTCCATTCACACCAGCTGTCCATCCTCATCACAAGCATTTGCCCTCCTCCACTGACTGATAATTTCCAGTTATTCTGCAAAATTCAGTTACAAAAAACTAAAAGTTCTATGAAGAGTGCTCAATCTTCTACACATATATGGATTGCCTCTCTGTTCCTTCACAGCTTCCTCTAACCATATCCCCAAATGGATGCCACAAACATGGCTTTAGTACCTGTGGTGTACAAGGAACCAAGTCTTAATGGTAGATAAAAATAAGTCAAATTTTTTGCTCTTGAGAGTTCGTGCTCTTAGAAACCTAACATCACAAACTAAATATTCAGAAATCATAGTTCACTGATTTGTTTATAATTAATATAAATATTAATAGCATGATATAATTAACATACTATACAATTCACCCATACAATTGAATGACCTTTAATGTAGTCACAGAGTTGTATAGTTATGACCACAATTAATTCCAGAGCATCATCTTCCTCTCCCCTGTGGCCTTACTATTCCTTCTTTGCACTCCATCCTGGGATATCACTAATGCATGTTCTGTCTCTAAAGGTCCGCTTATTCTGGACATTTCTACAAATTGAACCATACAATGTGGAGCCTTGTGTGCGTGGTTTTTTTCGTTAGCATATCTTTCAAGGTTCAACTACATTATGGCACTATTCATACTTTATCCCTTTTTATTCCCAAATAATACTCTGCTACAAGGTATGTCATATCTTATTTTTTTCACTCACCATTTGGTGGACATTTAGTTTGGTTTTACTTTTTGGCTATCAGATACAATGCTGTTAGAATATTTGTGTGTGTGTGTGTGTGTGTGTGTGTGTTCATGTGTGTTTGTTAGAAAGGAAAACATTTCCACTCTTACTCATGCAACTATCCAGTTATCCTGCACCATTTGTTAAATATAACATTCTTTTTCCTATTGTTTTGATACCTTTGTTGCTAGACATCATTGTCCATAATTATGACAATTATTGAATTTCCAATTGTATACCATTGGTTGATATGGCTCAACTTATCCCAACTGCATATTCTTAATTATTACAGCTTTTTAATACATTTTGAAATTGGAGGGCAATTTCCCTAACATTGTTTTGTTTTTCAAACACTCATATCATTTTGGGGAAAAGGATGGGTACAGGGAGAATACGCCTTCCTTCTACTCCAGTCATCTGGAATCTTCCTTTAAGTGAAGTGACAACCTGGTCTGCTACTGAAATCAGCTTTCTGCTCCTGAGATACTCTAGTTCACTCTATGTTCCTTGATATTCTACCTGTCCTTCTTATAGGTACTACTTCCTGAGGCTAGGATAACAGTTTTGTCTAGTTCTATTACTTCCACATTTCCCCCTCAACTGCTGAGATCCCAAAACCCTTTGGGACTCAGCCCAGCCAAATGATGTGCAGTAACTCCCAAACTCCAGGGTCTTGTACATAATGTCCATAGTCTACACTAGATACATCTGACTCAAATCAAGACACGGGAGGGGACTCACAGCAACTTGACCCTGACCCAGATGGTCCTTAATCTGGGACAGATGGCAAACTGATCATATCCCCATTCTGATGGACTTGTTTTTCCCCCAAAATGAGCTACTATAATTAATTATCAGTTATCTGGCATTTTATCAACAGATATCATCCATTAAGTAACATGCTCACTGTCAGTTCAATAATAATTAACTACCACAGTGATAACCTGTGGCACTAAATGTTTCTGAAATCAGTTCAGAACAGAGCGAGGAAAAGTTAGAATAAGAGAAAGAATCAGAAAAAGAAATATAGGTCTGGAGAACTTTAATATGAATGGTGCAAAACACAATTTTTGCAATGTCCAGGAAATCCTATTCCACCAACAGAAATGTTCCATACTGTATTTCTTAATGGAAAATAGGAATTTTCTCACATCACAATGAAAACCAACATCCATTATACAAATATACAGTCTAGCATGTATATTTCCAAGAAACATCTCTCACCCTAAAATCATAAAGTGGGTTGGGTTAGGAGAGATAGAGCAAAATTATCTAATCCCATGAGAAATAATCAAGCAGTTACCATCATTGTATTAGCCATTCTATACTTTGAAGAGAAACAACTTCCCATTTCCCTGACTTTAAGGCTCTTCAGACTGATAAGAAATTTTTCTCAAATATAACCTGGCAGGTTTCTAAATGGAACTAATACAATAAAATAGATTCAAATACTTCCCTTCTAAGTTTGGCATATACTTTATTTTTATTGCTTTCAGATGATTAATTCCATAAGAGGGTTCTAACCTTTTTGTACATGGTGTCAGGCATTTTGGGTTGATTATAAAGGCTGAGTGAGGAAGCTCAATGAATATCAGAAGAAAATACTTTCAACTTGAAAACTCTCTTTTTCTCCAGATTTGGATTTTCAGTGGGAGCTTTGTGTAACCTATGTACCATGCACAGTCTACTCTGGTACTGGCACCCCCTTCTCTGAAAATGGAGCCAACTGACAGTTCCTGGAATGGACTGGACTCAAAGCCAAGGTCAGTTCCCCCTCTCAGTGGGTAAGTGGAAAGAGGCAACCAATGGTGCCTATTGGCTGATAATATTTACTCAAGTTGAACACCTCACAGCAGTCACAGGCACATTCCAAGGAAGTTAGGTGAGAATAAACACCATGAAAATTTTTGAATTGGGATTTTGAGACTCTCAGGCTGGGTTGATGGGGACTTATGAGCAAATGGGGCCTGGCATTCCTGGATGTTGGATGGCCATCCTGACTCATTTCTAAAGATCTAGGGACATTTCCCACTCTTTTATGTGAGATGGGTTCCGCATGGGTCAAGATGGCTGATGGCAGGTGGCTCAGGGTCACTGAGGATGTGGCATATTGGCAAAGGAGCACCACAGAACTCCAGAAAATTCCTATTGTTGTTATCTGTGGACAAGATTATGGTGCAGAACCTGATATCCTCCCTCTCCACAGAAAGCTGGCCCTGATGGTGACAAACTTGGAAGATTTGTCCTGGGAGTTCTCCTATGGCAAACAAGAAAGACTAAACAATTCCCATTAAGTTTATGAGGAAAAAGGAATAAGTGAACTCATTGCATGCCAAGTTCTCAGCGGTCAAGAAGATCTATTTCCAGATTTTGAGTCAAAGGAGAGAGAGAGAGAGAGAGAGAGAGAGAGAGAGAGAGAGAGAGAGAGAGAGAGAGACAGACAGACAGACAGACAGACAGACAGACAGAGACAGAGACGGTGGCTCATGCCTGTAAGCGGCTGGGGCAAGGGATTGCGATTCGGGTCCCGCCTGGGGCCCGTAGCGAGACCTAGTTCCAAAAAAATAGATGGGCATGGTGACACGTGCCTGTAATCCCAGCTACCTGGGAAGCTGAGGCTGGGGATTGCTTGAGTCTGTGGTACACTGGGCAACAAGGGCCTGCAGTTCCACGGGCAAAAATAGCGAGACCTAGTCTCAAAAAAAACCAAACAAACAAAAACAAACAAACAAACAAACAAACAAAAAAAACCAGTCATTGTAAGTACGAACATCCATTGGTGATACTGGTGACACTGTAATAAAAGGCTCTCTTTCAGATTCCTATCTTCTTTATTTATCCTATAGGTTTAACAAATATGTTTTTTATGTTCCAATGAAAAGAGACTTATTAGGAAGATAGCTCACTGCCTGGGATGACAAAAGCAAGCTGGCATCAACTAGTTGCAAGGATGGATATACTGACTATTGCCCACATCCCCTTCCATTCCCTGTTAACCTGGATAATACACTTGCCCTCTGCCAAAGGGCAGGAAAGTGGTCTTTCAGACACAAGTCTGCTATCATTCTCATTTTGTCAACACATTCAACCAGTTTCCCTGTCCTCAAACTCTTTCCCTTTATTGGCTAAGGGACACAAGACTTCTGTTTGGTGACATCAGGACACATCAGCAAAGAAGAGGCACTTGTGCAAAAAACATCTCAGTAATGGGAAGATCTGGGGAGTCCTGGAGAAGAATTTGTCCAGGACAAGTGAGAGATTTTCTTTTGCAAGTTGTAAGTGCTCAGCCTCTACAGCAAGACTGCTCTAGGCAGACACTAGGGCTGAGCAAGGGAGACCTGACCCCAAGAGGAAACATTTCAGAAATAGAGAAAACTGGGTGGGCTCTACTTTGATCTGTCACACTGCCCAGGGCACTCTAGATGGCAAGTATTGTAGACTTGCAGTAATTACTAAATAGAACACTTGCCTGGAGGGTTTCCTCAAGCAAGGATTTTTATTAAACCTCATACTAGGATTTCTGATTGAATAGCTCTAAAGTTCCAAAGACAAACTCTCCTTTTTACAACCTTCCTGGATCCTGTTGATTAGGGACCACACTTTGGAACAATGTCTCTAACTACAGGTTTATCTTATTTGTCTATTTCTGCTCAGCATATTTCTGCTTGAGCAAAATCAGAAAGAAGATTTAAAAAGAAAAAGAACTACACAGAGTGTGCAGTTGCTCTTTACTCCTAACAGGGTCACATGGCAAGGCTGTGTGACTGTGGATTTGGGGTCACCCAGAAAGCAAAAGATATCCAGTATGAGGATTTCTCATTGTAGCCTTTAGTTAGAACTATAACCTGCTTTTTGAATAGTTTTCTATTAGTTAGATGACTAAATTTAGAAGTTGTGAGCCTATATAACTGATAAAAAACATGTTTAAACTTTTTAGTTGTATATTTTACAATTCTCATATCAAGAGTTTTTCATTATCGTTGAGTTCTATAATCTTGAACAAGTCTTACATCACAAATTGCTCAAGATTATAGATTGACTATTTCTACACACCCAGAATTCTCCAAAACTATTTTTATTCTACTTAATATACATAGTAAAATACAAGAAAAGCAAATAAAATCCTTTTAAAATAAAATCAACTTAATTTTATTATAGCCAATAGTTCCTTTTTAAATTTTTCTTTTGGATTTCTTCACAAATTAAAAATCAGTATAAGGTTATTTTTCCCCCTATAGGGAAAAAATGTCCTCTACCGATGAAATATACTAGAAGGTAATCTCTTAATTTGAACAAGAAGGCTAATACATGCAACTTTGTAAGTAGAATCCTTAATTTTCCTTCCAAAGAATAACTTGGCAAAGAAAAATGTTTCTCCTTATCACATAGGGTTTTTTCAGGCAGCTCTTCTACTGCCCTCTACAGCTCAAGGACAGAAGTACAGTTGTGTTTTGCAGAAGGTAATTGATTCCATTGAAATATTACAGTGATTAAGACACCAAAAATAATCTGACTCATTAGTCTCTGGTCATAATGCATTTTTTGTTGTTGTTGTTGTTGTTTTGTTTTTGTTTTTGTTTTTTTGTTTTTTAGGGGAGGGTGCATATCTATTTAAGTTAAAGGTATACATTTTAACCAAGAACTGATACAGAATTCAAGTTCAGATATCTGATTCTAATTGTTAGAGTTAAGTAGTTTTACACTGTTTACAATTCAACACATGACCTAATCACATGAGTTGTCAGACTTTTGGCTCTTAAACCAGTGACTCCTCTTAAGATGTTCATAAATTGTGCTTTTATGTTACCTGTGCCTGATCAGTGACAGAAGTGTATGATAAGAAAAAAATGGAGGCCAACGTTTAAAACACAGGAATGTCTGCTAAGGAGTCACATATAAATCTGTTTTGGAAAGTGTTATATGCTGCTTTGTGAGCTCATGTCACACACATTGAAACAGAAAGATCTGAGGGCTTTAGCTAAGCTTAGAATCCCATAAACAGATGATAAATAGCAATGTTCCAGAGAAGAAAAGTAAGACAGGGCCAAAAAAATATAAGCTTGTGGAACCATTTGGCCGAGGTCACAAATGGAAATGGATGATCTCTTGTCTGTTCTTTATATTGGTGATGAAGCCAATAATAAAGGAGCTGGGGGTGGGGAGGCAGGCATGGAAGGTGAGAGAAAGGGGTGATGCAAGAGGGCAAAAAAGGCAAACATGCAATTTGATTTGGTCACATAAACTTGTGTGGTGGCATTATCTATTGTAACAGATAAGACAATTGAACATCAGAAAAAGAAAACACATGATTTGATATCGTCAAAGGTAACATTACCAGATATCATTGGTCTTGTACCTCCAGATGCTTTGGCCAGATAACCCACTGGGCCCCCCAGGAGGAAGTTAGCAGCAGAGGTGAAGAGGCATGGAAGGAATAAATGGGAGCAAGCAGTCACTAGCGGAAAGCAGGAGTAAGAGTAATTATATCTCAAAGAACCACCGGTGACACATTGAAAAGCTACAGGGAAGCAGTTAGTTACAAGAGAATTCTTGGCCAAATTCCCAACTCAAGACCCAGGCGCTATTAAAAAGAAAAAAATAAAAAGGCTATCCCTCTCGTAGCCTCTAATCATTAACCTATAATCACAGTACTTTTAACTCTGACTGTGCATCAGCAGCTGAATGGGATGAAATGCCAGAGATGAGCATCAATGCTTTAGGTTCCCTGGTCCCCAAAATGTGCTCCCTGAGCCAGCATCACCAACATCCCTGGATCCCTGCAGTTGTTATAATGTAAATTCTCAATACAGGCTCTGCCAGACCCCAATCAATTAAATAAGAATCACTCTGTTTGAGGGCGCCCAGCAGAGGGTTTAGAACTAGGCTCTGCTTAGAGATGTAAGTCGGGTAAATCCCTTGGTTAGAGATGTAAATGTGGGTAAATCCCTTGTCTTGCACCTGGCCTGGGTTCCTTTTACAGTCAAGTGAGGTTATGAAGTCTTGCTCCAGGACAAAATAGGATGCTTTCATAGATCCAGGAAAAGTGCACTTTTCCTCCATAGCATGGACTAGTAATTCATGTTCTCTTCCCTCATTTTAGCTGTGCATTGATTGAAACTAGGACAGTAGACTACTAATTCCCAGAGTCCTGGTAGGTTTTGCTCTCCTAACTCTAAATAGAATAAGGAAATTGGGTGAGTTAGAAGTTAGGGAATTAGGAAGAAATAACGAGCAAATTACTAATGATCCTTATTTCTACATTTCATTTCTGGAAGGGAAACAGCTTATTTTTTTTTGCTATGATCATGTGTATATGTATATTTATATGTGCGTGTATATATATATTTATACATACATGCATACATACATAACTGAGTTTCCTTACATTTGTATTTTATACTCAGACTCAAGCTCTGTTAATAATTTTACACACCATTTCCATTGGATTGTAGAAAGAGGAATGAGACAGTTAACATTCAGTTCACTTAATTTCATTTATATTAGGATCTTATAATCACTCATTCTAATTTAGCACAATGCTTGCAGGACAGGTATATAATTATTTCTATTTCACAAGTGAGAATAAAGGTGTCCCTGGCTCTTTGCTCAGTTGGGGGAGAGATTCAAGCACAATTCTTCTTTTTGTGAATTTGACATCATAATGGAAGAGGCCCCTGTGTTGGGGAGGGTCACATCCTGGGACTCTGTCCACCCCCACTAAGTCCCCTGTGAAGAGACCTTGGCTCTGGAAAATGTTCTAATCAAATGTTTCCAAGGAGGCTCTGGGTAGGTTCTTTCTCACTGAATTGGGTAGATGGATAAAGAGAGTCCTAGAGCCCTTAGTGACTTTCACAGCCTTTTAAACTCTCTGGGAACCAGGTACACAGACACAGCAGGCAGGGAAGCTGGCAGGCAAGGAGGCAGGGCTGGGGGGAGGCAAGCAACTGAGCTTCCCAGTCCCCCTGAATCATTACACCTTTTCTCTGGTGCTATCAGGTGTTCCCTCACCTTTTGTTTTGTACATACCCTACTCTTAGTGCTGTTAGCAGTTATAGTCCTGTCACTGTTGCTGCCTCTGCTCTTAACCCTACTCCTAGGCTCAAGTGTGCATAATTGCACATGTTCACACCCTGGTGATTTGGGCACAGGTGTTCATAATTACGGACACACTGATACCACACCCATGTTCCTAGGTGCTTTCAGTGTTAACAAGTTCAAGGCCACAGGTGAGTAGCAAAGAAAAAAGCCTGACTAACTCATTTGCCCTACACCACTGTCAGACACCACTGTATCTTTGACAGCATAAAATGCATCATATGATCATATGATATCAATAATATGGAAATTCAGTGTTCTTGACAAAGACATGCTATATTTAATTGTAATGGTTTGCATCTGAAGGAAGAAAATAAGTAACAAAACATTTAATGAATGGGAATATAAGTGCATTTGTCCTTGGTGCTTACTAGCCTATCTCACTTTATGCTTTGCATCATCATTAAATATAAGTGTCAACTTCATAGCCTGAAGCTTACAGGCATGAGCCAAATGTGGTATATATATATATATATATATACACAATGGAATATTACTCATCAATTAAAAATGACAAATTCAACGATTTCATAACAACATGGATGTATTTAGAAGAAATCATATTAGCAGAAACAAGCCATAAAGAAAAAGGCAGAAACCAAATGGTTTCACTGATATATGGGATATAGTGAAAAAAATAAACAAAAGCCTTGAGGAAAGTCAAAACAAGCTAAGCACCAAAATGAAGCACACAACTATGAGCAGGAGGAAATGGGGGGAAGGGAGGGGACGGTGGGGGGAGGCAATCCTTGAGATTACAATGTTGTGAAATTTATACATAAATAAATTAAAAAAATAAATATAACAGTGTCTTCCTATGTGGTAGAAGTGCCTCAAGGTCATCAAACATTTATGACCTTTTCTTTTCCCTAAAATAAAAGGTTGTTGTAGGGCATGGTTTTGCAGTCAGACACTACATTCCTCAGTACCCTTGCATCTATATGGGACAAGATCTTCCTAGAGGAATGAGAGTAAAAGTGATGTATGTTACCTGCAGAGTGAGGAAAGTGAAAAGTATATAGGGTTGTTTTGTCTTCTATTTTCTCCATCATATGAAAACAGAGACCTCTGAGATCTTAGGAGATGGGGGAGCAATAAGGGAATTGAAGCAGGAGAAAGTAGAAAGTATGCAGTCATGAGGAATACTCAGAATGAACAGTTACATGAGTGAAAAGTCAATTTCATCCTGTTAATCCTCTAAAATCTGAGATTCTATATTTTACTACAGCTATCATTGTCCTAATTGATGTATTTCACTTCTCTTCAATAATTTTATTAAGGTAAACTCCATGTTTAATAGCACTTGGATTATACAGAGTTTCATATACTGGGTTCTTTGCTTATGGATTTTGGGACACACGATTTTACCTACTTTTTATCCTTTTTCAGGGAACTGATGAGAGTCTTGAAGTCAATACTGATTACAGTGACTGCACTGTGTGAGATATAGTTAAGGGATCGGAATCCAATTCTATCCTATTCAATCTAATCCTTGCACTATATGTGTGAGTACCAACAAACTAATGAGTTTTCCCCTCTTCTGCAAAATAAAGATTAAATTTTTATAGTATAACATTGTGACTTGAATTAATATTTGTAAATGCCTAGTGCCTGATTCATAGCTAATATTAGGAATTGATAGGGGACATCCAAAAATATTTTCTGCTATTTCTCAGGGGAGTATTGCATTTCACTCTCCCATTAGTACTGAGTTTGAACATGCGACTTGCATTTGCTTAATGAAATCTAAGTGGGAAGGACATGTCACTTGCCACTTGTAACTTAACCTATTTTCTTTCTGATATGATGATTGGGAATATTCTAACTAGAAATTGCTCTGTAACTCTGGATTCTGAAATGAAGTATACATAGAGAAAGTTAATTAGAGCTGGCTTACAGTGGGATAAACTATATTGTTTAAAATATGGGGATATGAGGGTTATTTGTTGCTGGAGCATAACCTAGATTTTCTGACAAATACCTCAAATATCTATTCCTCACTCAAAACCAATGAGAAAAATTTTTTGAAATATCCAATTCCCTACTAAGAATCAGGGTGTCTAAGCTGTTCTTTGTCCCTCCCTTCATCTATGAATGTGCACAAATAAATGGTCACTTTTAGATGCATAGATGTTATATCCTGCTCCACTTTCAAATTACAAGACTACAGAAAATGAAGCATTCTATTGAAATACAGTTGTTGAAAAGAGTATTTAAAAAAAATCTCTAGATGGAAATTGATTTCTCTTCTCTCTTTTGAACTTTTAAATTTAACAAATAGAAATTAGACTCACAGAAATTCAACTGCTACCATTTTATCTGACTATATAACTTTAGTGGACATAGATGATACAAGTTTCATAATTACAATAAGGAGAGATCCTATGAGGATTACCACAGAAGACTCAGAATTTTCCACAGAACTGTGAAGTTAACAACTTGATAGAAAATTGACATCTCAGTGGAATAACTGTTGTAGATAAGTGGCAGAAGCCCAGGGTAAAAACATTGCCTTTAATTATCTTCTTTTGTGAGATACATTAACAGAAAATATTTAAGTGAGCTTCTACATACAAGTAGGCAAGATAAAGAAAATGGGTGTCACTAAGATTTTGTCAATTAGTTTATCTTTACCCATTCGTATTCATTTATTTTTATTTTCATTTGTTTATATTTGAAACTGCTACAGGTCACCAGTAATTTGTTGCTCCACAATCCTGTTAACTCAGAGTCTACAAAAAACAAACAAACAAACAAAAAACCTATGTTTTCCTGCTGATTTTTCTATATGCACAGTGAAACAGAAGACAAATTTAGCAAATACCTATTAATCTGGGTAAAGTATGTAACAATTCTTATTTTGTGAACTTCTCTTGATACGCCAGAGTTTCTTGGAAACTGTATTTTGTAGAAATCTCTCACTCTTCCTCCTATAGTAATTATGTTTCCTTAGAATGGTTTTCTCA